>VDFB02086081.1:440820456-440912271 GCA_007258455.2 Sequoia sempervirens | reverse complement strand
AAAACAAATGAAGAATGTTCACTTTTTTTTTTGCTTTTAAAAAGACAAAACGCGTTCGCGTTATAACGCAAACGCGTTTTGGCTCATTTTTCACTTTTGTGGCCACAAAAGTGCGACCATCTTGGTGCACTTACCCATTTATGAGCAGCTCTGACCCTGAAATATCAGATCACCCTTGTGTCTTCTATTTGTGATTATTTCCTTTTCACTCATTTCGTATCTCTCTCTCTCTCTTATTTTCTTGATTTTTCCCTTTCATGTGTGACAACGCCATTTCTATGACACTTTGATTTTACAAAAAATGCATTTGTTTCCAATGAATCTTTTCTTGAGAATCTTTGCAAGCTTTTTCAAGAATCACATTCTTGAATAGGACCCCTAACATAATGTGTTTCCTTCATCATGGGTTTGTAAAGAAAGAACTTGAGAAATTTCCTTCAAGATGGGAGCAGTCTTGACCTTCCCCTCGTAAGGGGGCATTTTCTTCCTTTCAAATTCCTTGATGAAGTGAAAATCTTTCGAAAGGATTCCTTGATATTAAATTGATTTGTGAAAATCATTCTCTTACTTTCAAACAACACATCCCTTGAGTGGATGCCTCTTCATGTCAAGTTCCTGAGGGACCCCTTTTAAAGCCTTCCAACTTGTCGACAGTTCACATGACTATTCAATTATCTGCCTCCGTGGCCGCTTTTTGTTTTCGGACATGTTTTATCTACAGGTAAACATGTCGCTTTGTAGGTGCGCCTGTAAAGCCACTTTCTGACTCTACGTTTGAAGTCCCCTTCTTCAAGTTTCCTTCATGTGAGAGATCTTGGATAACACCTCCTTGTAGGTTTGCGGTCTTGTGAGGCGCTTGCTTCTTTAGGTTTCCCCCATGCAAGAGATCTTGGGAGATACATCCTTATAGGTCTATGGGCCTGTAAGGCACTTAATTGATTGGGTTTCCTTCATGTGAGAGATCTTGGGGGATGCCACCTTGTAGGTTTGTAGGCCTATAAGGAACTTACTTCTCGGGGCTTCCTTCATGTGAGAGATCTTGGGGGTTGCATCCTTACAGGTCTGCGGGCCTGTGAGGCACTTTCATCCTATGAGATTTATCCATTGTTGGTTTGAGGGCCTTCAGTGTACTTTTTGCAACTTCGTAGTTCTATAGGGCTATGGAGTCTTTTGTTCGAAGCTCCTCAGGGAGAGTACTTGTTGAATCCTTTTCCTAGCCTGTGCTTTCAATTTTTCAAGATCACTGTCTACTTCCTCGATGGTTCAGGTATAAATTTCTAACCCTACTAACTCTTTGATCTACTTTACCGAAGCACTCATCAATATTTGTGCTTGCTAAAGTGGGGGAAAATGTATAGGAGCGAATTTGCACCCCTTACACAAATTCTCCTTTTACACATCCTCACATTAGAAAATCAAATTCGAAGGAAAAATTCCACATCACCCAACTTCCTTCCTTCCACTTGGAATTTTTTTGTTGTTAAGAGAATATTTATTGGGAACGCACACATGGTGTGTAGAAATCTATGCATCACACTTTCATCCCTGACAGATTCCTGCATTTGAAGTTGGAAAAGGCATTACACATTCAATTGGGGTCAAATTGTAATATTCCTCTTCGACCAATCAACCCCAAAAATGGTAGATTCCTCCCACTTCTTCAAATTCATCCATCTCCATCCCATTTCATTCTCTAAGCAACATATTGATATTCTCTTAGCACTTCCAATATTCACTTCACTCTCAAGTAGCATTTCAACACTCCATTGTAGCAACAACACTCCATCAACTCCACATAGCAAGTGTGAAGCAATCCATTGCAGTGTGGGCTTGGAGTCTTGCGAGACCTCCCTTCACTATAGTTGAGGTTGTGGTGACCTTAGCAAGTCTACATTCTCCTCCATTGGCTAGTGAGATTTTGGGTGGAGGTGGTAATGTTTTGCTCCTCTCCTTTGTGATTTGGTTGAGTAGCACTTTACTGTTTTGTAGTGTTTATTGCAACTTCTACTTTCTTTTCCTCTTTATCACATATTTCTATCTCGTTGCTATCTAGTTGTTCGTGGAGGTGGAAACACCAAAATGAGGGTTTGAATGAGGAAGACCCCTATACAACCCCAACAATTTCCCCTTCTTGCTTGTGTGTAGGTGAAAGTACGTGTGGACCTAGTTGGCAAACTGGAGCTTCTATGAGTTGGTTTTTATCACTATTCTTTATCTATTTGCTCCACTATTTATGAATTACTTTCTGTATTTCATCATCTTGTCATTTTTCATTAAAGTCCATCAACTAGGCTGCCAGTTAGTTTTTAGGTAGTTTATATTGTGTTCACTATTTTCTGATCGTACGAACACTAGCGCACCTAAGAGACGCCAACGTGTCATTCTATCATCCCAAAACTACGCTTTCATCCTCAGATAGAAAGTTGTCCGAGGCACAGTACCGACTCCAAAAACTAGCTCACCTAGCCCAAACCTAAGTTTAGGATTTGTAGGGTGATTGAAGTACATTATAGTCCTTATCATTCCTGATTCTTGTCATAAAACACCTTTTAGAGTGAGTTAAGTTAGGGCAGCCCTCCGCTCTCAGCTCTCCGTGACTTGGAGCCTTAATGTGGTTGGTCCCCCTCAGTTACAAAGAGCAATTATTATCGAGTCAAGAATAATCAAGAGAAGATTTGTTGCAACAATTCAATATCAAAGCATCATGTCTTAGTGTGTGTGATTTTTTTCATATTTATGTTATCATATTGTTTGTGAGGTATAACCCTTGTAGGTCTTCAAGAAAATCAAGCCAACAACAATCAAGCCTCAAGGATATTTTGTATAATTCAGTCCTTCAAGGAAGCCATTTTTGAGTGGTGAGTTGCAATCGATTATTAATTCATCATTAATTTATCATTTAGCCTCTATCCCTCAAAAGGATAAGCTATCTTTCATTGACATGTTGTCATTGTGGAGGTGGAAACACCAATATGGGGTTCGATTGAGGAAAGCACCTATATGGTACAATCCTTCCTCTCTCTTTGAATGTGCAAGTGCCATATTTGAAGAAGATTGGGAGAATTTTGAAGGTCAATTATTCATTATTGCATTCAAACCTACACCTTGACAACATATAAAAACTCAATTATCTTAGCACCCGATGAAGATTCAACAATGCAACACCTAGGGAAAGAAGGCTCTGATCTGGCTCCAGAGGACTATGAAATCAGATCTGGGATTCATCTACTAGGACATAGTCACCCAAGGCAAATTGGTCCTCAAAAACTAGCTTCAAATTTATATCACATGTGCATATGACTCTGCTTAGTTTTTTTTTGAACTTTAAATTTTTATGTGACTTTCTGAATCTATTGTTTTTGCATCAAAATAGTTATTTGCATAATTAGCCTAGTCAAGTCATTGCATTTCCTTCCAAGCTTCATTCTAAATTTGGTCAAGGGTAGGTTGACTCACCTTTCAGGTTGTAAGTTAGTCCTATATCTTGTCCAAATTCGTTAAACCCCACTACCTCAAATTCTAAATGAAATTTTAGGAAAAGTGCCCAAAACCTTAGAGTCAAATCCTAAGGGCCCCTCTTTTCTTTATTTCAATAGTATTGATGTAATTACAAATTTAATAAATATAAAAAAATATTTTTTAAATAGGAAAATTATTCATAGAAGACTTATTTACCTATGCTCTTACCTTCCTCACTTGAGATCTTGGTGATCATAAAGTAATAACTATTTTATCAAAATATTTAGTAAGATGTTATTTTCACATTTTAGTTTTAAAATAATTTAAGCAATATATGCAAAACATAACCATTTGAAAAATGCTCAGTATTAACAATGCCTTTAGTTCATATTTATGGGTCAAACCATCACAGGTAAAATACTATATCTATCATCTAACATACTTGCAACAATGACATATCTAGCTTAATCCTATAAATTATCATGGAGTAATAAGGACACCCTTTTTATTTTAATTAAATCTAGTGAATAATAAATCTTCCTCAAATAGGAAAACTAACAATCGATAAGTATGAAATAAATCATTGCCACAATATATTTAAAATAATAATTTTCCACTCAATTAAGAGAATGTGTTTTAGATAAATAATTAACAATTTTTAGTCTAAGTGACAAATAAATTATTAAGTCAATGCTTCCTTTAGGGTGCGGTATTCAAAGGGGAAATTTCTAAGAAAAAAGGAAACTCTAGAAGGGGTCATGTATCCACTCTTTATAGTTCATATAAAAAAATTAACGAAACAAAAACTACATATCTTATATACGTTGATCCCATGGATATGGATATGCAGAGAATCTAAGTAAATGAAAGACCTTCCTATTACTCAAGTTTTTTAGATAGTACTTGTGAATTCATTTAAAATAAGATAGATCAACTTGTATTAATCTATTTAAATAAATGGGTAAGTGCAAGAAGTTGAATCCACTTTTAGTGGAAGTGTCATTTTTCATCTTTAAAATAGGTACCCATTCATTTTTAAGAATAGGAAACAATTTTAAAGTGGGTACTCATTATTCTAAAAGTTTTGAAAATCACAATCCATGTTTTAAATTTGGATTTAGGCTAAGAAAATGCATGGTAACCCAAACCTTAGCCTTGGACCCACAAGTACAAGGTTATGGCAATGTCGAGAGAAAATACTAACTATGCCAATATGGTTGATGAGTTTTTTTCAAAATTCTTTTATGAAATTAAAACCCATTATAGATGAGACTGTGGAGATTTCAAATGTGTATTTTTTTTACAACTATATTACTTTTTCTATTTTTCAAATATTTTTTTATGAAACTAGTCCATAAACTTTTTTTTTATAAGGGGTAAATGCTTTTAACCTGGAGCTATGAACTGATGAGGTCACAAACGAAGGACCTCATCCCTAATTTATACATTCAACAATCACACCCTAGTGGGGTTTGAACCTTGATGGAAAGAACAACATTGCAACAAATTAACCATCAAACCATGCCACTATTGGCAAACTGCTCCATAAACTTGAAATAACTGGTTTTCTTAATTTTTTTAATAACTTTTTATTTTTTACATTTTTTGAAAAACAAATTATATGTCAACAATATTCAAACAATTCTTTTCAATTTGAAAAAAAATAAGAATCAAAAAATTATAATTTTAGGTCTACTCATGCTTGATGTACGAGGGGTTTGCAAAACAACAATTACAACCAATAAAAAAATAATATTTAGAAAAAAATTACAAAAAATATCCCAAGCAACCTTCAGTGTCTTACAAAGCTTTTCCCAAAAGCATTAAAATTTTTTTTCATTTAGATCAAAATATGGTTGACGTACACATGTATGGTATAGCCCTGAAAAATGACTTTTAAACAGTGATTTTTAGATGTGCCTATTGAAAATCAATTTGTATCATCTGGGTATTAAAAGAAATTACATATTTAGAAACTAGACTACAAGTACTACATTTCATATTACTAGATTTTTTTAAGATTCAATCTTAAGTACTTCAAATTTTTAGGTCAAATGTGACAAATTTTGCAAATCAGGAAAAACACTTCCACTTTTTGGCCAAAAAGTGGACTCAACTTCTTGCACACACCCAAATTAAAAGATAAATTTTATATTTACCATATACTCAAAAGGCTTTCAATTGAATTTTTGTGCATCCTTGAGGATTTAAGCCAAATTCTAAGTCAAGGTCAAATTTTCATCTTATAAGTCTTAGTAGATGGAAACCTTAGTGTTTTCCAATTGGAGAGAGTATCCTATCAAGAAGACTCGGGACATGAAATATCCTAATGAATCAAGGTCTCTAGCTAGAGAAAAAAATAGCTCTTGTATGGACAAAAGAATTCTTGTCATGTATGGATAAAGAATTCTTGTCCTATATGGATAAAATAATGCTTGTTCGATATGAACATAAGAATGCTTGTCTCATATGAACATAAGAATGCTTGTCCCATATGGATAGAAGAACCAACTAAGTATCATTTCTTGAGTATACAAATGAAATAATATGTAAAAATAATTTTGGTATGTAAGAAAAAAGTCTTTGTTACAACCTATTAGGTTTTCACATGTACAAATTCTTCATTATAATATCTCTCAGTTCTAATACATTCCTTAGATTCTAACCTTACAATTTTTCAAATGTTCTTCTTCCATACCCCTATTAACTGAACTATTTTATGCAAACTCTACTTGCACTAACACTATACCCTAATTATGTATCTTTTCTCTTGATAAACACTTCAGCAAGTTTCTTAAGCTTGTATTTATCATGTCTTCTTTCCATTAATCTATAGAAAATATGTTGAATAAAATTTCAACACTATCTTCATTTTCTTCCATAATATTTTCTAGAAATAACCAACAAATTTGGAATCATTATAAAAAATTATTCTTCTCAACAATCCATGTAATCTGACAAATTTCCCGAGAAATAAATCTACATGTACACTTTATCATTAGTTTTCTTGCACGTTCTGAAATTTATCCTTTTAGAAAATCTATCAACTACCATTGCTATTGAATCATGACATCTCTAAGTTTTGAGTAGTTTTTTTTTATTGATGATAGTTTACCAAAAAATATTACATCATAATTACAATTTTTGTTCGATCACAACTTGGCAGATTATGAACAATAAAGAGTATAAAATTGTTTCTCTAGTTTTAAAGTTTTGAGTAGTTTAAATATTAGATCATGCTTTTATCATCACAAGGCTTCTCCATGACCAATAAAGACTTTTACAATCTCATATTTTAATTACTACCATTTTTTAATTAACAAATTCTATAACTCTAAATGCACATTTTCAATTGTTTTATCTATAACTAATAGTAATTATCATTCAATAATGCTACTATATTATTGGCTCAAAATATTCAACTAATCCACCATTATACTTCTTTTTTATCAAATTTCCCCTAATTAAACTTCTATAAAAACAAAAATTATTTCGTTTAAGCAACATATCACTCTAAATGAAATAATATCTAGAATAAGGATGTATCAACAAAGAAAAAATATGAAAGGAAAATAGGATCTAGAAATATGGTGTAGAGACTAGAGAAAATAATGGATTTGAGAACCTTAAAATTGAGGAGGAAACCTTGTGGGGAATTTGGTTGCTAGGATCATAGAGGTTCACCAAAAATTTAAGGGAAAAACAACCTTCTTCTCTATTAACCTAGCCTAATTAAATAAATGCATGCAACTCAACATAACTCAACCTAGATAAACTAAAAGATAGTTATGCATGATAAAATAATTTAAAATAGTTTTATTTTAAGAAATTAAATGCAAGGGAATTCAAGAACTTAGCTCAAGTGAATAATGATGAAAATATTTTTGATGTAATATAAATCTAAGTTGAACATGTACGTATATAAAAATAAGTTTCTTTGATATATAAATTGCTTGATATTCTAGATTGAGAAAATTATCTTTTTTTATGCTAGTCTTGCAAGTCTATGGTAGTTTCACATGGCATATATTTGATATGCAACTTGTGGATATGATCTGGCTAAATGTGCATGTCCACTAATTAAATCGCCTTGAAGTTAGATCTTCACTAATTATCAAGGATTCCTAGCAGTATTAAAAAATACCTTGGGGGAAGTCATCAAATTACAAGGGCTGAGTTCTCATAGGTCATCCTCTTGATTTGAATAACTTTATGGTCAAGAAAATGATCAAAGAGATAAATATTAGACAATTATAGAAGCTCTAGATGACTTCAATGCAAATCAGGTTCATTTTTGTGCTCCAAAATAAAATATTCCTATAATGGTTCTTCTTTGCAATGCTTATGAATTCCCCTTGACAATCAATGATAATGAATGCTTATTTAATGCTATTAAATACAAAAGCATAACAAGTAATCGTGCAAACATGTACCTAGTCAGCTCAAGGAAAGAATGAAATGGGTGAGAATTGGCAAAATTTAAATTTAAACTTCTGAACTTTGGGTGTCAATTAAACACAAGGCACACAATCACTTCTATACATTATAGATTGATCCTAGATAAAAATAACTACTAATATTAAGGTGGTGAGCAAATACATGAAAGTAAGTGAATACATACGGAAAATAAATGACTAATGTATTTGAATGTGTGTAGATGTGGATAAGATAGAGATAAAGATAAATTGCATACAAATAAGTATGAATGGAAAAGGGTCATGAATCAAAGAATGAGCCTAACTTTAGAAAAGAAAAATGAATCCAACTTTACCAAAAGTGCTCCATTTTATCAATATATAATTATTAAGCCACTTCACCATTACAAAACTATCATAAAAAAAGAGAATGATGTTCTAAAATTACTCAATTGCACAATGATATATATATTATACGTGGCAAGAAAATCCTTCCATATTGATAAAAGCCAAATCAAACTATAACACCTTTAAATAGCAAAATATATATATATATATATATATAATAAAATTTGAAATTTATTAAAAAAGTGAGACTATAAGAGCACGGGTTAAATATGCAATTGGATTAGGCAAAATTGAATTAAATAACTACAAAGATCCCATTAAATGTGAATAAAACTTTCAAAAAGCTATTCAAGAAGGAACCAGGAAAACAGGTAATTGTAAGTTTTCAACCGGATGATTAGAAAGTAAGAATTAAATAATTATAAGAACTAATTAAATATATGAATAAATTTAATAGTATGTCAAACACCTTTTTGACAACTGATATATAGTAAATGCATGCGTGATCAAATTCTGCACCCCTGTGGAATCACAGCGTTCTCCTAGCTTGATGAGACCCTAATGCCATTTCTGTGGGCTAAAGTACTCATTGAATTTGTGAGTGGAGGAAATCCTTCTGCGTACTGGTAGAAAAGATATGCTAATAATTAAATAGTTGAAGCTAATGAATTTTTAATAAAATTTGGACGATGGTGGTGAATCCATTGTCAAAAAGTTTGGAGAAAAACATGGAAGCACTAGTTTACCAGATGAACCCTGTCTTGGGTTTTCCTCAGGAATTTTCCCAATCCATTTCTATTTCATTGGTCCAAAGAATTGTCTTGTGACTTTTGTTCCAACTTCCTCAGAATAAAGAGGGCCCATATAATCACTTACCTGTCTCTAATAACAAACACTGTACCCCTGATTACTTTTAATCTTATCTAAAGGTCATTACACTTTCTGATTACTTTTGAGTTTCAACTTATCTAAAGGTCATCAGAGTTTGTTTACATTTTTGCTTAATCTTAATTTCTCGTCCATAGACTTATCTTTCTTATGTTGATGTCATTCATTGGTTACATGGGACATAAGCAAGTCGAATCCTGGAGAGCAGGCTATTTAATCCCTCTTGTTGGGTACTTAGATATGAGATCCTTGAGCTCCTTGTTGGTAGCAAGGTGAGATGATTCCTCTAGTAATATTTTCAGTACACTGTACATACCAATCTTTTGGCCATAAGGTTGCTTGGTTTTAGGATGTATTCAGTGCTAAAGAGGTGTTGTCTATACAAGTATCAGTTAGTTGGGTTGTGGGGTTATATCATTAGGTCTCAGGATTATATAGAAAACATTACAGCTAGGTGTTTGTCCCCTTCTGATATCGGCAATAGTCTGTATGTCATTAGGGTTCCATATGTTAGGAAGTTTTGATATATCTAAGTTGGTATTTTGGGATTAGTCCTACCACCATTAAAATCTTCTCTCCTCTCAAATTTTGAACTTGGGTATTAGATATGGCAGGTGCGTTGAATGCAGTGATAACTGGATTAAGAAGCAGATGGATGATGGCAGTGTCATCCTTCTTTATCCTTTCATTTGCTGGATCAACCTACATTTTTGGTCTGTACTCACAGGCCATCAAAGTAAATCTTATGTATGATCAAAAAGACATTGACATGCTGGCCTTTTTCAAGGACTTGGGCTTAAATGTAGGTATCCTTGCAGGCCTTATTAATGAAATTTCTTGTCCATGGGTGGTTCTGGGCCTGGGTTCAGTCATGAACTTGGGTGGCTATATTATGATCTGGCTGTCTGTGACAGGCAAAATAGCCAAACCATTAAAGTGGCAGATGTATTTGTTTCAGTTAATTGGGGGAAGCTCCATGACCTTCATAAACACTGGTGTGATTGTGACTTGTGTAAAGAATTTTCCCAGGGGGAGGGGGCTGGTCATTGGGCTGCTCAAGGGGTTTGTGGGTTTGAGTGGGGCAATTATCACCCAGATATACCTGGCTATCGACACAGATGACCCCAGCTTTCTCATCTTTCTGGCTGCTACACTCCCTACTACTGTTGTGCTTGTCTTCATGGCCTTTATAAGGCCCATAAAGAAGTATCCACAAGATAAAAACGAGATTAGGAATTTCTATGTTTTTCTTATCATGGCTCTAGTGCTTGCAGCCTTTCTCATGGTCTTCATTCTACTGGAAAACAGGCTAAAAATTCCAATAAGTGTGATTCGATTGTTTGCTGTAATAACAATTCTGACAATCTTCGTGCCATTGCTGGTTGTCATACGCTCACAGCTTCAAATGTCACAGTTGAATGAAGTAGCAACATTCTCTGACCTAGAAACATCAAAGGCCGATCAATTCAGCAGGGAGATGACTGACCATGGAGCACAAAGTCAGACACTAGATCCTTCAACAGGTATAATTTCATGAGAGCACATAATTGCATATAGTATAGAGTACTTGTACGATTTGAAATAAAATGGGAATTCAATTGAAATACTTTATAGTTGGAAGGTCAATTAATTATAATCAGTTTGAAAATAGAGAAAATAAAGTATGTTAATAGTTACTTACAGTCTAATGTTTATAAGTTAAGGTAGTTTTGTATAATTTTTTAATTAGGATAACCTTTAAATAGTAGAGTAATGATGATGGACCTTGATTTATGGAAAAGTTGGGCAATTGGGACCCCTCCTCCTCTCCTCTCTGCTACTGTTTTAGCCATTAGCAATATTATATTTCATTTTATGTTCTTATGTATCTCGTGTGGACTTTTGGAAAGTGACTCTTTTCCACCATTATTTTATAAATGATGATTTAGACACTTATTCATAGTGTAACTATTCTACCATTATACAGCTGATGCTGAGAAAAAGCAAGGAACAGACGAGGAGAAGACCAAATCTGAAAGGAAATGGCCTGTGAGAGGGCAAGATCACTCGGTTCTTCAAGCACTGATGAGCTTAGACTTCTGGATACTGTTCGTTGCAACAACATGCGGCTTGGGCTCTACAATTACTGCAATAGACAACATGGGACAAATTGGAAAATCCCTGCAATACCCAAAGAAAAGTATCAGCACTTTTGTCTCACTGTTGAGCATATGGAACTTTTTAGGGCGAGTGGGATCAGGTTCCATCTCAGAAATTCTTGTACAAAAGTACTCCGTTCCCAGGCCTTTCCTGCTAAGCCTGGTTCTGGCAATTGCCTGTGTGGGTCATCTCCTGATTGCTTTTGGACTTCCAGGCTCCATCTATGTGGCCTCCATTCTCATTGGCATGTGCTTCGGTGCACAGTGGCCTCTCATGTTCTCCATCATTTCTGAACTATTCGGGCTTCGCCACTTTGCTATTCTGTACAATATAGGCCAGAGTTCCAGTCCTCTGGGATCATACTTGTTTTCTGTTAGGGTTGCTGGGTACCTCTATGACAGACGTGCAAAAGCAGAAAATGTGGGGAGGACAAATGCCTTGGATGAGCTCATGTGTGTTGGGAGAAAGTGTTTCTGCACAACCTTTTTGATAATGGCAGCACTTAGCATGGTTGGGTGTGCAGTCGCAGGTGTTCTTGTCTACAGAACGAGGCAATTCTACAAGCAGGATATCTATCGTAAGTTCAATGCTGAAAGTAAAGAAGATAAAGGTTGAGATTCAAAGTCACCACTCCCCACTGAAGCTTTCACTATAACAAGCAGGAGCACCTGATAATATGCACTCCACTCAACAATTAGAACTAGAAAATAGCTCTTTTCCGGTCTAATGAATTTTCACTAGTAAAAATAATGAACTCCTTGCTATGGGTGGCCTAAAATACCATTGAAAAGTGTTTTATACTTCAGTAATGGTTAAAACTGTACTAAAATATATCATTGAAATGTGTTTTATATTTCAGTAATGGTTAAAATTATACTAGAATACCATTGAAATGTGTTTTATACTTCAGTAATGGTTAAAATTGTGCGCTTTGCACTTTTCTCTTTCAATTTGGTCTTACTTTTGATCAGTTATTCTTTAAGTATCATGATTTATGATGATAATTGATATATAATTTGAAATTTTTTTTTTTGTTGATAATTGAAATATAACTTCCAAAGGACCACCAATAATGATCCATATTCATTCATCTTTATGTGATTGACCTGACAAAGAAAGACTTGATTTTGGCAAATGACCTAATTCAAATGCATAGTTTGTTGGCTGCAAGCTTGCTTTCCATGGCAGCCTATTCACTTATCCTGTCACATCGCAGTACAAAATATCTCCATAAATTCTCTGTCCTAATCATAGACCTTGAATATAGGTAATATACTAAATTAGTTATTAGTATAAGTAGATATTTTCATTCCATACAAAGACATATTCAAGAACCTTGTTTTGTGAGGGAGATTATTTAAAGAAAGTAGTAGTATTGTGAGTGAATGTAAATTACAAAAGTAAAGGATGTGTAAGCGAAGGAATTAATAGGAATGACTATATTTGAGTGTTTTGAGTAGTAATTTAATTTTTATGTAAGATTGTCTTATAAAAAAGAAAATAGGATATTTTGAGAAAACATGGTGGTTTGAAAAATAGAGTAGTTTAAAAACAAAGCACTCAAATAAAATTTCTATTGAATTAATATCAAAACAAGGTTGTGAAGTTTACAAGTCAATCTTAGTCATTGCTAGTGTGGGTAGAAGTCTCACTCAACCTCAAATTTATCTTTTCAATAATAGACATATTTCAAACATGTAGTATGATTCTAGACTTAAGCACAACTTAATGAGTATTAGTCAACTGTCATGTCCTCTTTTTAATTATTTTATTATGGAAGAGACATTATCCCATTCCAAATATTTTCATTGGGCTAAGATATGAAAATTGAGAAATAATCATTATATTTAAAATTGATTATTTTGGACACGAATTATTTCTTATTTCTTATTTTTGATAAAAGGGATCAAACAATTAATTTAATATTATTATTTTGATGTATTTTCCCAAGGGTGTGGGATTTCTTATGAGGAGGTTTGTAACCTCTAGGTTTAGGTGGAAATTGATTATGAGCATATTCTTTGATAATTTTTATTACAGCTTCCATGTGAGGAGTTAAAAATCTTGTACCGAACAAAATAATGAGTTTCTTTAGAGGGAAAATCAAGAAAATAATATTATTTAATTTATTTTTCCAAGAGAGAGGCATTTGGATTTGGATCTCTATTTATTTGCAAGCAAAGTCAATTTTCAAGATCTTTTTTCCATTTCAACTTCACAACTTTTCATTATGAACTTTATGTTCTACAATATCTTTTTGTGGAAAAAATACATGAGTTGTAGGAGTCAAAAGATGAAAACCTTTTGATTATGGATAACATTCTCATTCAAGGAGTGCAAAGAGCTTCACAAGCTATTACAGATTAACTAGTTTCGATGTGGTATGTTTGTGTACAAGTGTTTTGCAAATTTTTTAAGTTTTTTGTAGGTGCTTTTGTTGCTTTATGGATTTTTTTGAATACTATTTCATGTCTCATCATACTTCCTATGAGTTGGAGAGTTCATATTTCAAGTGGGTTTTTGTTTGGAAAAGTTTGGGTTGCAAGTGAAGTCTAGTTGTTGGTGAAGATTGTGTGGTTTGTTTCCAATTTTTGGTGTGGCTTTTTGGGTGTAATTAATGATAATTTTTTTGGTTTTTATTATATCAAATTATTTATGTGGAATAGCTCAGGTGTTGAGGAATTTCATTCTACAGTTTGGGACTGATCAAAGTTAGTAGTGTGTGACAGTTTGGTAGTTTTGGGTGTTTGTTTCTTTTGAAATAATTTCTAGATTATTTTGTTAATTAAGTAGGCAAAGGGCCCTAATCCTATAATTTTAAAACATTAATAGCTTAACTAATTACAAAGAGGAAGCAAAAGGGCACACATGCCCAATAAAAAGTAAAATCAAATAAATAAAAGCAACTAGACAAGTTGAAGGAAAACACCAGGAGCAACACTAATAGATAAGATTTTAGTTTGCAATCTGTGAGTCCAAAGACTCCTCCCATGCTTCCTTGTCCTCGTTCAATAAAACCCTTTCATTCTTGTCTTTGTACTATGGGAATCCTTGTCCTTGGCATTTCTCTTTTTTTGTTTTTTAATTCATAATTTATTTTTTATAATAATAATTTTGGCCAAGGTAGTTTTCATTTGCTTAATTTTCTCATGGTAGCTACTAGCCTCCATCTTCTTCTCCAACTCCTACACCTGATCCAAAGTTTGGTTAACTTTGCATTTTCACTACCCATTATTTATTGCTCCATAGTAGAAGAAGAAATCATTTCTTCATCCTTTTCCTTATCATCCTCAAACCCAAGAGAAGGGGGAGTAATTTTTCCATCTCAAAAATCTCAGTTTCCTCTTCTTTAGCCTCTTCACTTTCTTTTGCATTTTCTTCCTCATCCTTGCTATTGTCTTTTTCATCATTTTCTTCCTCGTCCACTTCATAGTCCTCTTGAGATTTCTCCTCAAAGTCTTCTTGAGAAGAATCCTCCCCTGACCCATCCTCTTTTGGGGGGATAAACTCCTAATCATTAGAGTCCTCTTCATCAATTTTAGCCACTATCTATTTATCTTTAATATTTTTTATGTTTTTAGTATCTAAGCCTTTGGCTAGCCTAGCTAACCACCCATCAAATTTAAATAGCTCATAACCAACTCCTCATTATCTTTTCCTTCTCCCTTGGCACCAAAACTTCAATGGTCCCCCCAACATCAAAATTTGATTAGGTTTTTTCAAGTTCTTGTTTTTCTTATTCAAAGGAGAGGGGATATTAGTAACAAAATAATCTTTAACCTTTTTAATAGACCCCTCTTTACTACCTGAGTTAGGTGTTTTCTTATTTTGGATGACAGGTAAAGGGGGAGTTCTAATGTTTTCTAGAAGTGTAATATCAACATTATTTTTACAAACTAGTTTTGGCATGGGGACTATAGATAGTACCAATACTTATATAAAGTGTCATTATAAGAACCTAATGTAATGGGGGACAGGCCCCTTCCATAATGCATATATTGAAAGAAAATAAAATAGAAAAGCAGTTTGATTTTCTTATCATGCCTTATATGATTCAAAAATTGGGAACTGGTAGCCATGAATCATTTTAAATCTTCCTTTGAGGGTAAAATATTTCATCACATGAAGACTTACCAAGGCCCATAAAACTGGCAGCTTTTCATGACTATATCCATTTCAAAAAAATTATTTCTCCCCTTCCTCCAAAAAGGATTTTATGAGTCCTCTTATATTCTCCTTTGCTTCATTTCTCCACTCTTAACCCTTCATAGGTCAATCTTGTAGCCCTTGTGATCAATTCTTTAATAACTTTAAATTAGACTCCACCAATCATCACCTCTCTTTGCATCTTGGAATTGACTAACTTAGAAGTCAGTTTGTCATTGTAGACTTCCATTGCCAAAAAAAAGACATACAACCCCCTTTTTCAAGCAGTTCCCAAAGCTCAACATTTTTCTTGAGGGATTCATAAAAGATTGATTTCATTTGTAGACATGGTCCTCCCATGATATATTTTTTACCTTTTCTCTCTCATCCCTCAGTAATTTCTCCTTATAGCTTTAATAGCCCAACTCCAATTCAAAATGTTAAAACCAAAAAAGACCCAATTCCCACACATCCTTTTGAAAGCTTGTAAAAGTTTTTCATTATAATTGGTTCCTTCTTTATTTGTCATTTTTCTTCTAACAACACGACATTCCTCCTTAGTACATTTAATGTTCAATATTATTTATAACATCATAAACCTCCAAATCCACATTCCAAATGTTTTTTTTAATAAATTTCCTCATAAAATGACCTCTCACATGTAAGTCGTAAAGTTTGCACATAGGAATAACAAATCATCATAATCTTCCCTTCCTTGTTTTGGAAAATGTAATGATTACCAACATCCTCTAAATTGTTGATATCAAACCCAAGTTCTTTCCATTTGTCATCTATAATCATCCAATTAATATTAAATTCCACGTTGTCCAACTTCAAAGGGAACCCCATATCAACCACATTAGCTAGCTGCATGTTCACATTTTCACTTGTATAAAATTTCATGTCATCTAAAACCAAAGGCACAAACCCACTAACTTGGATGTTCATTTTATTTTTTTATTTCATTAGACAAAACCTATTTTATATCAAGCAGGAGATTTGAAAAGTTCTAGTAGTGTGAATCCATATAATTAAGACCCAAATTTGAAACAACATCAGCTGCTTGATTTCCTTTTTTGTAAGTATGAATAGCCTTTGACTTACTAGAATTACCAAACAATATCCTACATTCCTCTATCATATTACATATTTTCCATGAAGGGGTGTGATTATTATTAAGATCAATGATGATTTTTGAATCTCATTCAATCACAACACTTTAGAAACCCAACATTTGTAGTCTTCTCACACCCTGGACCAAACAGTCATAGACTTCTCAACTTTGTTATTTGACCTTTTTCCTAAATTTTTATGATAATCCTCAATTTGTCTTCCTTTTGCATCCCTTACGACTTCCCCAACCATAACAATTTCATAATTTCTCTTCGATCATCAATCCAATTTCTGAAGGCTTCCAATTTATTATTTTCCTTGGGAAGATTTTAGCCTAGTTTATCTTGGTTAGGTCCTAATTAATGCCTAGGAATTTTTTCTATAAGAGGGCCTTCAAAGGGAATTCTTTTAACACAAGAAAATATATGCACATTGGTATTTTTTACAAATTATTTTTTAATACTAATAAAGAGTTTTATGTTGTTTCTTGACTGGTCTCAGAATATCCTATTGTTCCATTCTTTCCACAAGCCCTGGGTAACAAACAAGGGATTCTATTTCCACATTCCAAAAATCATTAGATGAGAAAAGGGAGATCTTTTATACCAACTATTAATAAACTATTTTAGTCCTTCAAGGAAGGTCCAATAAACCATAAAGATAGTCAACACCTACATCCAAACTCTAGTAGAAAATTCACAGTGAAAGAAGAAATTTTCCATAATTTCTTCAACCTTGAAGCATAAATTGCACCTATTAACAATTTGAAGCCTCTCTTAATCAAATTGTCAATAGTAATAATTTTATTATGGATGGCCATCCACCAAAAGTAGCTCAATTTAGGAATCATTCTCCTATTCCAAACTTGGTTCCAATCAAATAAAGAATTATTATTGTTAGGAAAAATCTAGATTTGTTGCTATTGTATATATGTTGGATATTTTTATGTAGTAACAACATATTTAATGTAATAAAAAATCACATTTCATTAATTAAGATTTGTTGGAGTTTTTGTGCTAGGTATGGTTAAATTTGAGTGCATTGTTTTATGAAGAATTTACTCAATCTTGAGGGTAGTTTAATATTTCTTTATTCTTCTGAAGAGATTTTGAAAAATAAGTGTTTTGTTTTATATTTTCTATTAATTGTTGTTTTAGAAGAAGAATTTCAAATTGTTTAATTGGGATATTACATTAACATGTACAGAAGGGATATGAATTTTTTTTAATAGGGAGCATGTATGATTATGGACAAAATTATAATTAATAAATTCATTGCAAAAGTTGAAATGGTTTAATAATAGAACTTCTCCCTTAAAAAATTAACATTTATTCTCAATTTCATATGATTAAGTTGTCACTATAGTGATACTTTTAGTTGCATTCAAAGTTGACATAAAAGACTAGTCTTGGCTTTGGTATTTAAGTGTAGAATAGGGAAAAATAAAGGTTAAGGTGATCAAAAATCAAAACTAAAACCCTAAATCCCTAAACCAATAATGAAGCACAATCCAACATAGAAACATAAAACATAAAGCAATATTACCTATGCCATGATTTATTCACTTACATTGTCCTCTATCTTGATTTATATGCTTGATTGCCCTTAGATTTTGAGTATGCAATAGTAAGTCTAATGACAATGATAGAAAAATATTGAAGATTGTACACTTGTCTCCTTGAACAACATATACTTAAGCATGAGCTAGGTAGGTTGAAATGAAAATGATAGGTCTCTTTATAGAAAACCAAATTGGAATGAAGGGCTTGGATTAAAAGCCAATAAGATATGACAATCAATGGCCAAGATTGAAAGATGTAGTACAAAATATGGTTAGGGATAAATTGGGGAAAATATATGACATGGTTAAGGATGAATGGTTGATATTAAATTATAAACTAATTCAATCAAGGGTAGAAAGTAAATGAGATGCGAAGAGATAAGGATGACAATGATAAAGAGAAAAGCACAAAAAAATAGGTTGTTGGAGGAAACTAAATAATTCTAAAAATTATTTAATTTAGGAGGGAAAGTGAATAATTAAATAATGGAAACATTATTTAATTTAGAAGAAGAGGGAAATTTGACTTTTCAATTAAATAATGATTTAATTTAAAAGTAGGAGAAAAGGGAAAATTAGAAAGTAATTGAATAAATAAAATTTATTTAATTTATGGAAGAAAAGGCCAATGAATAATTAAGATAATTAAGATAATTATTTAATTATAGTAGAAAATGATAAGAATTAAATAAATAAAATTTATTTAATTAATCAAAAGAAGAAATAAAATAAATGAGATTAATTAATTAAATAATTAAAATTATTCAATTAATAGAAGAATTATGACTTTAGACAATAATCAAATAGTTAAAATTATTTAATTATTAAGGAAGAAAGGGAATTGATGTAGAAAAATAGTGTTCGTAGGTGAAGGACAATTTTTAGTGTCTACACTAAGCTCTAGTAGATTAAATGTGTTGCACAACAAGAATATGGTAAATAGTTTTTTGTTAATAGAAAACCAAATATAACTTGTGAAGGTTGAATTCTAAGGAAGCAACATATAGATAATCTTTCCTTGTAGCAAAGTCATATCAAGTTTTAAGGCTCCTCTTGAGATTGCCTATTTAGATTTGTGTGGAAGTATAAAAACACATTCTATTGGTGGCAACATATATTTATTAACCTTCATTTATTATTTTAATCGAAAGACTTGGGTTTATTTTTTTGGAAAAAAATATAATTTTTTGGTATATTAAAAGAGTTTGACATTATGTTGAAAAGAAAAGTGACCATTTTATTAAAGTTATAAGAACATACAAAGGAGGATAATATGTGTCAAATATTTTTTTAGTATTTTACAAGACACATGGAATCAAGAAATAATGTACTACTAGATATACACCACAACATAATGGATTAATACAAAGAAAGAATATTAAAATCTCAAAAATATCTAGATGCATGTTGAAGGTTAATCATTTGTCAAATGAATATTGGAAAAAGGTTGTAGCATGTGTAGTTTATATGTTGAATTAGTATTGTAGGCACCTAAATTTTCTCATACCCCTCCACATTGGGCTTTACCCTATCCTAGCCAATTAAATAAATATTTATTATTTATTTAATTCACCATTTACCTTTATCCCTCACCTTTAATTAAATAAATTTACATTTACTTAATTAATTCTAAACCTTATCCCACATATCCTCCAACTAAATTAATTTATTAATGCCTACTTAATTGATTGATTTAGGCTAATTGACCCCCATTACTATTTTCTATAGCACGTATAAATCCATGCAATTCTCAATCCTTATCCATTAAATTCTTTGACATGGATCGTAATCTAAACTTACCATCATGTGACAAGTATCCCTCCACCCTTTATGCTCACACATGTGAAATCATCCAAAAGGTAAACCTGCCTTTTTCACCTATATCTCTCTTGTGACACTTGTTACAAGGCTAAGCCTCAATCCAAACGCTAATCCTCAATCAATCGCAACCATCCTTTAACCAATGCATCTTGTTCCTATTAGAGTAATCATACATTAGCTAATAATTAATTAATATTTAAGTAATTATTAGGCTAATTTATTCTCATGCACTTAAGCTAAACTTAGGAGTGCTTTTATTCTTTTATTAGTTGAGTTATTATTAGGTCTTTTTGTCTCATTGCATGAGATGTTGACACTTGTCATTATCTAATCCATTTCTCATTTAGGGTCTTACTCTTATAAGCATTCAAACCTCTTTGTATTATCCTTCCACTCTTCTCATCTCTTGAGATTCTCTTTTGAGATTTTGAAGTTTCATTTTGTAGATTTTTCTTGTTGAGGATATTGCATATTATTATTTGTAGCTCTCTTGTATGGAAGGTTTTTTTGTTCCTTTTTTTATCATGTGGCTCATGTTTTTCATAATTCTAATAGTCCCTTGATTTTCCTCTTGGAAAATCTATAAATTAGTGGTCTCTCATCCCATTTGGGCATCCACTTTTATCATATCCTTACACTAATCCATTTTCTATCTATTATTTCATTATCCTATCCTTATTGTATTCGTTTGATCTCTCATAATCCCAATCCTGCCATCATATTATTGGTTTTATAAGAAATCACATTTAACACATTAAATGAGTACATCAAGAGAGTATTAGTTGCAACTCTTCTTCTAGTTGAATCTAAGCAGAAATAAGAGAAACAAGGTAACAGGTTCCATTTAAATGTGTAGTGCCCTCTGTATTGGCCCTTATAGGCATTTAAGTAAGGAGTTGTTTGTGAGTCCGTTGTTGGTTGTAGTAGTTTTAATGGTTTTGTTTAATTGGATAATTAATTAAAATCTAGTACTAAATAAATCAAAATAATATATATGCTTTCAAAATTATTTGAAAGTATAATAAAATCAATATAAATGCCATAAATCATAATAAGTAAATACAAAATGAATTGAAAATGATGATGGGAGTAGTAAAGAATAATATGACAAGTGTATTAATGTCTTTTTCAAAAGAATTAAATATAGATTTGCATGCAACGGTTTTGTAACCGCCTTGCATGAGTTAATGTTATCTTTTTTTTGGAGGATTTTGTGTAACGGAAAGGAAGATATAGAGGCAGAATGGTTATTTAAAATTTAAGGGGAGGGTGGCCCTCCTCCATGATGGTTATCTAGGAAGTTTCCAAAAATCAAAACCTGTTGACACAGCGAGGAGTTATTATGGTGGGTATTTTCTCTCAATTGATTTTGAGCTGAGTCGATAGTAAGAAATGGAGCTGAAGCTACAGAAGGAAAGAAGAGTCTCCAGTCTTGTTCGTTCACTGACAAAGGAGTAGGAGATCATAGATTCGAGAACTAGTGATTTCTCCATCCGCAAGGTGGAAAGAGTCAACAAGAATCTAAGAAGAGAATCACTGAAGACCGAGGAAATTTATATTAGGTAAGTCTCCATAATGATATGCCTACATGAAATCCATTTATTTTCATGCCAATACTTTAAAAGTCTCATTATTTCAAACCCTCATGCTATGTGGCTTTTATTCAAACTTTTTTTTTGGTTGTGCTTGGCTGCGTCTATAGGGAGCAATGTGTGGCTTACTTTTGCATACTAGATCTTATTTACTTACCTTTGGTGCTTGGAACGGTTGATGATCTTCCAATCTAGATCCCTCTTATCAGCCGAGCTTATATATATATATATATATATATGTATATATATTTATGGCTTTCAGATCTTTGCATTTAATTGTAGATTCAAGTATCTTTATTTTTTCTTGTCACCTTGATGGGTCTGCTAAAAACTAAACGATTTGAATTCTTTCATATGTGTTGTTACCGCTTACCTGGTATTTGCAATTTGGTTCGCATGTCTTATGCCGTCTTGTACTGTATATGTGCATATATTATTTTTTGGTGATGAGTATGTTTTATTTCTTTTTATGTTAAACCTTCTGAATTTTAGAGAAATCAGACTTACAAGTTGTACACAACCATCTGGTTTTAGAATAAGATAATAAAACAAAATTTTGAATATATATATGCGTATGTATATATATACCATTGCCTTTGCTTTCCCTTCACCGTGGCCTTCTGGGTACTTTGTTCTTTTCCTGGTGTTATTCAATAAATCTTGCAAGCAGGTTATGTGCATGTGCACTTATGATTTTCATTTGGGAACCTTCAAACTAAAGAGCTGCATAGAATTTGAAGGAGAGATTTACAACAACAACACGCGAACATAGAAGACTGTAGGGGTAAAATTAGCCTTCCTGTTCCGTTGGCAACCTGACACATCTGCTGTACTTGAAAATAGAATGTTGTGAAGGTTTAAATAACCTGTTTGATTCTTTTGTCAATCTATTGCAGTTGCAACACTTGAAATAATGATAATAATACAAGTAGATGGCGATATTTCCAAATTCCAATATTCATTTTCTTATATACTTGGCAACCTGTCACTGTTACAACATTTAGAGTTGAGGTATTGTACATAATTAAATAGTCTCCCTGAAACCTTTGGTAACTTAGCACAGCTACAACTAGTAAATTAAATAATCTCTCTGGTTTCATTGATAACCTGTCACAGCAGTGCACTTGAACATGGTAGGGTGTATAGATTTAAATAAACTCTCTGTTTCTGTTTGCAACCTGTCTCAGCCATCGCACCTGGACATAATAAGAAGTTTAAAAGTTTAAATAATCTCTATAATTTCATTTTCAATTTGTCTCAGCTACGACGCTTGGCCATAACGAGAAATTTTTAAAGGTTTAAGTAATCCCTCTGATTTCTTTGTCAATCTAACGTAGTCGTAGCACTTAGAGTCAATAGAACGATAAAAGATATATGACAAATAGAGTAGTGAAGGGAAAAATGTAGAAGAGAGTATTTTAGAAGTTTACATTAGTTCGCATAATGTTAAGTTAGACAAATTTACAAATAGAAATTATTATGTGTGGAATATTGGTTAATTAATATTAACAACAGTATGAATTATTTGTGGAGTCCCATTAATAATGGTAAATATCTTGATGGTAGACCATTTCTTTATAATGGAATTAGTGGAAATGAAGATCATTTTTTTTTATAAAGGTGCTAGTAAAGAATGTTTCCCCTCTTAGCTATAAATATATAGAGAATAGTTACTTGCATATTTCAAATGTTAGAAACAAGCGTTCTCTTGATTGTAAAATTAAATGATTATACTATACAATGAAAATTGGTAACACATTAGAATATTAGGGAAAAGAGTTATGCCTTTTTATAAATGAATAAGTTCTTACTTCATAGTGAAATTAGATGGTCATATAGTTTTAGTTAAGAAGAAAACTGGTATTGTAATGTAGTGTTGGTGAGATAATTAGTTATCCTTTTAAATATAATTAGAGTATTAATTGGCTAATTATGTTTATATATATATGTATATAGTTATAAGAATGATTATAAATCCTAAATGGGAATAAAAGAAATTGGTTGGAATGCTTTTATAACTTCTTTAATTTAATTCAATTTTATGATGAGCATAGTGAGATGTTAGTAAGATATGTGAATATAGTCTTTAATGAGTTAAAACGATTTCTTATGAAATAGATGATAGTTCAATTGTTTTTTTTAAAGTTTATTGCTTTTGATTTGTTGGGTTAGTATTCTGAGAGTGATAAAATATGCCTTGAGATAATTATGATATGTGATTATAGAGTTCCTTTATTTATTTTAAACTAATTCTTATTGAACGAATGGATAAATTGTATTTGAATGGTCATTGTTCATTTAAGGGTAATTTGGTGTATCCTATTTGTGGTGTCCTCTTTGGAATTGCTTGGCTTTGGAAGTGATTTCATTCCATTGGGTTTGTGTCCTTTTATGAGTGATTTGACATATCCTTTCATTGTGACTTTTCTTGAGTTGACGTGAGTTGGGGATCTTCTTTAAGTTAAATTGTGTTGCGATTCGTTTAACCTTACGTGGTGAATTCTTGGTTTTTTTTGAGTTGTTGGGGTCTTATTAATTGATTTTGTGGTGTAGTATTATGGATACTAATGCGATGCTTGGTTGTGATAAGCTTATGCTTCTTATTGAATGCGGTCTTCCCACTTTTATTATTTTGGTGAAACATTAAATTATATTGTTGTCATGTTTGTTGATTTTTGTCAAAGGTCATTTGTTTACCAACTGTATGGGTATCTTGTGAGGAGGAAATTGAGGTCTCCCTTAGATGCCTGGTTGCATGCTCTTACCTTTGTTGTTGAAGGATTGTTTCTGGCTGGTTCCGTGTTGGTGTGAATGCCTTTGGAGACTAATTTTGATTCAAGGAATCCTTTGTCATTTAATTTGTGTTGCAATGTAATTGGGAACTCGTGTTTTGTTTATGAGTTGTGGATAGTTGATCTTCTTGAATTTCTGATTTATTTCATATCGAAGTTGATTAGGTAGTCTGGATGGAGTTGTTGATCTTATTTTAATGTATTCACTCATTATATTTGAATTGAAAATAGTTCTTTGAGGTCTTGCATTTATTTTTGTCAGTTCTTCATGGGGAAACACCAGTGTAAGCCCTTTGAGATTCTTCCAGAGGCTTTATTTTATTGTTGGTCAATGTTCCTCATTTTATGTGCTCTTGACATGGCAAGATATTGGTATCATTATTTTGAAAGGGTTGTACGAAACTTTGTGAGACTCTGATTTTGTACTTATTAGCGAGATGGGTAATGCCTCGCACACTTTTATGTTGTGATTCTTTGTTCAAATTATAATGGTACAACCCTTGGATTTTTTTGGTTTGATGTTATTGGGTCTCTAGGGAGAGTGGCTCCTCGTGGGGGCCAGCGCCCCATTTAAGGGGAAGGGCACAGGATAACCCACAAGTGAGTTAGTAATCAAGTGAAAACCTAATAAATAACTTAGGAGGGTTGGGTAGTAATATCATTATAAGATTTAAAAATGGATGCCTTGTCTTCATTAGTGCTTCCACAAACTAATGGAAAGCTAAGAAGGTCGTGGTTGACAAGGTCGTGACCTCGTCTTCACGAGAGGTTTACGGCTCCGCATGAGTCACCCTATGGACCGGCGCCTCCAGTTGGGAGGAAGGGCACAGGATAGCCATATATGGGACCGGCGCCTCCAGTTGGGAGGAAGAGCACAAGATAGCCCATGTAGGACTATGCGATGACACTCTCCCCTAGTTGCCCAGGTGTTTTACTTTATTGTGTTCCTCTAGAAGTATATTATGGGAGTTGGGTTTAGATTGTGGTTGAATGGACTTATATTGATTTATGGAGTATTGCCTTGATACATCTTTGGTGTACTTTGTGGTCTTGTATGATCTCATTGATATTTGACTTATGACCTTGTACTCTTATGGTACTGTGATATGCTGTTATTGTATTGTTTAATTGCAATTTGGAATTGTATTATGTTTATTAATTCAGTTTGATTTGGAAGTGTTTCATGATCATCTTTTGGTTACTTGTTTACTGGTTATTGCTTTGATTTATGTGATGAGATTTATGACTTTAAGTTATTATGTTGACTCTTGGATGTTGTTGATTATGTCATTGTAATCCTTGAGTTTTATGACACTTTTGTATGATGTTGAGTCTTGTGGTTCCGTGTTTGGATGTTCTTGGTTGAGGACTCTTTCTTGTCAGCTCCTTAGCATAGGGCATGGGTCTTCGGACCCATGTGGTCGGGTGGAATGTGCTATGTACCCCATTCGGTCCCCAGTCGAGGATCGAGAGGTGTGGATTGGTGTTGTTGCGGCGACCCCAGAGTTGTATCCATCTTGGAGCCAGTTATGATACTATGTATTCCTCCATTCATTTGTATCATGTTATCTTGTTGTATGGTTTCTATTCATGATTGGAAACACTTTTGTATCATTGTACCTCTTGAAGATTTGTACTATAATGTAAGATTAAACCTTGTGTGGATATTGGCCATGGCAGTTGTTATTCAATGTGTTGAGTTAATCATGGTTTCTTATCAATGATTTATCATGTATGTGTTACATTTGTTAATGTTTACTTTGTTATGGATTATATCTTTGGCTTTTATTCTTTATTGTCGTTGTGTGGATCTAAGTCGCGTAATGACTCCTTGTGTACCCCAAGGGATGTATGTGTTAGTGAATCTTCTTAAATGAAATTCATGTCATGACTTAATGTGTATTACGTGTATGTTACGTTAACTTTAAAAAAAAATTGTGCAGTAATTATTGTTTTATTGTCCTTTGGGGTTCGCACGACGAGGCGTTACAAAATGCATTTAAATTCTTTACTTAACAGGTTGTTCATTTTCTTAACTTCATTTTGGCACATCTAGTCTTTTAACCCCGTTATTTTTTCTTGATTTGTGATTTTCATGGCCAAATTTCCAAAGTAGTGTTTCTGACCATGTTTTAGCGTTTATGTTCTAGAATGACAATTTTACTTTTTCATTTAACACAATTCCTTTTGTAACTTTCAATCTTGTTTTTATTTTTTTTCTTATTTGCATATTTCATCTTGTTTCCTTCTCTAGTTTTTGCATATTACTAACTTTTTGGGATTTTTAGTGTCTTTTTAGCCCTTGAATTGTGTTTTTTATGGTTTAATCTCTATATTTTTTATAAAACCTAACCTTTTATTTTAGGTATGGTTTCCCAATTCCAAAGCCATGATTTTTCTCTGTGAATCAACGCATCTACAAATTAGTGTACATACTCAGATCAATACTTTCACTCTTTCGTTCAACACTTTCACACCTAAGAATTTTCTTCCTATTTTATAATGATCTACATATTCTTTCATCTTTATGTGATTGACCTAAAAAACATGTGATTTAGGTAAATGACCTAATTCAAATGCATAGTTTTTTGGCTACAAACTTTATTTCCATGGCATCCCATTCACCTATCCTATCACATCACAGTACAAAATATCTTCATAAATTATATGTCCTAATCATAGACCTTGAATATAGGTCATATATTAAATTAGTTCTAAAATTATCTAGACATCATTTTTAGTATTTAAGTAGATATTTTCATTTCATACAAAGACATATACAAGAACCTTGTATTGTGAGAGAGATTATTTAAAGAAAGTGGTAGTAGTGTGGGTGTATGAAAATTACAAAATAAAGGATGTGTAAGAAATAACATGAAGATATGATGATTTAATATCCAAATGACTAACATTTTTAAATTTTTTTATGATTTTTTAATAAAACATTTTGAGAAAAAATGGTTGTTTGAAAAATAGGGTAGTCTAAAAACAAAGCGCTCAAATAAAATTTATATCAAATTGATATTTAAGAAATAATGTGAATTTTATGTAGAGTATGAAAATTGAACCAATATGAAGGATAATCAAATCCTTCAAGGATCCAAGTTTCAACCCTCCACTTAGGTAAGCCTTTAGGTAACTACAACTTCAAGTTTATGTATTAATTAATTAAATATGTGTTTTGACAGAGCACACAAATTGTCAAAACTTTTTAGACTTTATAAACCAAAAGTATAGGGCATAAAGGTTTCTCAGACAACCTAACAAGCTATTTTTTTAGGACTAACATGTCATTTTCGGATGACAACACACCGCACTAGTTTCTTGTATGGATAGAAAATAGAAATTGTAACGAGGAAACTTAGAACACTATGTGCAAGGTTCTGGATGTGTTGAGATATAAAATATGATCATATAATGAATTTACAATAGCTGAAAGGAAAGTACTAAATGGATTTAAATGAGAATGATAAGGGAGAATTTATAACATCATCAAAGACATCTGAAAAGATCGCAGCTCTCTCCAAACAACCCCCTCACCTATACCTACACACATAATACTTAAGAGAGGGGTTGGGTGGTTGTATAGGATTTTTCCCTAGTCAAATATTTGTTTTAGTTTTCCCACCTCCAGGAATAGCCTTAGATAGGATGATAGGAAAATACATAAAATAATAGAAATGACAATATGCTAACAAAATAAAGATAGTATTCTCAATGTAAAATCTTGAATAGTTAGCACTCCCAAGCATAGAATTCAAGTAGCTTGTTGGTGCAGTGAAGAAGTAGCAAGGGTCTTCAAGATGACAGTGACTTCTTCAAGTGGAATCAATGGAGATTTATGAGATATTTTTGTGATTACATCAATGGTGGAGCAATAGATTTTAGAGAAAAAATTGTCAATGAGAGACAGAGATAGAGTTCTTTGAAAGATATGCATATATGAGAGAAAAATGGAGATTGATGTGAATTATAGAATAAGAGAAGAAAGAGTGTTGTCAAATGCCTAAGAATTGTGTCTCCTTCCAAAAGATCCAGATTCTAGAGGAAAAATGAGGGTTCTTGGTTCAAAATTACATGCCTGAGTGGTCCTCAACAAGAGTGTATATTGGTAGAAGCATTACACTACCAAAACACATCAAGTGTAATTTCCTAATGGCTAATAAATCATGGATTTTCACAAAGATATGAGCACAATGTGTGGAAATCTCTATGACATGCATTTGTTTGAATGAAAATCAAACTTAACCATCAAGGAGTTGAACATGCCATATGTTGAAATATGGTTTGGATTGAAATTGGGATTAAAGAGCATAACTATCTTAATTATAACTAAAGTGGAAGGGGCGTATGTAATGTGAAATTGTATAGGATACAATTTAAGATAATACAATTCATAGATTCATAGGTCATTGCAGTATCATGAGGGGCCAAACTAGGCCTCTAAGTGGCAGTGAAAATCTAGAAAAATAGAGTTACACAACTTGACATAAAAAATGAATAGGTTATTAACATAATTTGAATAATATGTAAGAACATAATTTGTAGCAAATTGAATGTAGTTTCTAAGCTACCAGTCCTTTTTTGGAAAAAGGTAAATCTATTTGGTTAAAATTTACAATTTCAATGCAGTAGTACTAAATTTTTTAGGAAAAAATAAAAAGCAGGTGTTTGTCCGGCCACCCTAATGATGAGAAAAAATATATATATATATTTTAATCTTTCAATATAAGTAGAGGACACATGCTCGGATGTGATGCATATTTTTTTGTAATTTTTTTGCAAGTAAATAATTAGTTATGAATTTTCTAGTAGGAATTTTTAAAAATATTAAAAACCATTTGTCTGGCCACCCTAACTTGGTCAAAAAATTATGAAATTCATTTTTTTTAAACAATATTTTGTAAAGCATAGTGTGTGGTGCATCTTTTGGATTCAAAAAATCTATAACCGTTTAAAAGTTATAGATGTTTTTCAATCAGCATATCAATCAAGACTTTACACATAGTGCATGTAGAAAATCAATAATAATTATCTATTAAATTCAAAATAAAGCATATCTTATATGGATTGTAAGCTAATAATTTTTTGAACAAACCCTTTCCATTTCATCAAAATTAGATGAAAAATGTCGTCAGGGCAAAGGGTGAAGTCCAAAAAACTCATAGAACTCCTACAAACATATTGGGGCTATTAACTTTTAAGCTTGGTAGTCCCCAAGCCAAGTACTGAAGCAATATCGAAGCAAAACGTATATCCATTTTGACCAAATCGGATATCCGATATATAACAGATATCCGCTATTTTGTAGTCAATATATGTTTATTAACACATTCTTATTAATATTTATGTATATTAGGTTAAATACAATATATTAATATATATTCATATATTTATAATATAATATATTATTTTTATATATAAGGCTATATAATATTTATATATATTTTAATAATATAATATATTATTTTTATATATAAGGCTATATAACATATATAAGATATAAGATATAATATTTATATAATGTAATATAAAATATTAATATATTGTATCTAATAATATAATATATAATATTAATATATTATATTATCTATATAATATTATAATACTAAATTATTTATTTTATATTATATTATATTATGTATAATGGATAGATATTTATAATTTACATAAAACAAAATGGGTACCCATTTTGTCCATAATGGATATACGGTATGCTAAAGTAACAGATATCCATTACTTACAGCCTGAAACAAAACCCATAATGTCTTCAAACACAGGGTGTTTGTGGTCTAAGTAACGGATATTTGGTATGCTAAAGTAACAAATATCTGTTACTTACAGCCCAAAAAAAACCCCTTGATGTCTTCAAACATAGGATGTATGTGGTCGAAGTAACATATATCTGCTTTTAAGAAACATATATCTACTTTTAAGAAACGAATATCCGCTATTTCAAAACGGATATCCGCTTTTAAGAAATTCAAATCTGTTGATGATTTTCCCTATGCATACTATTACCAATTTTTCACCTACAGCTCAAACTAGCAGAGTTGAAACAACTATGTTCATTTTAAGGTGAAAAGATTTCAATTCATTTATGCTTTGCTTAAACCATTGCATATATTGGAGTTTAAAAAGAAAAGTTTGGCTTCATTGTGCAATATGTTTTCAAATAGAAGAGAGCATTCAGTTTTCCATTCAATGTTTAAAAGCATAAAGAGACTACATGAGATATAAAAATATTGCTTTCATTCATCTTGCAATGATTCATATACTTTACAATGTTTCATTCATTTTGCAAGAGAGATATATGCAGAATTACAGTGCAAGATTGCAAAGAATGTTGTTTTCATATTCATTGGAAAGAAAAGAGAGATCAAGTGTCCCACACAAGCCATGCGATTAGCTAAACCAATTCATCATAAGTAATGAACTATACAACTGAAGATTAAGAGAAGAAAGGAAGCATATAATGAAAAACATACCCATCATTGCCTGGTTTGGGTCTTTAGTTTGTCTTCGTTGCTACTGCTCCTGCTTGCTCCCGATCTTGAATGAACTTGCATCATGTTGAGAAAAGTTCTTAGAGATCTAGATATGAATTTCACTATGTGCTCTATCAACATAAATATAGTGCATTACTTATAATGTATTGAGTCAGTTGATTAAACATCAGAAGTATGCAAGAGAGCATGAAAAAATGAAACATCACAGGAGCATTCAACTTCACTATTTTTTATCTAACATGTTTGTTCATTGTTCAGGTATAGGATAAATCATGTTGCTGATCCATTTCTGAGGACATTATAGCATGCGGTGCAAAAAAAGGAATCCCGCAAGGGTTGAGCTCGGCATGCTACCCCTTATTGTTCAAGAGGGGTTTGAGATAGAAAATCATATTCATAATGCTCAATGGAAACATTCAACTAAAGGATTAAATCATTAAGAAAACAAAAGAGCTTTAAGATCATTGACCACTCATAATAGTCAATCTAGAGTCCAATGAATTAAAAATTATGAGTGGAAAAGATCTCATTTGAATGTCCAAATCAAGTACAAAATAGAATAGAATGCATCATTTTCATATCAAGAGATTTCTATTACTATCAAGTGTGAGTGCTTATTGCTGCCATGTCATGTTTTATTTATGCCAAGTGTGATGTTTGAAGTGTCTCATTGAATAGTACAACAAAGAATGTGTTGCTTGTTATGTTGTTTGTGATGGTGTCAACATGATGAATTTGTCATAAACATGTTCATCAAGGTGATTACGAGTGATACTTGCATATGAAATAGCAAGGAGTGCATTGTCATGAAGGTGATAGTGAGCAGACATACATAACCAAAGCTCACAAAAATGGGACAACAATCAAAGTAACATGGGGAACACTTGCAAAGCACTAAAAAAAGAAGGTATAAACACATTTTAATATGTTGCTTCTACTCATCATTGCAAGTGGAGGAGTAACAAGGTGCAAGTTGAGTTTATTAACAAACCAAGAAGTCATGCTAAACACAGTTAGAGCCATGCAAGGTATCAAGTTCAACATATTCATGTCAACTCTAGTTGCTCTCAATAAGAGATAAAAATGCATGAGTAGTACAAAAGATTTAAATCTTTGTCAAGCATTGAAATGCAAAGTGCATAGTTACAAATGAAGTGAGCAACAACATGAAGAGAAAAAGAACCATTATGGACTCTTTGTGCAGTGTATAATGATCATCAGGGTTTTGTCTACATGCAAGTTCTAAAGGGGATATTGTTTTACATGTAAAAAGGCATCATAGAAGCATGTACTCATGATCTATTGTTCCACTGTATTGATATTGTTCAACTTTGAAAGAGAAACATTCACAAAGAGGGTTATCATTGAGTGTTTGATGCTTCTAGATGGTGAAGGGAAGTAGTGCCTCATGTATGTCTCAGAATAGAGAATGAATTAAAGAAAAAAATGGTAAGGTTTTCACTATGTTGTAGGTGCATCATGTTGTATTGCATTTACTTTTGCTTAGCATGGAATTGAGACAAACTGCAACATTGAGTTTTGAAGGAATTTTTGAAAGAGAGAATGTAAATGAAACAATTGAGTTTTGAAGGAGTACCCAATATGTGCTTTGAAAAGAAAAATTTTAATGGAACAAAGCTGCATTTCTAAGAACAAATAAATGGAGCTATAGTGCATACATTATAGAACATTTGGGTATGTGTAGGATCATGATAGGCCAAAAAGTGGCAATATGATGGGTATTTGTAGGGTATGTGGCTAACGATTTTTTTTACCCAAAATTGATGAAATCAAAAGGGTTTTTAAAGGATATTCTAAGATTTCCACCAATATAAATTATGCTTTACTCTGAATTTAATAAGTAATTATTGTTCATTTTCTATTTGAATTACAACTAAAGTCCTGATTGATAGGCTGATTGAAAAACATCTACAACTTTCAAACGGTATCACATTTTTTGAATCTAAAACATGTGTTACATTCTATGTTGCACATACTATAGGATTAAAAAGAAAAAAAAATGAATTTCATGAAGTTTTGACCAAGTTAAGGTGGTCAGACATATAAGTTTTTATATTTTTTAAATTTTGTAATAAAAAAATCATAATTAATTATTTACTTGGAAAAAAATTACAAAAAAATATGCATCACATCTGTACATGAGTCCTCTACTTATATATAAAATATCATAAAAAAATATTATCATTTTATTGTGGTTAGGGTGGTTAGAAAAACACCTACTTATTTTTTTCGTGAAATTTAAGTACTATTGCATTGAAATTTCAAATTTTCACAAAATAGATTTTTTTTTTTTAAATAAACCTAGTAGTTTAGAAACTACATTGAATTTTCTACAAATTCTATTCTTACATATTCTTGAAATAATATAGATAACTTATTCAAATTTTTATGTCAAGTTGCCTAACTCTAATTTTTCTGAATTTTTTGCCACTTAAGGGCCTATTTTTTCCATGATGATCCTGCACATACCCATTTCCTTGAAAGCAAATGAATAGGTGCCATGATGATATTAGGGTTTTGAAAAAATGAACATTTGCATCACATTCAGAAAAGTGGGTAACCTAGAAATGTTTAGAGGCAGCGACCTTGTGTGGTGGAGCATTTCTTTTGTTTTCATTCAGAAAAAATGAAAAAATAGTATCTCTTTTTGCATTCTTATAAAATGGAGAGAACTCAAATATAAAGATCAAACACTCAGAAATGGTGAAACCCGCAACCTCTCATAGAGATGGTTTTCATTTTTCCTTCAAAAGGGTTGAGCAACATCACATTTTGTCACATACAACATAAAATTATGAAACCCTAAGCTTGCAAAGAGAAAATGAAATACCCGAGTGAAGAAAATGTAGGTCATGGCTTGGAGAATGCTTCTCATTTCTATCATAAAGACTTCATGAAGACAAGGGTTTGTATGGAAGTAATTTGCATCACATTCAAGAAAATGAAAAACTCAAGCATATGTAGAGATTTAGAAGCTTGGAAGGCCGCAACCTTACATAAATAAATATTTCATGTTGTTGCATTCAAAACAATAAATGTCTTGACATCTTTCATCACATAGAGAAAACCAAGAAATGCATGAATGGTCGAGGTCATTAAGGGTTTCAAAACCCAAAAAAATGGTGAAACAAAGTGTACAAGTTCCTTCATTGGAAATACTTCCATTGTTTTGTTCTAGTTTAAGCTCATTATGGGTTCTCATGGCCACAGCTTGAGAACACATCTTTCTTCACATACATCAAAACCCACTTGGGGTTTGCTTAGGAATAACAAATGCAGAAGAAGATAGAAAGATTCGAGCCTATGCAAGTTTTGAAGCACTCAGAAATAAGTGAAAATGCAAGATTTGAAGAATGGAAGCTTACCCTCATCGTTAATGTGAAGAAATACATGAAAGGCCACAGGTTTTTCCCATATTTCTCCTCTCAAAAGTGCAAACCAAGTTCTCCAATGGCTGCAAAGAGAAAAATATATCAGCAGGAGAATACAAACATAAACAAAATACATTAGAAAGTGTATCATGGTCATGGCTTAAACGCCCAAAAATGCTTCAAAATGGAGTTAAAAATGTCTCAGATTGGAGGGAAAAAAACTTACCATCAAATTCCTGAAGAGATTCAACATCAAACAGAGGAGAATCGACATGAAAGTGCATAGTTGAGCTCAAACCCTAATCCCCATGTTCATCGAGTGAGGAGCATTTTTTCTCAAAGTGACAATTGCAAAAGGAGGCCAAAAACCAAGGAGTTCGATTGTTTTGTGTTAGGTTTTTCCTTATGCCCTAATTCGAATAGTATTTTTATCACATTGTTTTAAGCCAAAAATGCCTCAACTAATACTTTGTTTGCAAATGGTTATGCTTAGGCTGAGCCATGCCTTAGCTTTTTCTTTTGATTTTTAAGGAAAATCATATAGTCATATGCTATTCTTTTATGATTTTATGAGAAAATCATAAGTCTTGCACCTTAGCCTTTTATTTCCCTAGGTCAAATCTCTTTGAGGCCTTAGTTTTTCATAACTTATGATAAAATCATATGACCTTGTGATCTAAGAATTGTTTTTCTAATTTTTTTATAGAAAATCAAAGATTAGAAGTGATGTATTTGATCTTGAAAATCAAAGACTCAAATTAGGAAGGTTGTACTTTGTAAAAATCAGAAGCAAGACAAGTGAAATTGGAGATTTTTATTCTGAAAATTGTAAACTGTAAATGATGTAAAACATCATTAAGGTAATATTTCTATAAATTACAGGTTAATATTTGTTATTTTAAAAAAATGCAATTAGTCTCCTTAGAATCCTTCTATTTCTAGGTTTGAGTTCTTGGGTGAAATTTGAAAAAGATGAACAAACTAAACCTTCTATTTTCAGTTTTGAGTCAATTTGGGCTTGATTTTGTGACTTTTTTGGATCAACTTCTTTGAGATAGAAAGTTTCTATATTTCTCATGCATTTTGTAGTAGTTTTGGGTACTATTTTTCAAGATTTTCTCTAGAGCTCGAAAAGGGATAAAAAATTGCTAATTTAGAGATGCAGTTTAGCTTGATTTTTCTATTCTCACTATTGGAGACACTGGGGAGATATAAGTTGGAGAAAATTTTGATTTTTCTCAGTTCAAATTATTTTTTCTTGCTCTCCTACTCATTGTCAGAGAGTTTTGTAAACACTTTTGTGCTTAGATTTTGAGCTTGACACTCCTTCAGTTTTAATAAACAACAGAGTTTTCCTTCTCATTTCTTGTCTCATATTTGCAAAGATAATTTGATGTTTATTGTGATTCAAAATATGAAATCATTTTTATGTCTTATTATTGTGAACTTGTATGGAAGAATCTCATATAATTTAGGTTGTATTTTGTGTTCATTCCTGTGAGCCTTCATATGAATCACTATGGGGTTATATGTTTTATGGTGAGATTGTGAGAGCTCAAGTTTTGAGAAGTTGTGAGAAAATTTATCATATCTTTAAATTTTCTAGTGAATCATCTTTAGGTTTTAGGATTTCATTTTCAGTTTTCCTCCTAACCCTTTCCTTAGAAATTCTTTTAGATTGGGTGATTTTCTAGAGGAACCAACCCACTCTGGAGATTCACTCTCATCATAGATTACCCACAATCTGAGAGTGTTTCCATGTTTCAACAGGATAATATAGTTTCTATTTGCTAAGGGTGCAATCCTGATTGACAATACTTTTTGGCACACTTGGTGGGACCTTGAAATTTGTTTTCAGAGTTTTTTTTTCAAATTGTAAGTTGTTTTTCTAGTATATGCAACAATTTTTTATAGTCTTTTGGAGGTTTAAAAACTATACTTGGCGACTCTGTTTTATGGTTTTGATTACAGATCTTGTGTGACCAATGTATGAAAAGAATACAAACCAGATCAAGTCCTACTCCATTTGAGTATTTGTAGTTGTCTCCATCTAGAAGGAGGGGTAGGACAACAAGAAAGATTTTTGATACACCAAGGAGGTAAAAATCCACAACTCCAAATCTTAGTCATGCACTTTTAGTGCAAAAAAACTTGGTACCTATAGCACGAGCACTATTGATGGTGAGACAATTTGTGTTTACACCATTTAATGGGGGTAGCCCATTATTTATTGCACAACATGATGAAATTCTAGTTGCAGCCCTCAAGAGCTTTCCATACTTCATCAGAGAGGATTAATCCACTCCTGTTGAGCACATTTGAGATTTAGCAACCTTGTGCTCGGTTCATAATGTCACCAAGGAGAATGTAGCACTAAGGATTTTGGTTGCATCAATGAATGGAAAATCCTTGTAGTGGTTTATAGGCCTTTTGAAAAATTCTATTGCAATGTGGGATCAATTGGGTGATGGTTTGCATCGGTGGTTTGGAGATAAGTCCGATCATTTATCTTTGTTAGAGCAGCTGAGCACTATCAAAAGAGCTCCTCACGAGCACATGGAAGATTTTAACTACTGATTCCAAATGACTTGTGATATAATTCCCTTAACATTCAAGCCCTCCCCTGAGCATGCTTTTCTTTTCTTTCTCAAAGTTCTAAATAGTGAAATTTTTGTAATGATCCAATATATGGGTTGGTTTACGCTTCCTAATTCCATTGATATTGCTATTAGAGCATAAAACTAACTTATTCAAGATGGAAAAATAGCCCCAAGGCCTCTTATGGCCATTTTTCCTAAAGTACAACCACCTATTGCTATGTCTTTACCTCATTTAGCTATTGTCCCACTAGTTCCAGCAATAGGATACTAAGTTGTAGCTCAAGAAAATGTTATTCCAAACCCAACTAAAGAGATTCAAGAGCTAAAGGGCAAGCTGTAATTTTTCAACAAGACTATTAGCAATGAATTTTTTAATCTTAAGAAGCAAGTTAGCCAAGAGCATAGGCCTTATCAAGCCTAGTATCAACAAAACCAGCCAAATAGGCCACCTTTTCAAGCTAATTTCCAAGGCAAAAGAAGGAATTTTAATGCTAAGCCTTTTCATCCCTATAACAACAATGTTGATAGTTCTTCAAAGGATCTTGTACCAAAAAATAACATGGCACAAGAATATGACTGGTGCTATCCATGCAAATAGCCCCATAATCAAGTTGCATGCATGAATGGGATAAGAGATCAAACTCTTATGGTGCAAAATAATTATGTGGGTTCAAATATTTTGTTAAGTGAGGATCCATAATAGTAAGGTAACATTAAGGTTGCCTTGATGAATTGGAAAGGCAATGAATTTTCCAAAGTGAATCACTTTCAAGGACAAAAAGAACAAGATTCACCTATTTCAGCTAATACCAGAGCAAAAAAGAGAGTTGTTGATTTGGGGAAACAAGCTGCAAATGTTCAACAACAAGCTATTAAGGATAAAATTCATGTTGTTTCACCTCAAGTTGTCCCCACAGCACAACCAAAAGTGCAGATTCTACAAAGAGGAAAAAGTGTGCCTGAAAAGGAGCAACCTAAGGCACAATCATAGCCTTTGCAAAGGAAAAATGATGTTGCTACTAAAGGATAGAAAAAGGTGAGCCTTGTTCCTTTTAATATTATTGAGAACCTTAAGAAAGCTATAGTTAGCATGTCTATTATGGATTCTTTACACATTCTAGGTCAAAAGAATTTACTGCAAGATGATTTAGCTGAACTTTTAGTTTCTAATGTTGCTAACCCAAAGAAGAACAAGGTTGTGCTTGCAAACAACCCAGAAATTAAGAGTGGGCAACAAACTCAAGAGAAAAATCCCCCTCCATTCTATTTGAGCCTAATAATTAGGGATAAACTTGTTCATAACTGCATGATAGACTCTGATGCAAGTAGTTCAGTCATGCCCAAGAGTCTAGCCGATAAGTTAGGTCTAGCCTATGAGCCCCTTTCAAAAGGATTAGTGCAGTTAGATGGTTTTGTTGTTCAGACAGTTGGGATTATTAAAAAAAATCCTCTTACTTTGCATGCATGTTTGAATTTTGCAGTTTCTCAAGATATTCATGTTATTGATTTACCACCTCACTTTTCTATATGCCTTTCAAGGGACTTTACTGCCAAGCCGGGTGGGTTTTTATCTTCCGATTGGTCTCATCTATTTTTTAGGACAAGGTATGAAACCAAGGTAACCATAAAGTCTAAACCTTTAGCCAAGGATCATGTTGAGCCATATGTCCCTAGCCCTATCAATGATAACCTCTATGTCACTCATGGGCTGGAGGATCAATCCATGAACCTAGACCCTAGCATTCCTACTAAAAATGTGAATCTAGATGAGTAGGCAGCTGGGAATCATGACCTTGACCCTTTTAGCCACACTGATGAGGTAGGGTTAGGCATCTCTATGATTCATGAACCTGATGTAGTAATTCCCAATCTAGTCAAGGACCAAAATCAACACTTAGATGAAGGCCCAATACTTTTGAGAGATGAGGAAGTTTTCAAAGGATGGAGTTAACTACTATTTGACGATCACCAGTTTGATAACCGAGCTTTGGATCAAAAGGACTACAAAAATGAACCTTTTGAAGAATCTGAAAAGCTCTTTGAAAGCTGCCACGAGGAAAGAAATGGTTTCTTTCCATTCAATATCCAAGAGGAATGTAAAGAGAATTTTATTTTGGAGGACTTTAAGCTTTCTTCTATAAACTTTGAAAATGTGGAAGAAATTAGTGTTGAACCATAGTTCCTAGCTAATTTTTTGGATGAGCTTCCTAATTTTGTGGATGAGATTCAAAGAAGTATGTCCATATTGGGATTGATGCCAAGTGATGAGCAAAAATTTTATGAAAGACATTTGGACACACTTTTGTTTCAAAAGGATAATGTTCAGACGAATGGAGAATTAAGCACCAACATGGTAGAGAAGTTTTGTGAAGTAAAGCCAAGATATTTCATTGTTGGAGATTTGGTGTTCAAATGGGATGAATACAGAAGCAAACCTAGAAAAAATTCCAAGTTTGATTAAATTTGGGAAGGGCCATATGTGATAACAAAGTGCAAATAATGCAACTCTTTTCATCTTTCCAAGTTAAGTGGAGATGTGTTCCCTATCCTAGTTAATGGGATCCACCTAAAACATTTCCTCTGCAAATAATTTCTACCTTTTTTACTATAGTATAATAGTTTTGTTGCTAACGAGTGCTTGAAGCACATTTCATTTCAATTGTTTTCTTTCCCTAACTATTGTTAAACATTGTTTTTTGTCCACCAGGGCCTTCTAGTTTTCTTTTTTTTTGGTTTTTCTTGGTTTTCTACTAATTTTTGCAGTGTTTGTAAGTTTAGTTTCATGAATTTATGATTTTGAGAGGGGCATATTTGACTTAGCACCAAATGGATTTGTTTAAGGTAACTAGTCTAATGCTTAGCAAGAAAGCATTCAACAAAAATTGCCAAAAATGTTACCAATTTTTCACCTATAGCTCAAATTGGTAGAGCTGAAATAGCTATGTTCATTTTAAGGTGAAAATATTTCAATTCATTTCTACTTTGCTTAAACCATTGCATATATTGGAGTTTAAAAAGAAAATTTTAGTTTCATTGTGCAATGTGTTTTCAAATAGAAGAGAGCATTCAACTTGTCATTCAGTGTTTAACAACATAAAGAGACTACAAGAGATATAAAATATTGCTTTCATTCATCTTGCAATGATTTATATACTTTACAATGTTTCATTCATTTTGCAAGAGAGATATATCCAGAATTGTGCAAGATTGCAAAGAATGTTGTTTTCATATTCATTGGAAAGAAAAGTGAGATCAAGTTTCCCACATAAGTCGTGGGAGTAGCTAAACCAATTCATCATAAGTAATGAACTATAAAACTGACTATTAAGAGAAGAAAGGAAGCATATAATGAAAAACATATCCATCATTGCCTGGTTTGGGTCTTCAGTTGATCTCCATTGCTATTGCTCCTGCTTGCTCTTGATCTTGAATGAACTTGCATCATGTTTAGGAAAGTTGTTAGAGCTCCAGATATGAATTTCACTATGTGTTCTATCAATAGAAATATAGTGCATTGCTTATAATGTATTGAATCACTTGATTAAACATCAGAAGTATGCAAGAGAGCCTAAAAAAATGAAACATCATAGGAGCATTGAGCTTCACTATTTTTATCTAACATGTTTGTTCACTGTGAAGGTATAGGAGAAATCATGTTGTTGATCTATTTCTAAGGACATTATAGCATGTGGTGCAAAAATGGGCTCCCCAAAGGGTTGAGCCCAACATGCTGCCCCTTATTATTCAAGAGGGGTTTGAGATAGAAAATCATATTCATAATGCTCAATGGAAGCATTCAACTGAAGGAATAAATCATTAAGCAACTACAAGAGCTTTAAGATCATTGACCACTCCTAATAGTCAATCTAGAGTGCAATAAATTGAAAAATATCAGTGGACAAGAGCTCATTTGAATGTCCTAATCAAGTACATAATATAATATAATACATCATTTTCATATTGAGAGATTTCTATTGCTATCAAGTGTGAGTGCTTATTATTGCCATGTCATGTTTTATTTATGCCAAGTGTGTTGTCTGAAGTGTCTCATTGAATAGGACAATAAATAATGTGTTGCTTGTTATGTTGTTTGTGATTGTGTCAACATGATGAATTTATCATAAACATGTTCATCAAGGTGATTACGAGTGATACTTGCATATGAAACAACAAGGAGTGCATTGTCATGAAGGTGATAGTGAACAGGCATACATAACCAAAGCTCACAAAAATGGTACAACAATCAAAGTAATATGAGGAACACTTGCAAAGCACTAAAAACAAAGGTATAAACACATTTTAATATGTTGCTTCTACTCATCATTGCAAGTGGAGGAGTAACAAGGTGCAAGCTATGCTTATTCACAAACCAAGTAGTCATGCTAAACACAATTAGAGCCATGCAAGGTATCAAGACCAACATATTCATGTCAACTGTAGTTGATCTCAATAAGAGATAAAAATGCATGAATAGTACAAAAGATTTCAATCTATGTCAAGCATTGAAATGCAAAGTGCATAGTTGCAAATGAAGTGAATAATAGCATGAAGAGAAAAAGAACCATTATGGACTGTTTGTGCAGTGTATAATGATCATCAGGGGTTTGTGTATGCAATTTCTGAAGGGGACATTGTTTTACATGTAAAACATCTTCATAAAAGCATGTACTCATGATCTATTGTTCCACTGTATTGATATTATTCAACTTTGAAAGAGAAACATTCACAAAGAGGGTTATCATTAAGTGTTTGATGCTTCTATATGGTGAAGGGAAGTAGTGCCTCATGTATGTCTCAAAATAGAGGATGAATTAAAGCAAACAATGGTAATTTTTTCACTATTTTGTAGGTGCATCATGTTCTATTGTATATACTTTTTCTCAACATGGAATGGAGACAAAATGCAACATTGAGTTTTGAAGGAATTTTTGAAAGAGAGAATGCAAATACAACAATTGAGTTTTGAAGGAGTACCCAATATGTGCTTTGAAAAGAAAATTTTTAATGGAACAAAGCTACATTTCTAAGGACAAATAAATGGAGCTATAGTGCATACATTATAGAAAATTTCCTTGAAAGAAAATGAACAGGTGCCATGATGATATTAGGGTTTTGAAAAAATGAACATAATTTGCATCACATCTAGAAAAGTGGATAACCTAAAAAAGGTTAGAGGGTGTGGCCCTGTGTGATGAAGTATTTCTTTTGTTCTCAATCAGAAAAAATGAAAAAATAGTATCTCTTTTTGCATTCTCATAAAATGGAGAGAACTCAAATATAAAAATCAAACAATCAGAAATGGTGAAGACCACGGGCTTTGATAGAGAGGGTTTTTGTTTTTCCTTCAAAAGGGTCAAGAAACATCACATTTTTTGTCACATACAGAAGAAAATGATGAAACCCTAAGCTTGCAAAGAGAAAACAAAATACCCAAATGAAGAAAATGTAGGTTGCGGCCTGGAGAATGCTTCTCGTTTCTATCATAAAGACTTCATGAAGACAAGGTTTTGTATGGAAGTAATTTGCATCACATTCAAGAAAATGAAAAAACTCAAGAATATGCAGAGATTTAGAAGCTCGGAAGGCCGCAGGCTTACATAAATAAGTATTTCCTATTGTTGCATTCAAAAAAATAAATGGCTTGACATCTTTCATCACATAGAGAAAATCCAGAAATGCATGAATGGCCACGACCATTAAGGGTTTCAAAACCCAAAAAAATGGAGAAACAAAGTGTACAAGTTCCTCCATTGGCAAGACTTCCATTGTTTTGTTATGGGTTAAGCTCAAATTGAGCTCCTTCTACATAAAACTAAGAGGGAAATATAGAAAATAAAGTTCATTATGGGTTCTCATGGCCACAGCCTGAGAACACATCTTTTTTCACATACATCAAAACCCACTTGGGGTTTTCTTAGGAATAAAAAATGCAGAAGAAGATAGAAAGATTCGAGCCTATGCAAGTTTTGAAGTAATCAAAAATAAGTGAAAATGCAAGATTCGAAGAATGGAAGCTTACCCTCATTGCTGTTGTAAAGAAATACATGAAAGATCATTGGTTTTTCCCAAATTTCTCCACTCAAAAGTGCAAACTAAGGTTTGCAATGGTGGCCAAGAGAAAAGTATATCAAAAAGAGAATAAAAACATAAAAAAAATACATCAAAAAGTGTATCATGGCCATGGCTTAGAGGCCCAAAAATGCTTAGAAATGGAGTTTAAAATGTCTCATATTGGAGGGAAAACAACTTACCATCAAATTCCTGAAGAGATTCAACATCAAATAGAGGAGAATTGACATGAAAGTGAAGATTTGAGCTCAAACCCTAATCCCCATGCTGATTGAGTGCAAAGCATTTTTTCTCAAAGTGACAATTGCAAAATGAGGCCAAAAACCAAGGAGTTTGATTGTTTTGTGTTAGGTTTTTCCTTATGCCCTAATTCGAATATCATTTTTATCACATTTTTTTAAGCCAAAAATGCATCAACTAATACTTTGTTTGGAAATGGTTATGCTTAGGTTGAGCCATGCCTTAGTTTTTTTTGTTTTTTAAGGAAAATTATATAGTCATATGCTATTCTTTTATGATTTTATGAGAAAATCATAAGTCTTGCACCTTAGCCTTTTATTTCCCTAAGTCAAATCTCTTTGAGGCCTTAGTTTTTCATAACTTATGATAAAATCATATGACCTTGTGATCTAAGAATTATTTTTATAATTTTTTTATAGAAAAATCAAAGATTAGAAGTGATGTATTTGATCTTGAAAATCAAAGACTCAAATTAGGAAGTTTGTACTTTGTAAAAATTAGAAGCAAGACAAGTGAAATTGGAGCTTTCTATTATGAAAATTGTAAACTGCAAATGATGTAAAACATCATTAAGGTAATATTTCTATAAATTACCTTAATGTTTGTTATTTTAAAAAAATGTAGTTAGTCTCCTTAGAATCCTTCTATTTTGGGGTTTGAGTTCTTGGGTGAAATTGGAAAATGATGAACAAACTGAACCTTCTATTTTTAGTTTTGAGTCAATTTGGGCTTGATTTTGTGACTTTTTTGGATCAACTTCTTTGAGATAGAAAGTTTCTATCTTTCTCATGCAGCTTGCAGCAGTTTTGGGTATTATTTTTGAAGATTTTCTTAGGAGCTCGAAAAGGGATAAAAAATTGCTAATTCAGAGATGCAGTTTAGCTTGATTTTTCTATTCTCACTATTGGAGACACTAGGGAGATATAAGTTGGAGAAAATTTTTATTTTTCTCAGTTCAAATTATTTTTTCTTGCTCTCCTACTGATTGTCATAGACTTTTGTAAACACTTTTATACTCGTATTTTGAGCTTGATACTCCTTTAGTTTTAATAAACAACAAAGTTTTCCTTCTCATTTATTGTCTCATATTTGTAATGATAATTTGATGTTTATTGCGATTCAAAATACAAAATCCTTTTTATGTCTTATTATTGTGAACTTGTATGCAAGAGTCTCATATAATTCAGGTTGTGTTTTGTGTTCAGTCCTACGAGCCTTCATACAAATCACTATTGGGTTATATATTTTATGGTGAGATTGTGAGAGCTAAAGTTTTGAGATGTTGTAGTGAGAAAAGTTATCAAAATCTTTGAATTTTCTAGTGAATCATCTTTAGGTTTTAGGATTTCATTTTCAGTTTTCCTCCTAACCCTTTCCTCAGAAATTCTTTTAGATTAGGTGATTTTCTAGGGAAACCATCCCACTCTGGAGATTCACCCTCATCATAGATTACCCACTATCTGAGAGTTTTTCCATGTTTCAACAGGATAGTAGAGTTTATCTTTGCTAAAGGCGTAATCTAGATTTACAACAAATACAATATAATATATAATATAATTTATATACTATATATATAATATAATATATTATATAACATATTTAATATATAGTATATATATAACGGATAATATATAATACATTTATTATATATTAATAATACATAATTTTATGAATTTGAGAGAGAGGGGGTGTGGGAGGGAGGGAGAGAGAGAGAGAGAGAGAGAGAGAGAGAGAGAGAGAGAGAGAGAGAGAGAGAGAGAGAGAGAGAGAGAGAGAGAGAGAGAGAGAGAGAGAGGAAGTGTTGAGAGGGAGGGAGAATGTTGAGAGGGTGAGACTTGAGTGAGAGGAAGAGACTTGAGAGAGCGAAGGAGAGACCTAATAGAGAGACCCAAGAGAGACCTAAGAGGGAGTTTGAGCAAGAGAGAGTTTTCTAGGTAGGGTGGGAGGGATAGAGGGAGGGTGATACTAGAGAGAGATAGACCTAGATGAGAGAGACTTGAGAGGGATAGATTTGAGAGAGAGGGAAGGAGAGAGATAGAGAGAGTTATCTAGGTAGGGGGAGGGATAAACCAAAGAGAGATAGGGTGGGAGGGATAGAGGGAGTGAGATACCTAAGAGAGAGAGGGTAGGAGGGATAAATGGAGGGAGGTACATGAGGGTTGGAGTGAGAGAGAATTCTCTAGGTGGGGTTGGAGGGATAGAGAGAGGAAGAGACTTGAGAGAGAGAGGGGGATTAGAGATACTTCAAAGGGATAGACCTAAGAGAGATGGAAGGACAGAGAGAGAGAGTTGGTGTAGGTAGGGAGGGTGAGGATTGCCAAGACAGAGAGGGTGGGAGGGATAGAGGGAGTGAGAGAGTTGAGAGGGAGATACTTGAGAGAGAGGGAGAGAATTGAGAGAGGGAGAGACCTGAGCTAGAGACCTAAGAGGGGGTTGGAGTGAGAGAGAGTTGTCTAGGTAGGGTGGGAGGGATAGAGGGACGGTGAGACTAGAGAGAGAGAGACTTGAGAGGGATAGATCTAAGAGAGAGGGAAGGAGAGATAGAGAGTTATCTAGGTAGGGAGGGAGGGATAGAGCGAGCGAGATACCTAAGAGAGAGACTTGAGAGGGATAAATGAAGGGAGAGACATGAGAATGGGGTGGGAGGGATAGAGGAATAAATATAGTGAAAACCAAGAGAGACCTAAGAGGGGGTTGGAGCGAGAGAGAGGGAATTCTCTAGGTAGGGTAGGAGGGATAGAGGGAGGAAGAGACATGAGAGATAGATAGAGAGAGAGACTTGGATTAGAGAGACTTGAGAGGGATATACCTAAGAGAGGGGGAAGGAGAGAGATAGAGAGAGTTATCTAGGTAGGGAGGAAGGGAGAAACTAGAGAGAGAGACAATGGGAGGGATAGAGGGAGCGAGATACCTAAGAGAGATACAAGTGAGAGGGAGAGACTTAAGACAGAGGGATGAAGAGAGAGGGATGGAGAGAGAGATAGAGAGAGTTATCGAGGTAGGGAGGGAGGGAGAAACCAAAGAGAGGGAATCAAGGAGAGACATGAGAGAGAGGGAAGGAGAGATATAGAGTTATTTAGGTATGAAGGGATGGAGAACTGAGAGAGAGTGAGAGTGGGAGGGATAGAGGGAGTGAGATACCTAAGAGAGAGTGTTGGAGGGATAGATGGAGAGAGAGATAAAGACCTGGATGAGAGATACTTTAGAGGGATAGACCTGAGGGAGAGGGAAGGATAGAGATAGAGAGAGTTATCCAAGTAGGGAGGGAGGGAGAAACCAAAGAGAGAGAGGGTGGGAGGGATAGAGGGAGCGGGATATCAAAGAGAGAGAGGGGGTAGGAGGGATAAATGGAGGGAGATACATGAGAGGGGGTGGGAGGGATAGAGGGATAAATGTGGGATACCCAAGAGAGACCTGAGAGGGGGTTGGAGTGAGAGAGATAATTCTCTAGGTAGGGTGGGAGGGATGGAGGGAGGAAGAGACCTAAGAGAGAGAGAGAGAGATGTTGTTGGATCTCAGTTGTTTTGTCCTTGATGTCAAAAGTGGTTTGCTAATGTGATGATATGCTTGATGGATGTTGACAGGATGCATTCTTAGCTTGTTTTGATACATGATGATTATAGTTGATTTACATGGTCTTTACACATGGTTCATGGCATGAAATTACAAGTTTCAAATTTCCATGCTTCAGTTTTTGATACATGTTGGTTACTGATATTGTTATCATTTTTCAGGGTGCTACAAGTCAGATTTATCCTTTTCATGATTTCAAATCACATATTAGGTATATGGTATTTGATGTTTGACATGGTATACATGATGAAATTTTCTTATTAAATAGGTATCTTAGACACTATGCACAATGACTTACACATACTGGCAGATATATTTGAGGTATACATTTGTTTATATATTGTTGCATTTTCATCTAGGAAAACAAATCAAATGATATTTACACATCTTATGTTTGCATAAAACATACAAGATTATTTGTTGTCTTCAAGACACATAGTATGCCAACATTTGATACATGGTACGCTACAAGGCTTCATGTAGCTTGTTTTGAAATCTTGTTTGATCTTTTTTTTTTAAATATATATGTGACATTTGTTAAGTCACTTTGTAGCTCAAGTGCTAAAATAGTCACATTGTATTCATGTGACATCAGCATTATGAAAGTATTTTATTTGGGAATATTTTTTATAAGGTAATAATGTTTGGCCATAATGAGTATTGGGCATACTAAACATGTGATATCAACATTGTTTGAATATCAATGGAATAGACTTTTTAAAAGTCCCGACAATGATGATATTAAGGTTCAATGACTTTGAGGTATTGGGTATTATTGATAAAGATGTCAACTACTATTATTTGTAACGTGGTGACTTGGCACTGACAACTATCATAGTATCCTTTTGGAATTAATAATTAGCATTTTTATGGTGTTGGTTTTTCTTAGCAAGTTTTTGTCAACGGACTTAAAGTTATTATAGTGATTATTTAAATCATACAAAGTATGATGTTGTTTGAAAGAAAAAAATAGGGAAAAATGATTTTTCATTTCATTGTGTAAAGTTTTGGAACCCTAGCCGCTGCCATGAGAATATTTTGTTCATAGTTGTAAATTTGTTCTTCTTTGGCTGACACTAAAAATGAGTTCATTACAAGCATGGATAGCAGATTACAAGCCAGCAAGAGCTTCGTAGTTGTTAAGAAAGTGAGAATGGCTTCTTCAGCTGGGTAGTTGTGGTTGACTCCATCGATCTGGTATTTTTTTTATTTCATCATTGCATAATTAGGTATTACTTATGTTGTTTTTGAAGAAAGCAAGAAAAGGTAGTTAATGCTTCTTGAAGCTCGAATCATAACTGAAAAGTGTGTTTATTTTTGTTAAAATATCTGCATTTGAGATTAAGAAAAGCTTACTAGGTAATGAAGTGATTTCATTATTGTTGAAATCTTTCTTAAAGCATGGATTCAGAGTTTGTTTAAAAAGTTTGAAAAGAAAAGAATATCTACGGGTGTAACTAAAATGTTTATCTTTAATAAAGTTTGTTAAGAGAGATTATTTAGGGTTTCTCATTTGAACCCTAACCCGAGTTGCTTTTACAGTTATTCAAACTACATACAGAGATTATTATTTGTAGGGTCTTTAAAAGATGATCTTCAGGCATTATCATGTGGAACTAGAAAGAAGAATATGATGTTTTCAGATATTTGATATAGAAGATATATTACATCAAAAATATTTGTTGTGATTCTTATATTATTACATTTCTTGAAGATGTTGTCATTCTCATACAACATTCTTCAATGTTCTTATCAAAAATCTTTATAGTCTTCTATTGGCAGTCTAGAATTGCAAGTTGCACTTCTAGAGTATTGATAGAACACTATCATTATTATGCATTGTAATGGAGTTGGTGCTCCTGTATATTGTGGGGTTGGTGCTCCTATAACTTGTGGAGTTGGTGCTCCTATATTTTATGGAGTTGGTGCTCCTATATTTTATGGAGTTGGTGCTCCTAAATGTGAAAGAGTTGGAGCTCTAAGTAAATAAAGGAAATATTTTTCGAGTGGTTTTTATTCCCCAAGAGGGTTTTTCCACTCATGAAATTTTTTGGTGTTATGTGATGTTTCTATGTGTGAATTTTTTATTTTATTGATTACAATATTGTCATTAGTTGCATACAAATTTGTTGATGTCAGTCATTCATTTTTTCCATTCTTTAAATCAAAGCATCTTGTATAAAAGGTTTAGTTATAAGCTCTGATATATGTGTAAAGTTTATCAAGCTAGTCTCAGTTACTAAAATGTTTATCCGATTTGTAATGCATATAATATTGTTTGAGTTCAAGTGAAGTTTGTTCTTCTTTAATCATTTGATATGATGGTTTAAAATTTTAAAAGTTTGTGACTTTCTTGAATCACTAATTCACCCCCCCCACCCGCTCTCAGTGATTATGTCTTCCAATAGATGTATCATAGATACTTCAAAGGGATAGACCTAAGAGAGAGGGAAGGAGAGAGATAAAGAGATTTATCTAGGTAGGGAGGGAGGGAGAAACCAATGACATATAGGGTGGGAGGGATAGAGGGGATGAGAGAAAGAGTTGAGAGGGAGATGCTTGAGAGAGAGGGAGAGAATTGAGAGAGAGATAGGGAGAGACCTGAGAGGGGGTTGGAGTGAGAGAGAATTTTCTAAGTAGGGTGGGAGGGATAGAGGGAGGGTGAGACCAGAGAGAGAGAGAGGTTTGGATGAGAGAGACTTGAGAGGGATAGATCTAAGAGAGATGGGAGGAGAGAGATAAAGAGCATTATCTAGGTAGGAAGGGAGGGAGAAACAAAAGAGAGAGAGGGTAGGAGGGATAGAGGGAGTGAGATACCTAAGAGAGAGAGAGAGACCTAGATCAAAGAGAATTGAGAGGGATAGACTTGAGAGAGAGGGAAGGAGAGAGATAGACTTATCTAGTTAGGGAGGGAGGGAGGAACCAAAGAGAGAGAGGGTGGGAGGGATAGAGGGAACAAGATGTCGAAGAGAGAGGGTAGGATGGATAAATGGAGGGAGACCAAGAGAGACCTGAGAGGAGGTTGGAGTGAGAGAGAATTCTCTAGGTAGGGTGGGTGCAAGCAAAACCCAAGAGAGACCTAAGAGAGAGAGATGGATCAAAGAGACTTCAAAGGGATAGACCTAAGAGAGAGGGAAGGAGAAAGATAGAGAGAGTTATATAGGTAGGGATGGAGGGAGAAACCAATGACAAAGAGGGTGGGAGGGATAGAGTGAGTGAGAGAGAGAGTTGAGAGGGAGAGACTTGACAGAGAGAGAGACTTAAGAGGGGGTTGGAGTGAAAGAGAATTGTCTAGGTAGGGTTGGAGGGAGAAACTAAATTGCATAATATAATATATAATAATAATACAATAATATAATATATAATATATAATATATAATAGAATATATAATAATACAAAATATATAATATATATTAGAATACAATGTATAATAATCATACAATATATAGATACAATATAGGAGGGATATTAAAATACATTATAAATATGATATATAATATATATTAAAAATAATGGTAATAATATGTAATATATACTATATATCATATAATATAACATTCAATATATTATTAAAGTTTTAATTTTGATATAACATATATCTATTATTGATTTCCCCTTCACATTATACATATTGGTAATAGATAATATGAAAAAAATTATATTATAAATTTTATATTAATATAACACGCTAGAAATAACGGATATCTGTTTTGAGACACCCACCATACTCTCTCAAGAGTCGTTTCTCTCCAAAATAGATATCCATTTATCTCCAAAATAGATATCCATTTATCTCCAAAATAGATATCCATTTTGAAAAGAAATGGATATCCGTTTTGAAAAGAAATGGATATCCGTTTTGAAAAGAAACAGATATTCATTTATCTCCAAAATGGATATTCGTTTATCTCCAAAACAGATATCCATTTTGAAAAGAAACAGATATTCATTTTGTGAGAGTGAACAAAACGGATAAACTTGTCAACTTTGTCCATTCCAAAATCCCCCACATTCTCTGCTTTGTCAGGAATATCGTGATTTTTGTGCATTAAAGTCAAGAAATCACTTTTGGAGCACTCATTTTCACAAAAAAAAATTCTTTCAATCATTTTTACATCTTTGGGTTGGGATAGTGGGAAGCAACAGTCGTCGTAAAGTGAAAAGGAAGAGGAATTGTCTAGTGGGGGCAATTAAGGCAAGTAGAGAAAAAGATAGAGAAAGGAAGAGGTTGCAAAGAAAATGTATGTCAAATTCTCTTCAAGGGGAAAGCTCCTCTTTACCTTTAAGTGAAATTCAAAGTGACAATAATATTGAATTTGAAAATATTGAAGAAGAAATTGAAATTGGAACTTTACAACATGAAAATGATGTGAAAAAATTTGAATATGAAATTCAAAGTGACCATGATATTGAATTTTAAAATATTGAAGAAGAAATTGAAATTGAAACTTTACAACATGAAAATGATGTGCAAAATGTTGAACAAGAAATTGTAAATGTTGAGCATGAAAATGAAATTCAAAATGTTGAACACTCAATTGAAAATATTAATGTTGAACATGAAATAGGTGAAAATGAAACAATGAGTGTCAATGTATCTCCTAATTTTGCAAGAAGAGATGATATTTATGAAGAAGAAAATGAAATCTTGAATCCATCTATTTGTTATGAACCCAAGGAAAATTCCCAATGTTCAAGAAACACTAAATGGTTACTTGTAATAAATGAAAACATAATAGATAATATTGATGGGAAAAGGTCATCACAAATGGTTTGGTTGTGGGCTACCAATATGTTCAATCAATATTTTTCCAATAATACATTAACCAAACACTGTCAAATTTTTGTGCAATTGCTAAATTCTTACAAAATGTGACCATTATTAAAGAAATTAAGGATTCGTGTCACCAAAAAGTCAGAAAAAATAGTATTATTATAAAGAATTATTTTAATGCTCTAACTTCTATTGGAAAGACTAGTAAGGAAAAAGATAAAAGAGCTTCTCGTAGAGTGATGACAACATCACTAGTAAGCCATCATTTGAGAAAGGCTCATTTAATGAGACAAAATTGTATTGATTTAAATCTAAATCGTAAAACACTATCTAGAGAACTCTTAAGAAGAGGAAGACTTGATAGTCATCTTCAAAATGATATGTGGGATTTTAGGGGGAGGCTTCCACATGTTGATAAGAAGCTAACTAATAATGTAAAGATGCAAATTAAACAATTTTGGGGCTCTCACTTTAGAGTATCACCAAATGTAAAGGATGTTTTAAAGTTAAGAATTGGAAATCGAGATCGCACACTGCATTCTAAACATTTCTTGGAGTCTAGCCAAACAATTTTGTGAAGCACATCCAAATTTTCAAATTTCACAAATGGTTTTTGAGTCATGTAAGCCATTTTATGTTGTACCTATTAATATTTGTAATACATGTTGTAAATACCACATTGAGTTTTCAATGTATCATGAATTATTATACCATATTCGTTCAACTATGCATACTAACGAAATGTTGCAGGAATGTCATGCAATGCAACTCCCCAAGTCATCCAAGGACTTGTTAGACTCATTTTTATGTGTTAGAGGTGATGGTGTCCTTTTTTTATAGAAACGCCTATTTAAATGAAATGTGTTTGCAATGTGGTGGTTTATCAAATTTTTTAACATGTTTTCATGAGAGTGGAGAACATGATTTTGCTAACAAGATTGTTGAGAAAACAAGGTTTGAGATAGTCAAATACAGTTTGAAGAGTGGAGGTGAAGGTTCTAGATGCGATTTGGTTACAAAAGAGGTAAATATTGCTGATTTTATTTCTGATTTTAAGAAAAAAAAATTCTATAAGTATGCAAGGCATAGCCACAAGTCGCAGTGGTTGGATTGGAAATTTAGGATGTGTAAGGACTTTTTCCCAATTGGAACTATTGAATCCATAGTTGATTTCACTAAAAATTACACATTGCAACCATAGAATGAGGTACAATCACAATATTATAATTTTATTCAAATTGCTATTTTTGTTAACATAACATATAGACATGCCCCTGATAGTACAGAAGAGGATAGGAAGATAATTAGGGAGTGCCATTTTTACATGAGTGGTGATAGATCTCATTCATCTGAGTTTGTACAACATTGTTTTGAAAAAAAAATTGAGTTCTTGTAGGAAAAAGGTATTGCAATGGGTCGACATCTCATTTGGTCAGATAACTGCATAGGGCAATTCAAGAGTGCTCGTATGTTTTATTGGTTGAATAGGATGCATGTATAGAGGGTTGTACCACATGTTTAGACTTTTTTTGAAGCTAGACATGGAAAAGGTGAGAATGATGGTGTAGATTCATGTGTGAAGAGAGTTCTGGTTAAGGAACAATTGAAGAGCAGAGGTGTTGCAACATTTAGTGATGCATGTTCTATTATTGATTGGTGTAGTAATGCATTATCATGAGGAAGGACACATGATTCACAAGTGTTCAAGTTCTTTTGGTTGGTTGAGGAGGGTACAGTGGGAGATGAATTGGAATGTCAAACAATTAGAGATTCTTCAAAAATGCATTCATTTCAAAGCTCAAATGTAGGTGCATGGACCATATTGACACGAGAGTTGGCTTGTTTTGGTCAGAATTGTATTTGGTGTGATTGGGATAGATGCAAGTCAAGTGAGTGGGTAGATACATGGATTCCACAATATCTAACCCCTTTATCTGTAGCACAATCCTCTTTAGAAGGTGAAATGGAAAGTTCACTTGACTATGACCATCTTTCAGATCTTGTAGAGCCAGGACATGTCTATGTAGTTTTTGCACCACAAGGGAATGAATACTTTGCAACTTACATGTTTTCATGCATATACTTTTTATTCATGTGTGTACTTCATGACTTATGTGTATCCCAATGTATACTTTGTGACTTGTGTGATTTCATGCATATACTTTGTATTTGTGTGTACTTCATGACTTACATGTATTTGAGTACATGCTTCACTTATTCACTAATTCATAGCATAAACCTACCCATTTAAATGTGTTGGAATTGTTAGTTTATTCATATGATGAGAATAACGTAATTTACACCTATTGAACCCTAAGGCATGTTGGCATTAATTTCAAATGCTAAAGTGATCTTGCAGCTACAATACTTCTTGGCATGATAGTGAAATATTCAGTTTGTAGATTTATCATATTGGGATAATATGTTTTGATGCATAAGGCTTGTGGTTTCTTGGTTAAAATTTGGTGATACTTGGATATTGCTATTTCTCCAAAGGCATAACATTAATTTACCAGTCTTGGATTAGAGATTGGCTTCATATTCTTTTCAAGGTAATAATAAAGGCTTTTATGTACATCATTCGTATTACCTTATAAGGTAATGTGTTTGCATTGACTACTATTGGCATATGAAATTGGAAAGGTATTTATACCACGTATTGTTTCACATGGTCAACATATTTTGTATAAGGAATTTGTTGAATTTATACTCCTAATTAGTATTGGGCACTAAAAGTGACATAAGAGTTTTCTTTTGGAAAGAAACCTTGTCAGACATACTAAATATGTGTTAAAGTTTATCCTAAGCCATCGTGTATACTAAAGGATTAAAAGCTTATTTTCAAAGCTTGGTAAAAAGAATTTGTTATTTCATTATTTCAAAGCCCTCATTAGGGCACGACAGGCAGAAAATCACATGAAGAGTACTTATGTTCAGGGTTTGCAATGATCAGGTGGAATGTTGTCGGCAGCTTGAAGTGACAAAGCTTGAATACACTAGGCAATAGTATATTTTAGTTTTTTCTCTTATTTGAAAATTATTTGTTGAAGGCTTAATCATGCAGAGGTAAACATTTTTTTTTCCTTTTGATGAAACTGTTGATTCTACAGTTGGTATGTAAAAAGAAAATGGACATGCAGTTTAGATGGTTAATTTTGGTTACTATTTCAAACCCCTGTCTGGGTCTACAGGTGTTTAGATTTGTTTACTTCACAAATCAGATTTATTTTGATTGTTGTTGGTAATCTTTGCAAAAGAAATAGATTTTTTTTTCTCCTATTATTGGTTGTTTTTTGTTCTCCTATTGTGGGTAGTCTCTATAACTGAAAACTATTTCGATTGGCAGAGTAAAAGATGAATATAAAAGTAGTGTTTTGACACTATGTGAAAAAGAGTTTTTTGAAGAAGAAATAAGAGACCATCTATTGAGACCGTATTTAAAATTATAATGCAAAATAAGTTGTAAAATATATTTAATATTTTGAAGACTCCCATTATGATTTTTCAAGATATTAATGTATTGGTTTTCTGAAAGTGATGGTTATATAGTGAAACAGAGTAACCCTCTATATTTTATTTTCTCTATTGTTTGTGATTAAAATGTATATTCCAGTGAAGCACAAGTTATCATTGCTAGTGAGGCATTCTTGAAAATCTAGTGATTCATTGTTTTATTGTCAGTGAGGCATTTGAAATCTATCAGTGAGATAGTATTGCCAATGAGGTACTTGAAATCTATCAGTGAGATAGTATTGCCAGTGGGGCATTGTAAACAATTTTTTTTTTCAGATTAAGCTAGTGAGGCATCATTTCTGGAGTGGTTTTTTTTCCCTAGAAGGTTTTCCACTTGTCAAATTCTTTGTCTTATGGTCTCATTTCTTTGATGTGATAATGTTTCATGATTATGATGATCTTTGGTTTTGCTTTAATATTTCTTATTTCAGTTCTTTAATGATTACATTCAATTCATGAATGTATTTATCATTGAAATATTACGACCATAAATTATTTAATTCTTATTCAAGGAAAAAGTTAAAATTTGTCTAAGACGCTGATTCACTCCTCCTCTCAGTGTCTTCTTCACTCCAGCAACACCACCTTGCAACTTTACACTACATGCATCTAACCATTTTTCTATCAACTGAAAACTTGACACCACTGAAAAACACCTTAGAGATATCAAAAACCAAGAGAGGTTATTGTAGAGGGGCCCTATGTGATCTCATAACCTTAGACAGATTGTTTTTAAGTGACACAATTTTTGAGTAATAGCTCTTCAAAGATTGTTTCCTTTTTGCACTTTGGACTCTTAAGGGATATCATCGATCCAATGTAGCTCAGGTTGTTTCGACATGTTTGGGTGTGAAATAGAATAATTCCTAGCGTAAACGTACCCATATGGATGCATTGGAACTATCGGTTTGGTCACATGAGGAGAAAAACAAAATTTACACCCCTTTGCAACTTTACACTAAATGCATCTGACCCTTTTTCCATCAACTAAAAACTTGACACTACAAGAGAACTCCTCAAAGATATCAAAAACCAAGAGAGGTTATTGTAGAGGGGCCATAGGTGACCATAGCCTCAAACAAATTGTTTATAAGTGACATAATTTTTGAGTAATAGCTCATCAAAGATTGCTACCTTTTTGCACTTTGGACTCTTAAGGGATATCATTGGTCCAATGTAGCTCAAATTGTTTTGACATTTTTGGGTGTGAAATGAAACTATTCCTAATGTAAACAAACCCATCCGGATGTGTTGGAACTATCAGTTTGGTTGCATGAGGAGCAGAACAAAATTTACAGCCCTTTGCAACTTTACACTCCATGCATCTGACCCTTTTTTCCATCAACTAAAAACTTGACACCACAAGAAAACGCCTCAGACATATCAAAAACCAAGAGAGGTTATTGTAGAGGGGCCCTAGGAGATCCCATAGCCTTAGATGGATTGTTTCTAAGTGACATAGTTTTTGAGTAATAGCTCATCAAATATTGCTACCTTTTTTGCACTTTTGACTTTTAAGGGATATCGTTGGTCCAATGTAGCTCAAACTGTTGACATGTTTGGGTGTGAAACAAGACCATTCCTAGCATAAACGTACCCATCTATATGTGTTAGAACTATTGGTTTGGTCACACGAGGAGCAAAACAAAAGTTACACCCCTTTGCAACTTTACACTGCATGTATCTGACCCTTTTTCCATCAACTAAAAAATTGACACCATGGGAAAATGCATCAAACATATCAAAAACCAAGAGAGGTTATTGTAGAGGGGACCTAGATGATCATTCAGCCTCAGATGAATTGTTTCTAAGGGACATAATTTTTGAGTAATAGCTTGTCAAAGAATGATTCCTTTTTGCACTTTGGACTCTTAAGGGATATCGTTGGTCCAATGTACCTTAGACTATTTCAGCATGTTTGGGTGTGAAAAAAGACCATGCCTAATATAAATGTACCCATCTAAACACATTGGAACTATCGATTTGGTCGCACAAGGAGATGAACAAAAGTTACACCCTTTTGCAACTTTACATTGCATGCATTTGACCCTTTTTCCATCAATGGAAAACTTGACACCACGAGAAAATGCCTCAGACATATCAAAAATTGAGAGAGGTAATTGTAGAGGGGTCCTAGGTGATCCTGTAGCCTCAGACAAATTATTTCTAAGTGACATGGTTTTCAAGTAATATCTTGTCAAATATTTCTACCTTTTTGTTCTTTGGACTCTTAAGGGATATTGTTAGTCCAATGTAGCTCAGACTATTTTTCCATGTTTGGGTGTGAAACAAGACCATGCCTAGCATAAACGTACCCATCTAAACGTATTGGAAGTATCGGTATGGTCGCATGAGGAGAAGAACTAAAGTTACACCCCTTTGCAAATTTACATTGCATGCATCTGACCCTTTTTACATCAACTGAAAACTTGGCACCACGGGAAAATGCCTTTTTCTAAATGACACATTTTTTTATTAATAGCTTGTCAAATATTGTTTCCTTTTCTAAATGGTTAATTTTAGTCTTTAGTACATACATGTATGAAAAATGTGGTATCATAGAAAATGCAGTGAATTGTTTGCCAAAATGCCTTAAAGACATGTCGTCTCATGGAATGCCATGACAAGTAAATGCAATTGGAAGTTGCTCTTAGTTATTAGATATGGGTTGAATTTGTAAAAACTATATCTTAATTGAAATTTTGTCATCTATTAGCATCTAGTTATTAGTTATGCAATTTGAATTAATGCTTTGATTTTGAAAGATGTGCAATGCAATGTAATCAGTGATATGAATATAAACTACAACAATATATTTTCTACAATTCATTACTTGAACTCTTTATTGTTTTGCTCTCTATATCTCTATGAAATTTTTTGTGGTAGGCATGTATGAAAAATGTGGTAGCATAGACAATGCAATGAACAATTTTCCAAAATTCCTCAAAGACATGGTCTCATGGAATGCCATGACAAGCAAATGCAATTGGCAGCTACTCCTAGTTATTAGATATGGGCTGACTTTGTAAAAATTATATCTTAATTGAAATTTTGTCATCTATTAGCATCTAGTTATTAGTTATGAAATGTGAAGTAATGCTTTGAGTTTGAAAGATGTGCAATGCAATGTAATCAGTGATATGAATATAAACTACAACAATCTATTTTCTACAATTCATTACTTGAACTCTTTATTTTTTTTCTCTCTATATCTCTATGAAAAATTTCATGGTAGACATGTATGAAAAATATGGTAGCATAGACAATGCAGTGAATTGTTTTCCAAAATTCCTCTAAGACATGTGGTCTCATGGAATGCCATGACAAGAAAATTCAATTAGTAGCTGCTCCTAGTTATTAGATATGGGTTGATTTTGTAAAAACTATATCTTAATTGAAATTTTATAATCTATTAGCATCTAGTTATTAGTTATGCAATGTGAAGTAATGCTTTGAGTTTGAAAGATGTGCAATGCAATGTAATCAGTGATATGAATATAAACTACAACAATCTATTTTCTACAATTCATTACTTGAACTCTTTATATTTTTTCTCTCTATATCTCTATGAAAATTTTTGTGGTATACATGTATGAAAAATACATGGTAGCATACACAATGCAGTGAACTGTTTTCCAAAATGCCTCAAAGACATGTGGTCTCATGGAATGCCATGACAAGCAAATACAATTTGGCCGCTGTTCCCGGTTATTAGATATGGGTTGACTTTGTAAAAACTATATCTTAATTGATTTTTTTTCATCTATTAGCATCTAGTTATTAGTTATGCAATGTGAAGTAATGCTTTGAGTTTGAAAGATGTGCAATGTAATGTAATCAGTGATATGAATATAAACGACAATGATCTATTTTCCACAATTCATTACTTGAAATCTTTATATTTTTTTCTTTCTATATCTCTATGTTATGGAAATGCATTTCAATTTTGCTGCTATGGTTGCAACTATAGAAACTAACGATAAAGGGATCAAATTTGGTGAAGCTGCCCAAGGCAACCAAATTTAACAGTACTATAACATGTGTAACAATGATCTATGTAATTCATAAACTATTAAAGTGCAAGATTCCAAGAAATCAATATTTATATATAACATGTTTTCCATCACAGCTCAATCATTATAAAGTGATTATACATTTAAATTTTAAGTTTCAAAGTAGGAAACTGTTATGCACTTTTCGTACACACGCCCCATTGGAGGCGGGGACCCTCTTTTTTCTTTTACATCTCTGCATCCTAGCTTGGTCAAATTTTCAATTTTTTTCTTCTTAGGAGGTTATTTTGGGATTAAGTCTAGACTTGGTTTGATGAAGACAATATTTTGAGGCTCTAGGGAAAATTCGCCTACCTTGGAATTTCAAAAATGAGAATTTTGAAGTGAATTTTCAATATTATATGTAAATATTTTTTGCACCCATGGATAGAGGACAAAAAATTAGGCAGGGTTGCTTTTTGAATTTTTAAAAAATTTGTTCTAGAAAAAAAGTTATGAAGTTTAGGGGATTTTGACCTTGCCTGGAATTCGGGATTTCCGTCCCTATGCGGAAATCCCCAATTTCAGGATTTCCATCCCTATGCGGAAATCCTCAATTTCCGTCAACCTCTCAAATTTCCTAAGGTTATTGCTCATAATTGTTGCACTTCGGGGATTTCATGGACCCCGAGGAATTCCCTCACCCTTGGAAATCCCCGAAATTTTCGTCGCCCTGTCGTTTTCCCTAGAATGCATGTAAATGCGAAGGTTGTGTTATTTCCACCTGATCGTGGAAATCCCTGAATTTCATTTTGGGCTTGATTTTTGCGAAGGGGTGGAAATCCTGAAATTTTCCAAAAATGGAAATTTTTTCCAAAATGAATTTTTCGAAATCCTTTTTTTTCCAAAATGGAAAAATTCTAAAATTGGAAATTTTTCTTGAAATCTTAAAATGTTTTGAAAATGAAATTCTTGAGATGGAAAAAATTGAAAAAATAAAAATCTGAAAATGGAAAAATTCCAAAAATGGAAAATTTCTGAAAATGGAAAGTTTCCAAAAATGGATTTTTTTCTTAAAAAGCCAAAATTTTCAAGTTTAATTTGGATATTTTATGGATTGGATTTTTAACATGTGAGCTACTAATGATGATATCTTTTTTTTAGGATTAAACAAATCAAAAGGGGGACTTGCATATGGATTAGTGCCAAGAGGGAAATCTGGAATAGTTCAACTCAAATATTAAATGTGGGGCCTGCATAAGAATCTAGTCCACCAACGGTATACCAATTGGAGAAGTTCCTTTAACAAAGAAGACATGTGAAGCTATATTTATTCTCCAATGAGGATTTTCTCAAAACTGGCGTCATTGGACCATAATGTAACTATATGCAATTGATTAAAATGATGATGTACCACGAGCTCCCAAATTAAATGTTACAGCTTGAGGCTTCCAAAAGTGCAATTGCATCCATTGGATGAATTAAATCCTGGCCATTGATTCAAAATTTAATTTTCTATAAAAGGCTAGTGCCTTCTCATTTGTAAGGGTTAGACTGGGTTAGAATAGCTAGTTAGAAGTTGTAGAAAGCTAGAATTGGCTAAGTTAGGAGTTAGATTCTGGAAGATAGTAGCTATAGAAGAGAAGAGAGAATGGAAATTGTTATGTAATGCTAGAGAGGTTAATGCAATTGGATTGTTGATTTGGAAATCTTTGTGTTACACTTTTACAATTTATGGTTTCTTGTTCTTGATTCTCAGATGTTAGATGTTAGTTTTAAGCTCTTTTGCAATAATGGTAAAATGTGAATGATGTTGATCGATCTCTGGTCCATACTTTTAGCAATTTGTTGATTGTAAGTTGTTGTGTAAAGTTAGTCTGGGCCTTATTTTGTGCTAAGTTCAATTGTGGATGCTTGTTTACATTGCGCCAGTTAGTGGGTATGTAAATGAATATTCATAGTCTAAAAATATTCATTTTCCTTAGAAGATTGCACCATTTTTGCAAAGTTGTGGGCTGGTCCTTGATCAAGTAGAGATTGGTTTTATTGGAGATTCGTCCATTTGCAGATTTCATCATTGTTGTGATTGATCTTAGAAGTTAGTTTAGAATAGAATCTCTCTCAACCTTTTCTCTTTTGCTATTTTTTTTAATCTCGGTTAGTTTTAGGATTGAAGGCATCACCATATTGTTACATATGATGAAAGTATACTTCCAACATTTTTCATTTGTAAGGACCCTTGTGATTACCAACATTTTCACATTATCTCTGAGTTGTCTCACTGCATTTGTCAAGACCTGACGTTAGAGACCTTGGGGTTATCTCTTGAGGCTTGCTGATAGAGATTTACCTTTCAAGAGAGATAGGATACTTGTATCTTGTCTACGTTGTTGTTGTGCAGAAAACACCATCAACATATTGGTGCTAGAAGGAGGTCCGAATGAAGGTGACATAGCTAGAAGTTGAATGAGCCTTCATGTTTAAAATTTGAGATATGATAGATCTCTAAATCTGAAAGTACAAATTCTGAGTCAAGATGGAAAAGCAATCTTATGTTTTTCATGATGGGAACAGTCTTCAAGTTGATTTTCCTCAGCTTTGTGAATCTTTGAATAAGAGATTGGATCTTTGGAATAGTAAAGGTTTGCATCACTATGCATTATCAAATAAGTGCAGAATTCATAATACTTGTAGGCACAGTGAGTTGGAATGCTTGGCCTTTCTAGACAAAATTGAGATGGTTTTGCAAAGGAATAAATTTTCATGCAGAACCTTCTTGAACCACTAGCCTCTACATATTTAGAGTTTATTGATGTTGCAGGGTATGTGCAAGATTATGATGGGCCAAAAAGTGGCAATATGATGGGTATGTGTAGGGTGTGGCTGACAACTTTTTTTTAACCCAAAATTGATGAAATGAAAAGGGTTTTAAAGGAGATTTTTAGATTTCCACCAATATAAATTATACTTTACTTTGAATTTAATAAATAATTATTATTCATTTTCTATTTGAATTATGACTAAAGTCCTAATTGATAGGCTAAAAACATCTATAGCTTTCAAACGATATCACATTTTTTGAATGAAACATGTGTCACATTCTATGCTTTGCATACTATAGGGATTAAAAAAAATTCATGAAGTTTTGACCAAGTTAAGGTGGTCCACATACAAGTTTTATATTTTAAAAGTTGTAATAAAAAATCATAATTAATTATTTAGTTGGAAAAAAATACAAAAAATACATCACATTGAGACATGAGTCCTCTACTTATATCTAAAATATTATAAAAAATATTATCATTTTATAGTGGTTAGGGTGGTCGGACAAACACCTACTTATTTTTTCCTTGAAATTTAAGTACTACTACATTGAAATTTCAAATTTTCACCAAATAGATTTTTTTAAAAATAAACCTAGTAGTTTAGAAACTACATTCAATTTGCTACAAATTCTATTCTTACATATTTTTGAAATAATAGAGATAACTTATTCAAATTTTTACATCAAGTTGCGTAACTCTGATTTTTTTGAATTTTTTGCCACTTAAGGGCCTATTTTTTCCATGATGATCCTACACATACCCTGCAATTAAGGCATTTACATAGATAGTTGAAGATCAGCTTAGTGGTGGTAAGGGTTTGGAAGATTTCATCTCATCTAAATGGTGTAGAATTCATAATGCACCCCATTCGGAGTTCACTTGTTGTTCATGTGTGGACATCATCATTAAAGTTGGGAGATACCTGAAGTGGAAAGAAAATTTAGACAAGGAATGCACTACAAAAAAGCCACAAATTCTAAATCTAGAGATGATGTTACAGCTGATATTGAGGTGCTCTGAAAGGGATTGATTATAAGGAAGACAAATTTGAGGCATTAGAGTTAACAGAGGAATATTTAAGTGAAGAGCTACCTATAAAGATCAAGGAGGATGTTCCTGTAGAGGATAGTCAAATTTCTAAAAATACAGTGGAGGATGGGCTGCAAGAGAAAGGAGTTACCATACAATTTCCTCTCATTCAAAATAAGGATCCAATACAGACTAGATATGAAGAGTTTGTTGCCAGAATTATAAAAAATTGGTCAAGCCTGAGTTATAGTGTCTGCCTAGAGGAGTTGTTGTTACCAGCTTGGTGTAGGATACATGAGGAAGAGCATTCAGAATTCACATGCTTCCAATGCCAAGCAGTCATAAAAGAGGTGGAAGAACAAGTGCAACTGCTACAACATACAAGGGATACATAGAAAGATACATCAAACAAGTCTTTAATGGAAGAATGTCAACAAGTTGTTGACGAATGTCTTGAAGAACATGAGGAAGCACTTAATGGAGGAGTCAACATTCCTGATAACTGTGATCAAGATTCTGAACCAATGCCAACAGAGGAAGAATTCAGGGAGTTCTCTCATTTATCAAATTCTATTTTTTCTCTATCTGTTGATGAATTAAGTAGTGTGTGTCTTCACGATTGTCAGGTAATATCCTTGCTTGAAAAAATGAAGAATTTAAAGTTTGAAAATGAAAGAATCATTAGAAAAGTAAGTGACTTAAGGGAAATGTTTAGTAAAAAAATTGAGATGATGGAAAATTCCTTAAAGGAAGGAAAAAGTGTTGTAACTTCCCCTGATCCGGTAAGTTTGGAAGCAGCAGAAACATTATCCTATCTTCTCTGTGGTCACATCACCATTTTGGAAAGTCTGAAGAGTATTTGGGACTCCAACCTTAATGAATTGAAAAAAGTCTTTGAAGATATTTTCCAATTACTATAAGTCTCCGAATAATACTTATATAGTTTTGTATCCCCAAATTTTGTCATTGATGTCAAAGGGGGAGAGAGAGAGTAGTAAAAAATGTCTTAATATTATTAAGGGGAGCAATATTTTGTAGAGGTACAATATTCAGTATTTTGTATTCCGACAGTATGTTAATCTCGACACTTAGTCATTTTTCACTAAGTGTTACCATCAATTCCAAAGGGGGAGATTGTTGGCATAAGGTTCCAGTGGAGATGGTTTTTTGGCTTCTAGTGTTGTCATTGATGGCAACTGAATTCATCATTCTGGTCCCCAGTTATGCATTCAATCACACTGACAAAAAAAGTGAAAATTGTGTGTTACCAACATAGTACTCATGCAACAAGGTATCCAGTTTGATAGCTTCATCGGATAATCATTTTGTGTTGTGTATTGATGAATTTGTTTTTTAGGCACATGAAACATATTATTATTGAACCTCGTGATATTGCTTTTGTGGCTATATGGTTTTGGAGGTCCGGTAGGACATTTTTCTGTCTATTTGCTTGATAAAGCTGACTCAGTGGAAATGATGTGTAGCGGATGTATAAAGTTGAATTATTTTAATTATCTTCAAGCTCATATGTTTAATTATTGGTCCTAGCTATTATATAGCTGACTTGTTCAGATCCACATCAAAAATTATTCACTAGTTGGGACAACAAGTTGTGAATTTTATTAAGTTTTGTTAAGCCGGCCTATGGGGATCTAATCCTTGAAAGCAAATATATCTAGATGATCAGTCATATCATTTGGATGGATGAAGAAGTTGTGTGTGTGTATGTTGTGAATTTCCAAGCTATATTTGAGTGATATCATGTGCAGTTTCACTTGTGCATAAATATTTTGTGTGTGAGCTTGAGCAGAATAGAGCAGAAGTTCAATATCAGTCATCAGGACAAAAGTTTGACATAAGAGCTAAACCAGAACTGTAATCAAGCATTGGTAGATGCTATTATCTCAATTCATTTTCTTTGGATCTATTCCAAACTATTGTAAGGGAAGTGAGCCCCATTTTGAGCAGTGAGCTCTAGGTAGTGAGCCTGAATACAAGTGCATTCTCATTTTGTAATACTTCTTTTGTGTATACTCAGAACTTATTGTGGATTGGCCATCCACCATGGTTTTTCCCCTTATAGGGTTTCCACGTAAAAATCATTCTATTATGGTTGTGTGGTTTCTTTCTTTTTGTTTCTACATATTGATTTTGATTAAATGTGTTAAGTTGATTAAAGATCAAGATAAAATAATTAATGTTTGCAGAAAACTGATTCACCCCCCTCTCAGTGTTGCATGTTTCCAATAATTGGTATCAGAGCCTGTTCCTTGAAAGAATCCTAATAGCTTGAGGAGATCTTGGGAAGTATATTCAATGGATACAAACAGTCTTCAACAATAACTCATGGTGGCCTTGAATGATCTTGACTAGTCAAAATCTGAGATCCAGGAACTACAAGAAAATATTGAAAATGTAGAAAAATTTATCTAGTCATTGAAAGAAAAAATCAAAGAATCAAGGGAGAAAAGAAAGGAATTATGTAGTCAGCTCAAGCAAAAGAACAAAAATAGTGAAGATGGACAACTCAGTCAAGCCCTGAAAGAGAAAATAGAAGAATGTGAAAAGTTTTCCCAAGAGAATGTTGCCTTGAAGCGTGAGATAGAATCCATCACGATGAAGATGACCAAGGAGTTAGAGGATAGGAAGAAAAATGAAGAAAAGCTTGCACAATCCTTGAGAGAAATGTCTGAACAATGCAGCCAACAAGAGAATGAATTGGATCAAACCAAGAATAATGAAGAGGAGCTTGAAAAACAACTTGATGATCTCAGAAATGAACTTGCTATTGCAAATGAGTTTAAGGACAAATTCAAAGCAAGCTCAGCCAAACTTGATGAACTAATCAAAGGTCAAAGAACTGATGGTGATAAACAAGGTCTTGGATATGAAGAGGGAGAATGCTTTGGATCTGAATGGAAGAATCCTGAAAAGAAGAACAAAGGCAGAAGAAATCTGATAAGGCAACCTAATGCTCAAAGATTTAATGGCTATTGTTATACTTGTAACAAATTTGGTCATATGGCTTATCAGTGTAGGAGTAGGACGAACACAAGTAGACCATCATTTTTAGGTCAATGCTTTAATTGCTACAAGTATGGTCATAAGTCAAGTGAGTACAGAATTGTGATGCATAACTTACATAGAAACATCAAATGTTATGCATGCAATAGATTTGGACATGTTGCTCACCAATGCAGATCAAGACAAAGTCAGTGGAACAATTGGATTAGACAGAGGAGTGTTGTTTGCTACAATTGCAATAAATTTGGTCACACTTCCAGACTCCATTGGAACATAATAGGTTTGGTAAAATAGAACATGCAATTGGATGTTAAGGGAAAAGGAAAGATCACTATGGATGAAATCAAGAAGAAAATGCAGAAGAAATGGGTGAGGAAGAATCCCTCTACTGACACAAATGGATCCACACCAGAACCCTCTTCTCATAATACCTCTGGAAATTAATTATAAGTCTCTGCCATAGGGGGAGCTGTCAAGAAAATCTTCTAAATCCCCTACAAGTGGCTGGCACTAGAATTCAGATGAGTCTAGTAGGAAATCGATTGTTCTTCAGATGTTGTGGAATGAAGCTAAGGTATCAATGAGGATTATTGTTGGTCCACACAAGAATTGTTTGTCCCAAAATATAAAAAACTTGTAGAATTAGGGAAAGAGCATTTATTGAAAAAAGTACAAAGTTAAGTTCGATGACAATAAAAGAACCATTTTCACTCTCATCTATCACATTGCATTCAAGTGAGAGAAGTCTGAAGTGCTCTAAGGTGATCCTTGCTAAAGCAGAAAAGAGATTCAAGCTCAAAAAAGAAATCTGCGAATCGACCTCCAATTTTCCTCCGAAAGGTATTTATAGCAAAACCTGTAAATCTATGTACTCTCAATCATGTCTACCCCACTATTGGTTGAAGTCAAAGATAGGCTGCGTCCAAAGTTGAAGTGGCATTCGTACAAATTGGTAGACACTAAACCCCTAGGTACATTTTCTTCCATGTTGTACGGTGTTCTGCACATCGAATATATTAGGGCATATGTGCATGCGAACATTGAGGATTTGGGTAGTGCTCAACTACTAGAATTATATTCTAACCATATAGTGCAAGATGATTTCTCCATGAAACTTGAATTCCAAACCCTAGTGGACAAGAAATTTGTGCAATACCCAAAGTTTCCCATATTTGAGGAGGATGAGTGGGTTTGATACATTCTGAGTAGAGTGCATGATGAATTTATGTGGCTAGATATACCATTTAAAATTTCCAAGGAAGTTATATGTGCAATGATGGGTTTAAACTCTTCTAGTAGACTCCCTGTATTAAAGTCCATAAAGAATGATGATGTCACTAAAGTAACTGGCTCTCATTGGGATAGAAGGGCAATGACCATAGAACATATTGTCGAGGTTGATGTTAAATTTGTGTCGATGATTTTAGGATATAAGATCTATCATTTGAGCAAGGAAAATTTAGTATCTGAAACTTCCATCTATACAGCCTATGAGATGATCAAGCAAAATATAGATTATGATTTATGTGAAGTGCTCAGAGGGCAACTTCTTGAAAATTTGAAGAAGATCAAGAAGGACAAAAAGAACATGTTCAAGTTTAGAAACCTGTTAATTTGTCTATACTTTTATTTCACAAGTGAAGTACCAGGATTCGATAAAGTTCAATGGAGAAATGAAATTTTGGTAGCAGTACAGATCTAGGATATACTATGCAGTCTTGGAAACCAGGAGGCCTGCAACACAATCTTGTGGGGTCATTTCAAAAAAATACAAAAATAGATGCATTCCAGAGAAAGGATACCTGAGGCCATAGTAGAATAGTACAAGGACTCCATATGCTTCATGATTGATATTGACTAGTGTTACATGGAAGCCACTGATCCTAGGTCAGTTTGGATCATGCCGATGGGATATGAGGTAGATGGAAATATTCTAAAGATGTATGCAAAACATTTGCTTAACTCACCTCTAGATCCTAATGAAGAAAGGTTCAGTACATACGCTGAGAAAAGTCTGCAAGTTCATTCAGATTTAAGGAAACCAGTATCCATTAGGAAAGTAAGGAAGGAAACTAAAATCTTTGTAGAGAATATGGGTATTCCAATTCAAAAATTGAAAGAAATAAGAAGACAAAGGGATGAAGTTGAAGCAGTAAAGGTGAAGGAAAAAGCAAAAATAGCTGGTCCGGGAACATATTCAGCCAGAGCAACCAGGAGTTCCCCTACTACACAGCCAAATAAGGTCGAAGCCTCCAGAAGAAAGAAGAGCAAAATTTCAAGAACTTACAAAGCTACATCCACAGAAGAGGAAGGAGAAATAGATTCTGAAGAGATAGTAAGAGAATTGAAGGCTACTGGGACTCATGTGGTTAAGCTAAACAAAAGGAATCCTTCTGGAAAAATTGAAGAAGCTTAGAAGAAGCCCAAAATTATCAAGACCAACATGTCTGTGGAAGAAGTTGAAAATGCAACAGTAGCTAACAATAATCTCAAACCTCTTTGTGATCTATTTGAGACTTTTGATGATTCTAGTAAGAAGATTCTTGAAGAAACTGTAGTTAAGCACCTAAATGCTTTCAATAAAACTCTTGATTATGTTTGGCTTACCAACAAGCCTATATAAATATTTGAAGTCAAGGAGGGTATCTACCATAATTGAGGAAGAGAACTTGAGAAAAAGGGTTCTTGCTGATCTATGCCCAGAGATGGGGATTGAAGAAATGGACTCACTTCTTCTAAGAGTCAAATAGGAATTCAGAAGCAAATCGAGAATAAAAAAACTCATGATTGGTGACACTAAATCTATGATGAGTGAGACTAAGGAAATTTTGGAAGAATTTTTGTCAAAAGAAAAGGAAAATGTTGAAGAATTCAATACTGAATAGGCTAAAGGTCATGAAGAAGTAAATGTGGAAGTAAATAAATCAGAAGAAGGAAATACAGATGAGGTAGTAAAAGAAGGGAATGAAAATGAAGAAGTAGATGTGTTAGGAGAACAAAATGAAAATGTGGAAAACATAAATGTATCTGATTCTCCAGTATTTGAGGATACTCTGACCCCTCCCGATGTTGAAAATGTTGAGACTCCTGCAGTAACTAAGAACCAAACTGAGGAGATTGTTGAATAGAAAGAAGTGCCTACTGAAGAAAAGGAAACACCAAAAACCATTTCGGAAGCTCAGTCTAAAATTGACAAGGGAAAGTAGTTAGAAATCATCCCAAATAAAGTAAAAGAATCCCTATTGGAGCATCACATAGAATCAAATTTTGAATTTGATGAGAATTCAATCAATTTATCTACTTTATCTCCAATTCAGATGCTAAAAGTCACTAAAATAGCTCAACATAAAGCAAATGAGAAAATATTGAAATCTAACATTGAAGATAGTGAGCTATTAAAACTTGCCTCTGGAGTTCTACAGAAACTACTTCCCATGCATGCTTTGGACCCATCAGGCTCCACCTCCAGTGATTTAAAAAGGTTGATAAACTCTATAGATTCTCATTTCAAATCTTTTGAGGATTCAACTCTGGTTAAAGTGAGAAAGGAATTCAACGAGGAAGGACTTGGCAGCCTAAACAAGTTAATCACCAGAGACAGGAAGTTGTTAGGAACTTGGATTCAGCAACTCAAAGTGCTATAACTGAAGGAGGAAATGTATATAAATCCTACTTAATACTTCCAAAATTTACCACTGCAAATGAAAAGAAGATAAAAGAAATTGAGCAGCAGTTGGCTATTATTTCCAACAACTTTGATCCCTTGGCCGACCGTGTGTGTCTTCAGGATTGTCAGGTAATATCCTTGCTTGACCAAATGCAGAATTTAAAGTTTGAAAATGAAAGAATCATTAGTAGAGTAAGTGACTTAAGGGGACTGATTAGTAAAAAAAATTGAGATGATGGAAAATGCCTTAAAGGAAGGAAAAAGTGTTGTAACTGCCCCTGATCTGGTAAGTTTGGAAGTAGTAGAAACATTATCCTATCTTCAATGTGGTCACATCACCATTTTAGAAAGTCTGAGGAGTATTTCAGACTCCAACCTTAGTGAATTGAAAAAGTTCTTTGAAGATATTTTCCAATTATGGTAAGTCTCTGGATAATACTTATATAGTTTTGTATCCCCAAATTTTTTCATTGATGTCAAAGGGGGAGAGAGAGAGTAGTGAAAATTTTCTTAATATTATTAGGGGGAGTAATATTTTGCAGAGGTACAATATTTAGTATTTTGTATTCCGATAGTATGTTAATCTCGACACTTAGTCATTTTTCACTAAGTGTTGCCATCAATGCCAAAGGGGGATATTGTTGGCATAAGGTTCCAGTGGAGATGGTTTTTGGCTTATAGTGTTGTCATTGATGGCAACTAAAGTCATCTTTCTGGTCCACAATTATGCATTCAGTAACACCGGCAGAAAAAGTGAAAATTGTGTGTTACCGACAAAGTACTCAAGCAATAGGGTATCCAACAAGGTATCTGATTTGATAGCTTCACTGGATCATCATTTTGTGTTGTGGGTCGATGAATTTGATTTTCAGGCACTTGAAACATATTATTATTGAATCTCATGATATTTCTTTTGTGGCTATATGGTTTTGGAGGTCCGGTAGGACATTTTTCTATCTATTTGCTTGATAAAGCTGACTCAATAGAAATGATGTGTAGCGGATGTATAAAGTTGAATTATTTTAATTATATTCAAGCTCAGATGTTTAATTATTGGTCCTAGCTATTGTATAGCCAAGTTGTTCAGATCCACATCAAAATTATTCACTGATTGGGACAACAAGTTGTGAATTTTATTAAGTTTTGTTAAGTTGACCTATGGGGATCTATTCCATAAAGTGGAAATATCTAGAAGATCAGTCATATCATTTAGATGGATGAAGAAGTTGTGTGTGTGTATATTGCAAATTTCCAATCTATATTTGAGCGATATCATGCACAATTTCACTTGCGCATAAAGATTTTGTGTGCGAACTTGACCAAAACATAGTAGAAGTTCAATATTAGTCATTAGGACAGAAGTTTGACATTAGAGCTAAACCGAAACTGTAATCAAGCATTGGTAGATGTTATTATCTTAGTTCATTTTCTTTGGATCTATTCCAAACTATTGTAAGGGTAGTGAGCCCCATTTTGAGCAGTGAGCTTGAATGCAAGTGCATTCTCATTTTGTAGTACTTCTTTTGAGTATACTTAGAACATATTGTGGATTGGCCATCCACTATGGTTTTTCCCCTTATAGGGTTTCCACGTAAACATCTGTGTGTTATGGTTTTGTGGTTTCTTGCTTTATAAAGACAGAAGGTGACAAGTTATTGATTTTTTTTTCTATGTTGATGACATTATCTTTGGTGGAAACAGTGATGACATGTGAAAGGAGTTCAAAATTTAATATAGGGTGAATTTGAAATATCAATAATTGGAGACTTATCTTTCTTCATTGGTCTATAGATTGCTCAGTCAAATAAAGGCATATTTATCTCTCAAAATAAATGTGTAAAGGAGATGTTGAGAAAATTCAAGATGGAATAATGTAAACTAGTATGTACACCTATGGTTAGTGGATGTAAGTTGAGTAAAGATAATGAATCTTCTCTAGCATAACAGACCCTATATAGATCCATGATTGGCAGTTTATTGTATGTGAATACATCTAGACCAAACATAATGTAGGAAGTTCAAATGGTAGCAAGATTTTAAGTAGCATTGAAATAAAATCATGTAAAATAAATAAAGATAATATTCAAATATCTGAACGCTACAATTAATTTTGGTTTGTGGTACCCTCAGAGTGAAAATTTCACTCTTACTACATACACAAATGTAGATTGGGCAGGAAGCATAGATGATCAGAAGAGTGCAAGAGGTGGAGGTTTCTTTTTTGGTGATAGTCTTATGTCATGATTGGGCAAGAAACAAGATTCAATTTCCTTGTCCACAATAGAAGCAAAATATATTGTGGTGGCTTGTTGGCAATACAAGGGCAGACAACTAAGAGGGGGGTGAATTAGTTGTCACAAAAATTCAAAACTTATTCAACTTATTAACCTTATTCTTAGATCTGATAATTAACCATGAAAACATAAATCATCAACACATCAGAAACACACATAACACCAAGATTTTGTACGTGGAAACCCTGTTAGGGGAAAAACCATGGTGGAGGTCATTCCACAAGATTATACCCTATTAAAAGTATAATGAAAATGAAATATGGGGAATGCACATGTATTCAGGAACACTTCCTAGAGCTCACTTCTCAATTACAAAGGAAGACACATTGTCTTACAAAGAGATTCAGATTACAGCCATCCAGATTTGGAATTGAGAAAATAGCATCTGCTAATGCCTGATTACAGTTACAGTTAAGCACATGAACACTTCTCCACTCTTCTTCACTCTTCTTCACACTTTGCTCTACCTTTGAATGATTTAGAACATTATTCATGCACACACACATTCGACATCCTTCAAATGAAATGAACAATCACTTTTATATATTCGCAACAAGAAATTTCATTCCTTCATGTCGGCCACAAAGAAATAATAAAATGAATATAAATTGTCGGCCCAAAACATTAAAGATTATCAACACGAATCAACCAAGGTCAGCCCCAACTTAGTGAGGACCCAAATCAACATCTCCAATATGAAAAAACTTCAATTAATTTCTCCTCGAAGATCCACAACGCGCTACAAACACTATGTCATCCAAGAACAAGAAAAACATGAACACACAAGAGAAAATCTCAGATCACGAGCACAATGATCAACGTGGATGTGCAAAAAATATAGAGCATGATCTAGAAATATCCACAAGCATCAAGAATCACAAGAGAGGCATCCACAACAGCTGAACTAACTGAAATAACATCATCTTCAATCAGGAACACCAACTGAAGAAATAGAAAAACTGTCAAAATGAAAATCTTCATAACTCAATCAAATCTTCACATGGATCTTTGAAACTTGATGTGGATAAACTAGATACACTCTGAAACAAACTCTTTAGTCCACAACCTCTGATCAACAACGAACAAAAATAACTGGCATACTGACCCTCACTTCACCACTGACAACCTGCAACTCATTTATTACAATTTTCTCAATATCCTCAACATATACAGCTTCAAATACATTAATGATAATAGTGTTGACATCTCATTTATTACAATTTTCTCAATATCCTCAACATATACAGCTTCAAATACATTAATGATAATAGTGTTGACATCAATGACAACCACATATCAGAAACACAACCACAACATCCAACAATCTACCCCTTTGGCATTGATGGTAACACATGATGTGAAAAAAACACCATCAACACAGCTAACTCTTGCTTAGGTTCTGACTCATCTTCTCCTCAACACTCACATAATCTTTCTCCCCATAAGGCTCTTTGATGAACCTAAATTTTGGTCCAATTTTGGGTAGAATCTATAGTTTATTTTCTAGAATTTTTCATGGAATTTGATGTTAAATGTTGATATTTTCATAGTGTTTCCCTCAAACCATAAACACTGGGCTTAAATCCTATCTCTGCAAGTTTTAATGACATTGGCATATTATGTGGATTATCTATATTGATTTTGCATGTGGTTAATGAATGTTCCTTAAGGTGGTTATAGATGTGTAGTTATTGTGCATGCTGACATTTCCATGGAGATTTAATATGCTAAGTTGAGGAAGACACCGCCACCTGGGCATGCACCATAATGTCTAACAAAGGAATTGCTAAAAGTCAAAGGAGGTTGATGGCAGAAGATTCCTCATGCAACCGAATGTAACTACCTTGTAGTGGAATTTAATGATTGAGCATGTGCGGGCGTTACTATTGTGCTAAATTTGAATTTGGACCTGCATGTCTGACTAGATTCCATGCATGCATAACCACCATCGCTCCATTTTCTCTATTTTCCCTAAATGGCATCCTCCTAGTCATGGAGAAGACTGCCTTGTTTAGCTGATAGTATAAATAAAGATCTGATGCTCCTTCCTCAGGAGGTTGTACAATTTTATATTGTACTTGCACTCTCAAGTTTTCAATAATACAAATATATTACTCTATTGTACTCATGAGTTACAGTGAATAAAATAAAGTTCTGAGTTCCAACATCTAAGTTCTCATTAGTTTTAGAGGATACTTATCCAAGGGGGGCCACTTGGTGAGTAATCCATCTTTTTAGTTTAGTATTAGTTTAGTATTACTCATTGTTTATTATTTAGTTAGAAATCTAGCACCGACTGTTCCTACAGCCACTAGAATTCCATTATGTGACTGTTCCTATAGCCAAAGCAGACAGAGTAGTGCCATGTTTGTTGCTCATATTTTTATTCCTATTATGTATTTTAGCTTGATGTAGTTGTTGATTGATGATTGGTATTTATGGTATTCCCTTCTAAGAAATTTACTTTCAGCATTGTGTTCCTTAGCTATAGAATGAAATGGCTACTCTGAGTTCCTAGTGCACATATTGTGCTGACCCATTTCAAGTTCATGTCCTTAGGTTGAAAAGTTAAATGCACCTTCATGATGATTGAAATAGCTATCTAGGTTAGATGTCCAATCTATGAATCATGGTTGTAAGGGCTTAGTTATTAAATCATTGTAGGAGGCCAACATTTTTGGCACCATTGCCGGGGATGGTGTCAAACTAGGGGGTCTTTTGGAGTCATTGGTAGTTTTTCTTGATGTAGTGTTTCTGGAAGCTATTCTTAGTATATCCTCATTTAGGAAGTAATGACCCCCCTTTATTCTTTACCAATTATTTGTGTGAGTTTACTGATAGTGAGTGATACCACATGCATAGAGGAAGGAGAAGGGATGATTATTGGAGATTCCTTCCTAACAATCCTAATCCATTCCAACTAGTTGAATATCAAAACCTACCAAGAGAAGAAGAAGAAGAAGATCCACACCCCTTTGTTGATGCATGTCCTGATCTGACTAGATCTGAAGTCTCCTCTAAAGATCAAAATCAGCTCGAGAACCCATTTCCTTTGGAACTACATCAAGCAGGCATGGGTGATGCAAATTGGAACAAACCTAACCAACCAGCTTTTCCTTTCCCCATTTCCCATTAGAATGAAGTTGAAAATATCAAGAACATTCCTACCTTAACACTCCCCAAGTTTTATGGACTTGTCACGGAAGATCCTAATACCTTTTTATTTGAGTTTGACATACTTTGCATGAGTTATGATTATACTGCTAATTCCCATAGGCTTAAGCTATTTCCTACCACTTTGAAAGAGGTTGCATTAAGATGATTCATGAGCCAAGGAAAAGATACTATGGAAACTTGGGAAGACATGAAGACAAAATTCCTTGAGAAATATAAGGAATATTTCAGGGGTAGTGACATGAGAGGAGGTGACATTTTCAAGATGCAACAAAAGGAGGATGAGAGCCTGGAATATTACATTGCAAGGCTTTGCTTTTTCCTACAAAAATCTCCACACCATACACTTAATGAAGACTGAAAAAAGTTTTTTTTTCTTAGAGGAATCAATGATTGTTGCACTGATGCATTGGACCCCATGGGAGGAGGAGATATCTCCCAAGTTCCTTGGGAGGATATCAACAAAATATGTCAGAACTACTCTAGGGAAGCTTCAAAGAAAGGGAGAGCTTACCAATCTTCCATGGGTAAGTCAACTACCAATGGAGTTTCAAGAATGGAGATTACTCATTTGCTGGCAGACTTCAAGCAAGAAATTATAAATAATCTAGCTACTCAGCTAGATACACCTCAGGCTAAGAAGAAGCAAGAGGAGGTAGAGGCAATGCTGACAGAGTGTTGCCCCCACTATAGACAAAAGAAGGACTACATATGCAAGATGGTAGCTAATCTTGAAAGCAAGCAAATTCCACCTGAGTTCAAGCCAATCCAGATTGAAGAAGATCAAGTCTATTATGTCACACAAAGGAAGCCTTGGGCTCCAAGACAAGGTATGCCACCAGATCCACTATCCTATGCTAGGCCATATTTTAATTCCTATTAATCTTGTAACCAATTGCAGCCCCAATATCCACTGTAGCCTTGGAGTAACCCTCCAAATTCTTGGCCCAATCATCAGAGTTCTCCACCCCAGTGGCAACAACCTCAAGGGAATTGGTAACAATTTCAAGGGCATTGGTAGCCACCTCCAGGGAATTGACAACAAACAAATCAATGGAGAGGAGGAAAACAATGGCCTACCTAGACAACCAGTTACATGCAACCACCTTCTTAACCCCATCAACTTGCCATAATGCCTCCACCAGCTAATCCAAGCTTAAATGCACCTAAACCTACCCAGCTACTAGCCCAGCCCACACCCAATCCAAATAACAAACCACAACAATAGCTTGCATACTTTGTTGATTCAAATCAATTCCATGCATATGTTGTTAGTGTAAGTGACATCCACTTGTGTTCAGGAACTACTCTATCAACCCCTTCCAAGCCCATTATCACTGAACTTCCTATGGAAGAGGAAGAGGAACATCTGAATGATCCCATTTAGCTAGGTGTACCTAAAAAGCCTAAACCAGTCCAAGTCAAACAAATTGAATAAGAACCACCATTTCCTCATAGATTGGAAGTTTCCAAGAAGAAGTAAGAAAGAGAGGATACAAATTTTGATATCTTGGATTAGTTGAAGCATATATGTGTCCATATGCCTCTATTTCAAGCCATAAAGGATGTTCCAATATACAGAAAAACAATCAAGGAAGCATGCCTCAAGAAGCTAGGTAGGAAAGAGAAGGACCCAACTATAGTTCATGTGGTGGGATAGCTAGCTGACATCATGCTGGGAAAAGTGAATGTCTCCAAGTATAATGACCTAGGTAGTCCTGTGGTAGCAGTTGCTATAAACGGGGTCCAAGTAAAGAATACTCTGTTTGATTTAGGGGAAGTAATAAATGTAGTGACCAAAGACATCCTGCAACAACTAAACATTGCAAGCATGAGATCTACTCCTACTATCCTACAACTTTTTGATAGCTCTACTATTAAGTCTGATGGTTTAGTGGAGGATTTTGTGGTAGTTCTAGACTCCTAGGAGTACCCAACAGACTTTACAATTCTTTCTTCTAAAGCTATACTAGGCGGGTATCCCATTATCCTTGGAAGGCCTTGGTTAGCAATTGCAGATGCATACATTGGATGTTGGTCAGGTGACATGGCCATTTTAGATGGGAGGAGCACTAAAAATTTTGTTCTTTATCTGCCTGCTCAGCCATCTCATGATCAAGATAATCTCATATGGCCACATGTTGGTGAAGAGGCTGAGGAAGTTAATTTTGTAGCATAGCTTATGATGCTAGGAAGAGGCTCTTTCATCCAACTCCAAGATGAGGATGAAGTATTGGCTAACATCATTAAGAACCATTGTGAAGTGGAGGAAGCATCATCTTCTCATTTTGCTACTCCATTCAAGATACTTTTGCCTGCTCTTCCTGTTGCCATTGTTCCTACAGATGTTCTTCCTGCAACCACTATTCTTGCAACCACTATTCCTATAGATAGACTTCCTAAAACAATAGGTATGTCTCATACATTGATGCCATATGAACTAAAGGTACTATGTGTTAATGAAGCATCCATGATAGAGTTAACTACACAAGTACAAGTGTCAGAAGGAAAATATCTGAATGTTAATAGTAAATTAAATGAAGAACAACAATTGTTATTGGAAAACCTACTAAGGACCTATCAGCATGCATTTGTGTGGGATTATCATGATATGAAGGGATTGGACCCTAAACTTTGTACACATAGAATTTACATCAGAGATGATTGCACCCCAGTAAGACAACCACAAAGAAGAATTAACCTTGCACTAAGAGAAATTGTGAAAGGAGAACTACAAGAATTACTAAATGAAAAATTTATCTACCCCATTTTAGATAGTCAGTGGGTGTCTCCATTAGTGATTTTTCCCAAGAAAGGAGGAAAATGGTGAGTTTGTTTTGATTATAAGGAACTTAATGCTGCCACCAAGAAGGACCACTTTCCTTACCCTTCATTGATCAAGTATTGGACACACTTGCAGGAAAGTAATACTTTTCTTTTCTAGATGGATTCAGTGGCTACAACCATATCCAAATTGCACTAGAGGACCAGGACAAGACCACATTTACCTATCCATGGGGGACCTATGCCTATTCGGTACTTCCATTTGGCTTATGCAATGCACCTGTAATTTTCCAGAAGGTAGTCATTAGCACATTCTCAGACATTTCTCATGATTGCATGGAAATTTATATGGATGAATTTACCACTTATGGTGATGATTTTAATCAAGCATTGCAAAATATCAGGAGAGTCCTACAGAGATGTGAAGACCAAAACTTGTCCTTAAATAGTGAGAAGTGTTTCATGATGATGCAAGAAGGTGTAGTTCTTAGCCACTACATCTCCCACAAGGGAATTCAAGTAGATCCTACAAAGATTGAGGTAATCACAAATCTGCCCACACCTGCAAAGCATAAGGATGTTACGAGTTTCTTGGGTCATGCAGGATATTATAGGTGTTTCATCAAGGATTTCAGCAAGGTAGCAACACCATTGTATACTCTTCTCACTAAAGATGCTGAATTTCAGTGGACTAAAGCCTGTGACAAGGAATTTTCTGACTTGAACGCAGCTTTGACTCACACTCTTGTACTCAAAGGGCCTAATTGGGAGCTTCTTTTCCACATCCATACTGATGCATCAGATTATACCATAGAAGTAGTCTTAGGACAGAAATAAGGAACTATTGAAAATGCCATTTAGTTTGTCAACAAAAATTTACAAGGAGTTGAATTCAATTATACAATGATAGAGAAAGAAATGCTAGTAGTAATCTATGCACTGAACAAATTCAGAAATTACATAATAGGCTACCAAATCTTTGTGCAAATTGATCATGCATCCATTAGATATCTCATGAATAAACCTTTGATCACAAGTAGATTGGCAAGATGGTTATTGTTGATGCAAGAGTTTGATATAACCATTGTGGATAAGCCAGGGAAGGCCAATGTTGTTGCAGATTTTCTTTCAAGGCTTACTACATTAGAAGACAATCAACCCATAGATGAGTATTTTCCTGATGAGCATCTATTCTCCCTCAATATACAAATACCCTAGTATGCTGACATAGCCAATTATTTGGTCACAAGTAGAGTTCCTTCTCACTTCTCTCCAAAAGAGAAAAGAGCACTCATTGAAAAATATTTTCCTTTCTCTTGGATTGTTGGATGTTTGTTTTATACTGGACCAGACAATGTCATGAGGAGATGTGTGAGAGAAGATGAGACATATGAAATTTTTCATGCATGTCACAATGAACCATGTGGAGGAAACTTTGCAACCAAGAGGACAACAATGAAGGTTTTGAACACAAGATATTACTGGCCAACACTCCACAAGGATGCGGGAAGGTATACCAGAAAATGTGATAGATGTCAAAGAATGGGCATACCAACTAGATCTGATGAGATGCCACTTTTCCCTCAAGTAGTAATCACTCCCTTTGACAAGTGGGGATTGGGTTTTATGGGACCCATTGACCCTCCATCAAATGGTAAGTCTTATATATTGGTATGCATTGATTATGTGACAAAGTGGGTAGAAGGTAAGGCCACGAAACATGCAAGAGATAACAAGGTTACAAAATTTCTTTATGAGGAGATTTTCACAAGATATGAAGTCCCAAGAGAAATAGTGATTGATCAAGGAGCTCAATTCACATCAACCCTTGTTGCAGCACTAGTTGATGAGTACAACATAAGGCACGGGAAGTCTACTCCTTATCACCCCTAGGCTAATGGCCAAGTTGAGGTGACCAACAGAGAAATTGAAGCCATTATGACCAAAATGGTATCTATTCATAGAAAAGATTGGGAAAACAGATTACCAGAAGTTGTTTAGGCCTATAGGACAACCTAGAAAACAACTACAGGCTTCACTCCATTTTATTTTTTGTATGGAAAGACAACTATGATGCCCATTGAATTTGAATATAAGACTTTGTGGACTGCAATAGATTTGGGGATGGATATTTCTAAGGTAGAAAGAGAAAGAATCATGTAGCTAAATGCTTTGGATGAGATAAGAAAAGAAACCCTGCAGCATACAAAGGTAGTGTAGAATTAGAGAATCAAGTGGCATGAAAAATTTATCAAGGACAAGAAATTCCAACCAGGAGATTGGGCCCTGCTCTATGACTCAAGATACTAGGACAATGCAGGAAAATTGCAAACAAGGTGGCTAGGACCATATGAAGTCGCTGACATCTTTCCTAATGGAGTTGTTCAACTTACTACCATTGACCCTGTGAGGTTCAAATTACTTGTCAATGCTCATCACGACAGATTATATCACAAGCCAGCTTCCAAAGAAGAGTTCCTGTAGCAATTCACCCAACATTCAACACCTGAGCTTCCTACAACTGAAGGAAGTGAACCCAGTGTCCCTCCTTCTGGATAATTAAGGTACGTACTTCTCATAATAAAGACTTTCACTTATATGGAAGTCCATTTCTTCGCCCATCGACCCATCCATCACCACCTTTCTCTCTCTTCCATCACTTCATTCCACCTCACCTCATTCCACTTCATTTTCATTAATTTCTCAATTTATTCCCTAAAAGGCGAGCGATACTTTCTCCACAATCTTTGCAACAAATCCTCCACACATTCAAGTATGTGTGCATTAATTGATATCTTTTAATCATCTTTTAAGTGCATTCATTTAATCATTGTATGTTAGTATAGACGTTCACATAACATGTCATTATTCCCTGTCAAATCACAACTCCCATCTCGCATGTGTGGACACATGTCCAAATTTAGGTGGGAGGGAAAAAAAGATGCAAATGTATTTCCCATGTGTTAATTTGTGCTAGGCTATGTAAGAAAATTTAAAATGAGCTGATTTGAAATCTGAGTGAGAGGATGGCTCGCATGTGTGAAGTGACATTGATTGTAGCCACCATTTCTTCCCATCATAATTCTCCTTTATCACTCATTTTATTTCCATTATTGACCTTGTCGTAATCTTGAGTTGCAAGAAAAAAGATGAAACAAAAGAAAAGGAAATTCAGTTGATAGTGGCACTAGAAATTTAGTAGGTATTGCAAGAAAGTGAACTTGATTTTCAGATGGGAATTGTAGGAAAGAAAAGCATTTGTTTGATTGTAGACAATGGGAGGTGGGTTAATTCAAAATTGTGCCTAATGTTCTATACAATCTTCTCTCAATCATGGCGGTCAAGACCCAAAAAGGTAGGGATAATTTTGTTTCCCACCATTGTCTGATTAAACTACTAGTTGAAAAGTCTATGCATGATGTATCTGGAATGACCTAGGAAGAATTTAAATATGTTGATCAAATTAGACCTGAGCACTTGCAACCTAGGGCTTTACCTCAACCCCATAGGTCTAGCAGGAGATTGAGCACGATTGAAGCCACTCTTGGTGCTTCAAACTCTAGTGTTGGCTCTAGTGTGAATCCTCCTGTAGTAGAAGAAGCCATAGAAATTAGTTCTTCTGGAATAAAGCACTCAGAAAAAGAAAGCTCTTCATCAAATTTTGATGATGACATTCCACTTGAAACCCTGATGAAAACTAGGGCACAGAAGAGAGAAGCATAAATGAAAAAAGGGAAGGCTAAAACATAGCCTGTAGAAAGAAAGGTGTCAAGTTCTAAGAAGAGGAAGGCTGACACTATTCATCCTATAGCCAAAGAAAAATGTGAGAGACCTCCCAGGAAATCAAGACCAGTTGGGTTTGCAATTGGTATGCCTCCATAGAAAATCACTAAGCCTTGTGAGAGATCACATGAGGTCCCTAAAGATCCAATGGGGTAGGAGAATGTCGAAGAAGAAGACATATTTGAGAGACCAGCAAATATAACACTGGCTGATCTTGCTAACATTGCAGAAGAGTTTGAGGAAAATCAGGATTTCCTACAGCATGAGCAGAAAGTCCTACAACAAGAAGTCTTGTAGCAAGAATCCCTAAAACAATAACCAGAACAAGAGCAGGAGTTCATGTAGCCACAACAAGAACAAGAAAAAAAGACCCTGCAGCAAGAAGTGGAAGAAGAAACAATACCCCTGCAGCTAGAGATAACTGGATAGCTTGAGTCCATGTAGATAGTGATATATGAGGAGCCACCATCAACAAAAAGACTGGTAGGAATTCATAATCCTCATGATTTTATAGTACATATGGAAATTTTGAATTTATGGAAAGAAATACAAAGGAGGGAGGAAGAATGGAAAAAGGAAAAAGAAAAATTGAAGAAGGAAATTCAAAAGAGGGATGAGGAGATTGAAGATAAGGATGCATAAATTTCCACCCTGAAGCAAAGGGTGGATGATATGGCAACCTTGGTACCACATATTTTGGAATGTAGGACCCCTCCAAGGGTCTATGCTCTACTTTTGAAAGATAAATAGCTCTCTTTTAAGCTATCAAGGATTGCCTTAGGTTTGAATCCTTCTATTGACACCCTTGTTGAATTTTTCAATGCTTATAGGATTGCCTCACCTAAAATGAAGAATTTTTTGTGAGTTTTATTTGCATAATTATGATGTAACTCAAGACCATGATTGGAATCTATTGTTGTATGTTGGGGATGTCCAATTAAGGGAATTCATGGCCTGGGTACAAAATGAGATTAGTTGGGAACAACAACATGGGGCTTATAAGCAATTGGAGTCTAACATCCCTCTGTCCATTAGGGTTCAATCAAGCGACCCAAGGGATATTTACAAAGAATGGCACACAATGCTTCTCAGACCTAGTTATGGAAATAGGATTATGCCTTGGATTGAGGCAATTTATAGTGAGTATGAGGTAAAGACAACAACAAAGGAGGAAACTATGAGGAGATGTCTATCACAAAGATGGAATAGTCTAACTAATGAGTTGAAATAGGATGAGCCTCATTCCATCCATAATTATGCTGCAAAACTAAAAAGGATTGATAGGTATATTTAGATTGGGAGAACATGGGGGCGATTGTGGCTTCCCCTGACTTTCAAGCCACCTATGCTCATGTGACTTGTGCCAAACTTTAGATTCTAATAGTATGACATTGATACAAAAAAATAGAGATGGAACAGATTTGGAAGATTAGGAGGATTCTATTGGGATCCTAATTCATGCACAACAACCACTAATGTTGGACAACTATCAGTTACAAATTTTAGAGCCTTGACCAAGCAAAAGAACAACCCTTCCCCTGTTGGAGGACCAACAAAACATTAGGTTGGAGGAAGTGATGAGCCTATTTTTTGGCCCAATTTTGGGTAGAATCTATGGTTTATTTGTTGGAATTTTTCATGGAATTTGATGTTAAATGTTGATATTTTCATATTGTTTCCCTCAAACCATAGACATTGGGCTTAAATCCTATCTCTGCAAGTTTTAATGACATTGGCATATTATGTGGGTTATCTATATTGATTTTGCATGTGGTTAATGAATGTTCCTTAAGGTGGTTATAGATGCGCAGTTATTGTGAGTACTGACATTGCCATGTAGATTTAATATGCTAAGTTGAGGAAAACACTGCCAACTGGGCATGCACCATAACGTCCAACAAAGGAATCGCTCAAAGTCAAAGGAGGTTGATGGTAGAAGATTCCTCATGCAACCGAATGTAACTGCCTTGTAGTGGACTTTAATGATTGAGCATGTATGGGAATTACTGCTATGCTAAATCTACCTTTGGACCTACATGTCTGACTAGATTCCATGCACATGTAACCGCCATCACTCCATTTTATTTGTTTTCCCTAAATGACATCCTCCCAGTCGTGGATTTGACTACCTTGTTTAGCTGATAGTATAAATAAAGATCTGATGCTCCTTCCTTAGGAGGTTGCACAATTTGATAGTGTACTTGCACTCTCAAGTTTTCAGTAATATAGATATATTACTCTTTTGTACTCATGATTTACAGTGAATAAAATAAAGCTATGAGTTTGAGCATCTGAGTTCTCATTAGTTTTAGAGGATACTTTTCCAAGGGGGCCCACTTGGTGAGTAATTCATATTTTTACTTTAGTATTAGTTTAGTATTACTCATTATTTAGTAATTAGTTAGAAATTTGGCATCGACGGTTCATGTAGCCACTAGAATTTCATTCTGTGATTGTTCCTACAGCAAGTAGATAGAGTAGTGCCCTATTTTTTGCTCATATTTTTATTCCTATTATGTATTTTAGTTTGATGTAGTTGTTGATTGATGATTGGTATTTATAGTATTCCCTTCTAAACAATTTACTTTCAGCATTGTGTTCCTTAGTTGTAGAAGGAAATGGCTACTTTGAGTTCCTAGTGCACATACTGTGTTGACCCATTTCAAGTTCACATCCCTGGGTTGAAAAATTTAAATGCACCTTCATGATGATTGAAATAGCTATTCAGGTTAGATGTCCAATCTCTGAATCATGGTTGTAAGGACTTAGTTATTAAATCATTGTAGGAGGCCAACACTCATCTCCCCAGATAATCACAAGTTTTTCACATGACTCTTTTCCCCCTTTGAAATCAATGACAAAGATCTCTAAGCTCTAAACCACATCTCTAAATTTTTTAACCATCTGACTACTCCCCCTGAGTAGCATCCACCACAACATCAATTTGAATTAAGATATGACTATGAAATGCACAGACTAATGCAATGCATTGATTTGTATCTTAGTTCTGATTAGGAGTGGTAATCACCCCTAACTTCCCTTTAAGATACTCAAAAGTATCCTTAGGAAATGGCTTAGTAAATATGTCTGAAATCTACTCCTTAGTAGGCACATAGTCCAATCTTACTTCTTTTTCACTTACCTTTTTCCTCAAAAAATGAAACTTGATAGATATATGCTTTGTTTTTTAATGCAGCACCAAATTCTTGGAAATGTTAATAGCACTTGAGTTATCACAGAATATAGCAATAGTCTCATCATATACAACTCTGATATCCTGCAATATATGTTTCATCCATAATACTTGAGTACAATTATTAGCAGCAACAATGTATTCAGCCTCTGCAGTAGACAAGGAAATGGCATTCTACTTCTTGCTTAACCATGAAATTAGCTTCTTACCCAAGAAAAATGCTCCACCACTAGAACTTTTTCTATCATTCACATCTCCTACCTAATTAGCATCAGTAAAGGAACTCAAAGTAAGATCATTATATTTAGGATACCATAGGCCAAGATCGACAATTGCTTTTACGTATCTAAAAATTCTCTTCACAACAGTCACATGAGATTCCTTCAAATTAGCTTGAAATCTTGCAACAATACATACAACATTCATGATATCAGGCCTAGTTTGAGTTAAGTACAACAATCCACCAATCATTGATTTGTATCTTGTCTGATTTGCTTTCAAAGAATCATCTTATGTTGTCAACTTGCATCCGGTCACCATGGGTGTACCAACTGGCTTTGAATCTTCCATATCGAATTTCTTCAGCAATTCCTTCACATACTTGGACTGAGATATAAAAATCCCTTTATCTAACTGATTAATTTGCAATCCGAAAAATAATTTCATCTCACCAATCATAGAAATCTCAAATTCATTATGCATCTCATTAGGAAACTTCATGCACAAACAATCATCTCCTCCAAAAATGATATCATCAACAAAGACTTCAATAATCAAATCTTTATTATGATCAATCTTGAAATACAGATTACTATCAGCAGTACCTTTGTTAAATCCAAGCTTTAGTAAATACTTATCCAATCTTGCATACCATGCTCTAGGGGCTTGCTTGAGTCCATACAATGCTTTCTTTAACCGACACACCATATCTCCTTTACTAGTCAACTGGAATCCATCAGGTTGCTCAACATACACTTCTTCTTCCAATTCACCATTTAGAAAAGTTGATCTTACATCCATCTGATAAACTTTGTAGTTCTTGTGAGTAGCATAGGAAATAAATAATCTTACAGCTTCAATTCTAGCAACAGGGGAAAAGGTCTCTTAAAAATCAATTCTTTCCATCTATCAATATCCTTTACATACTAGTCTTGCTTTATTTCTAACAACTTCACCTTGCTCATTCAGTTTCTTTCTAAAGACCCATTTGGTTCCAATTACATTCTTATCCTTAGGTCTGGGAACAAGAATCCATGTATCATTCTTTTCAATCTATTTTAACTCTTCTTTTATTGCTTCAACCCAATGCTCATCTTTGCATGCTTCATTCACACTAGTAGGCTCAGTCTTTGAAATCAAGCAATACTCTTCTACAATATTTCTCCTAGTCTAGACACCTTTTATTTGTACTTGGTTGAGTGTGTACATAGCAGTACTCACAACTTCTCTCCAATAGATATGAGGAGCATTTCCTTCTAGCATCATAGTTCTAGTAGCATCTTCAATTGTTTTGTTCTCCCTTTCCACAGCTCCATTTTGCTGAGGGGTCCACAGTGTAGATAATTGTCTCTTTATTTCATGTTCTTCACAAAAAGAATTAAATTCACCGGAAGTGAATTCACCACCTCTATTTGATCTTAAGACATTTAACCTTCAAACTTGTCTTTGTCTCAACCATAGCTTTAAAGATCTTGAACTTTTCCAGTGCTTCAGATTTCTCCTTTAAGAAAGTAACCCATACCATTCTAGAATAATCATCAATGAGTAACATGAAATACCTATAACCTTGTAAACTTCTGACCTTAGAGGTACCACACAAATCAATATGCACAAGCTCTAACAATTCATTTGAACAATGCTTTTTACTCTAAAATGAAATCCTCGTTTGCTTTCCCAACTAACATTCCTTGCATATTTCATTAGTAGGTTTCACCAACTTAGGTAGATCTCTCACAACCTTAGTGGAACTTATTTTGACAATATTATCAAAGTTAACATGACACAATCTCCTATGCCACAACCATCTTTCACCAACTTGAGCAATCAAACAACTTTTACTAGTAGCACTCAAGTGAAATATATTACCTTTTGTTTTTGTACCCGATGCAATTTCATTTCTGGAACTCAATATTCTACACTTTCCATCCTTGAACTAAAGATTGTATGCCTTATCAACCATTTGACCAACACTCAAGCGATTATGCTTCAAGCCTTCCACATACAGAAAATCATCGGTATTATGCTTACCATCAAGAGAAATGCAACCTCTTCCACAGATCACACCGGCTGTATTATCACCAAATCTCACAACACCACCATCATAATTTTCCAAGCTTACAAACTTACTTTTTTCTCCTATCATATGATGTGAACATCCACTATCAATTATCCATTCATCTTTCTCTTCAACTTGAGCAGTTAGGGCTTTCTCCACATTTGTACAACCATTAGATTCAGTGAATACAAGATTATTTTCTTTGATAGCAATAAATACCCATCCATCATCACTTCCATTTCCTTTATTAGATTCATCATCTGTCACGCCTTCATCAGCAGCATAGTAACACTTCTTCTAAAATCTAGGCTTGTTATGTCTTGGTTTAGCATCTCTTTCCGGACACCTTAATGCAAAATGACCTATCTTATTGCAAGAGAAAAATTTAACAGGCAATTTTCCTTCATACTTACATTTTCCTCTCAGCACTCTTTTGAAAATAAGTGCTTCCAACTCTTCCATCTCTCTTTCTTCTTTTTCAATTTGTCTGATTTCATCCTCATACTTGAATTTCTTTCTAGATGAACTCTCACCTAGATCATATCTCTGTCTATCTCTTTTGGAAGTAGTAGCCTTAAATGCAGATTCAACCTTAGGAAGGGCATCACCAAATTCACTCAACTCAAAAGAAGTCAGCTTACCAACCAACATATATCTGGTTATGTTTGTTATAGTCCAGAGCTCTTCAATAGCACTAGCTTTGACTTTTTAAGAATCAGGCAAGGATCTAAGCACTTTAGCAACAATATTATATTCGTCTATCTTTCCACCAGCACATCTAATACCACACACAATTTCATTCACTCTTTGCATGAAAGTATTAATGTTCTCATTACCCATTCTCAACCTTTCATATTTCCCTTTCAAACTCTGCAACTTAGCAATCTTCACATTAGCATCACCTCTATACAAGGTTTCCAATTTTTTCCAGATCTTATGAGAAGTCTTTAGATCCATAACATTTGTCATCTTAGAATCAGTCAAAGAACTCAACAAAGCTTCCTTAGCCTAGATATTATACTCAGCATCTCTGATCTCAGCAGAAGTAGTAGGACCATTCTGTGGAATAATGTACATATTACTTGTAATGTTCCAGTAGGGTTCACCAATGCATCTTAGATGGCACTCCATTCGAGTCTTCCACAAAGAATATTTTTTTCCATCAAATCTCAGACTATCCTTCTTGTAACTTCCCATCTCGGATCACCCTAAGTTGTTAAACTTCTTCCAAGGAACCTACTCTGATACCAATTGTTGGCAATACAAGGGCAACCAAATGAGAGGGGGGTGAATCAGTTGTCACAAAAATTCAAAACTTATTCAACTTATTAACCTTATTCTCAGATCTGATAATTAACCATGAAAACATAAATCATCAACAAATCAGAAACACACATAACACCAAGATTTTTTATGTGGAAACCTTGTTAGGGGAAAAACCACGGTGGAGGTCAATCCACAAGATTATACCCTGTTAAAAGTATAATGAAAATGAAATATGGGGAATGTACATGCATTTAAGCACACTACCTAGAGCTCACTACTCAATTACAAAGGAAGACACACTGTCTTACAAAGAGATTTGGATTACAGCCATCTGGATTTTGAACTAAGAAAATAGCATCTGCTAATGCCTAATTACAGTTCCAGTTAAGCACATGAACACTTCTCCACTCTTCTTCACTCTTCTTCACACTCTACTCTTCCTTTGAATGATTTAGAACATTATTCACACACACACACATTCGACATCCTTCAAATGAAATGAACAATCACTTTTTTATATCTGCAACAAGAAATTTCATTCCTTCATGTTGGCCACAAAGAAATAATAAAATGAATATAAAATGTCAACCACAAAATTAAAGATTATTAATGTGAATCAACCAAGGTCGGCCACAACTTAGTGAGGACCCCAATCAACATCTCCAATATGAAAACACTTCAATTAATTTCTCCTCAAAGATCCACAACATGCTACAAACACTATGTCGGCCAAGAACAAGAAAAAATGAACACACAAGAGAAAATCCCAGATCAGGAGCACAACGATCAACATGAACATGCAACAAAGATAAAGAATGATCTAGAAATATACACAAGAATCATGAATCACAAGAGAGGCATCTGCAGCAACTAAACTAACTGAAATAACATCATCTTCAATTAGGTACACCAACTGAAGAAACAAAAAAACTATCATAATGAAAATCTTCATAACTCAATCAAATCTTCATGCAAATCTCTGAAACTCGACATGGATAAACTAGATACACTTAGCAAAAAACCCTTTAGTCCACAACCTTCGATCAAAAACGTATATAAATAACCAACATATTGAACCTCACTTCACCACTGTCAACTTGCAACTCATTTATTACAATTTTCTCAATATCCTCGACATATACAACTTCAAATACATTAATGCTAATAGTGTTGGCATCAATGACAACCACATATCAACAACACAACCACAACATCTAACATAGCGTCATGTTGCACTCAGGTGCTATGGATGAAAAAAACCCAAAGGAGATGAAGATTGAGTTCAATGAACCTATTTCCATTCTTTGTGATAATACCAGTCTATTAAGATGTCAAAGAATTTGGTAGTGTATTCAAGGAAAAAGCATATTGCAATCAAGTATCATTTTCTAAGGGAGAAGGCCGTAGAAAAGGAGGTGAAATTGAAGTATGTTGAAACTAAGGAATAAGTAGTAGATATTTTCAAAAAACTGCTTCCTAAGGAGACTTTTGAGTTTCTTTGAAAGAATATGGGAGTTGTTGCTCCCTCCTCTTAAATCAAGAGGAAGTATCAGTTGAGGGGGAGCTTCATCTCCCTACTGCAAGAAGGCTTGGTGTTCTTGCAAAAAAAATTTAGAAGTAGTATGGTATGAACTCAAGGGGAGTCTATCCAAGAAATTGTTTTCATATTGTGCAGAGTACCAGAAATGCAATGGGGGAGTGTTGACCCTACCATTGATGTCAAAGGAGGAGAAGTGGAACTCAAAATGCTATATTTTCTAAGGGATTGGAATGGAACTCAATATCATATTTTTATTTTTCTTTGTCTTTGTGTGTGTGTGTGGCCAACATTTTTCTATTTTCCATCAATGATAAAGGGAGAGATTGTTGAACAAAGATTTTCATTGACGTCAAAGGTGTGTAGGGTTGTCAAAGATATGATCAAAAGTAGCACTATATTTTCAAGGGTTTTACTATCTATGTTGGTAATTGTATTTTTATGTCATTTTGAGTTCAATAAATATATGTTGCTAGCTATATCAATAGACAAGTGTAATCATACTTGCAATATCATGCATGCATCTATTCACTATGATAGAGGTGATCCGGAAGGTTGTACCAAAATATTTCAGTTTAGTGTTTTAGGTAAAATAGATTTCTCTGGTAATAAAATTATGTTCAAATGATATGTTTGGCTCTGTGGTTTGAGAGGAAATTATTTCTACACATATTCTATCATATTCTAGAATTTTTCAGAGGATATGATTAGCATGCAAAAAGATTGAAGTGACAAAAGGCTTTGTGTGCTTGTTTGTCAATGTGTTGGTGTTTTAGAACTATGTGGTAATGGCTAGTAGCATGTGTAATTCAAATTTAAAGTGAGGAGTCAAGATAGGACCTAGTTAAGGTTCATGTGGTAGCACACAACATCATGTTATTTTGGAAGAAATAAATTTGTTTTTGGACTAATCGGTTACACATTTCATGAAATTTAAATTTAGGTCCACCTTATGGGCAGGTGCATAAGATGCGTAGCCAATTTGTGGCCAATTTACTTTTTTATCCTGAAATAGAAAAAATGTGAGTGCGTTATAGTAAAATGCACTCGCATTATGGCTTGGTAATGACCGAGCCTAGGATCAGTCATTACCAATCCATAACGCACTCATGTTATGGTTTAAATTTCAAAAACCATGTGTATTTTGAGTTCAAAAAAATTTCATTTTTTGAAATAAAAAAAGAAATTCTAAAACGCGAGTGTGTTATAATGCACTCGCATTTTGGTCTACATTGAAATTTTTTTCTTCTCTTTTTCTTGTCTCTTTCTTATTTTTATCTTTCAAGGAAATTATATACATGAAATAAACATTTAAGTATAAGTTAATATTTACATATGGACGTTTACTTTCTTATACTTTAAGTTATATTTCATATATATAGGCAGGATGTTTGAGAGTGGTTTCGGATCTCTATGAGTTATAATGAAAATTCTAGTTTTTGGAAGATCTCAAAAATTTCAAACTTAGTCAAATTTCAATAATCAACATGTCAAATTTCAGTAATTAGGAGGTCAAATTTCAATAATCAGCAAGTTGTATCATCTTTATCTCTCTATCTCACTCATTTTTTATCCCTTATCCTATAGACCTCTCTCTCACACTCTCTCCTTCCCTCTTTACTTCTATCTATCTAACATCTCTCTCCCCCTCCATCCCTCCCACCTTCCCTCCCCTCTCTAATTTTCTCTATCTCCCCTTCTCTTTCTCTCTTCCTTCCTCTCACCCACCTTCCCTCTCTACTTCACTCTATCTAACCTATCCCTCTCTACCTCTCTCTCTCCCTCCCTCCTCTCTCTCTCTCTTCCTTCATCCCATCCACCTTCCCTCTCTACTTCTCTCTAGATAACCTATCCCTCTCTGCCTATCTCTCACCCTCCCTCCTCTCTCTCTCAATCTCTCCACCTTCCTCCTTCCCTCCTCTCTCTCTCTTTCTCTTTATCACACTTCTCTCTCCCTCTATCCCTCCCCCCTCCCCTCTCTACTTCTCTCTATCTCTCTCCCTCCCTCCTCCCCCTCTCTATCTCTC
>VDFB02086081.1:440402168-440820356 GCA_007258455.2 Sequoia sempervirens | reverse complement strand
AAAATTTTGAGTGTAACTATCCTCAATTTCATGTCCAAGGTCAGTATTTCCTGATTTAAAAAAAAAAGTGGCCACTTAAACCCCCTTTTTGGGAACCATCTTGGTGCACTTACCCTTATGTCATCTTGGTTATTTGCGGACCCTTGGTTGACATGGAGAAATATTTTATGTAATGTCTTGTATATAATCATACATTTGTACAAATGCATAGTGTGAAATGTAATTGAAGAGAAGGTGGTGAGTGAATATAAAAGGAGGCAATTGTACAAGCTAGTGTTATTCAATGTGAAGCATCTCAATCATTGTGCACCATTATCCAAAGATCATAAGGAGTGTGAAAAGAGTCTAAATCGAGTTCAAAACGTGTATGATATGTGTAGGCTGCATTGAAGGTCCGCAAGCTTCATCACTATATTTCTGTAGGACTGGTGTTCTACTTGTAGAGTCGGTGCTTAGTTCATTGTATTAGGGATTGGTTTCTTTGGTAGGTTGGTACCTACTTCATATTGTAAGATTCATTTGCTTTATGAGGCTAGATTTGGATAGTAGATCTAAGTAGCTATTCTTGCCATGGTTTTTCCCATCTTGGGTTTTCATAAATATATCTAATGTTCTCTTGTGTGGATGTGTGTGTTCATGATAAGTCCTTGAATAGTAGTATTTAATATTCAAGTTTCATGTTTAGATATTTATGTTGAATTTAAGAGTTTTAAATTGATTAGATCTACTGATTCACCCCCCCACTCTTAGTACATTGTGTGCCCTTCAAGATGAAGGCCTAGAACATTATCTCCCTACAACCTAGCTCTTGTTTTCCAACATAACCAAAGGCCAAAGAAAAAGGTGTTGGTCATTGTTTTGACTTTTCAAATAATGGTTTAACCTACAAAATGTGGTTTTAGCTTTTAAAATGGAGGTTTTGACTAAAAAATAGTGGTTATGCCTAAAATTCATGGTTTTTGTTATTAAAATGGTGGTTTTTACTTTATTAACAATGGCTTTTTCATAAATTCATGGTTTTATATTAAATGGGTAGTTTTTGGCTTTAAAAGAGTGGTTTCTCTCTAAATTCATGGTTTTTGTTATTAAATGGTTGGTTTTTCTTAAAATTCATGGTTTTTGTAAATTTAACATGTTTTTTCTATTAAAACATGATATTTCTATTAAAAACATGAATTTTCTATTTAAAGTGTGATTTTTTCTATTAAATGGGAAACTTTAGCTAAAATACAATTGGTAAATTTTAAAACATGATTTTTGCTACTAAATGGGAAACTTTAGCTAAAATCCAATTGGTAAATAGAAAAATACAAAACTTTAACATGTATATATAATGAAAAATATATTAACATGCAAAAATTCAATAAGAATGATTTTCATGCCTCTTAAAAAATTATGCAATACTGCAAAATAAAACAAAATATTTATTTTCAAGCTTATTAAAAGTCATGTAATCTTGCAATACAAACACACAAAAGAATAATTTCCAAGCCTCTTAAATATCATAAAATCTTGCAAAACACACACTAACATAAAACAAAATCAACTAGAAGATTAATGTTCATGTCAAATTCACCAAAATGTAAAAACAACATTTGAAAACTAGAAATCAAATGGAATTGAAAATAATAAATGAAATCAAAAGAAACATAATATACAAAATCCACTTCAAACCTCAATAAATTAATTGATATGTAACTTTGTTGTACGAATGTCGATGCAATCTCAGTATAACACTAATAAAAGGATGAGTGATGGATTTGATAGTCTAATAGACTGTACTTTATGTATGATTAATTATGGGGTGATTTCAACACAATGTGATTACTTAAACGTGATTGAATTCTCCAAGTGATGAAGAAGTGATTGTATTTATAGACTTCTAAAATTAAGATAAGAATGATCACTTGAGTTAATCAAAGAATTAGAGCTTTCAACTCAACTAGAAATAGAAATTTGTCAATTCAAGGACTTGAGAGGATAATATTGAATTATTCATTTATTTGATGGATAAATGTGCACATAAAGTTTTCATTTGTAGACCGAGTTGACTAAATGAAGAGGAAGAATTTTCTAAAATGGAAGTAGAGTTAACTTGATGGAAGAAAGAGTTGACTGAAGCAGTGGATATAAAAAAACTAATTTTTCTAATGAAGACTAAAGAGATGAAAACATAAACTATTTGAAAATCGGAATAAGCTCACATTTAATTAGATAATATAATATTATTTAATTAAATGGATAAAAATTGGAATTTATTTAATGATTATTAATTAATAAATGATAATATGAGGTAAGTGGTAATAAATTAATGATGACTAATGAATAATTAATATAATTAATGATATGTGAATTATATGATGATGATTAAGGTTAGGTGGAATAATTTAGGTGTCTACAACCATTTAGACAAAATCATAGATGTGAATCTATCTTGTAAATAGAATCATGTAGGTGTGATTTATTTGTGCTATATTAAAAAAAATCACTTTCCTTAATTTGATGCCTATCTAAAATTTGACTATTATTCATCATCTTGTGCATTAAATATCAAATTGGATCCTTGGATGGCATATTTAAAGGTAATTTCCAAGGAATTTTTAAAGAAATTTTCCATTTTAAGTAACCAAAACATCATAATAGCATTATTTAACATTCAAACAAGAACACTTTACATTAGCGATAGTGATTTCTACATTACAAATCTTGCATTTTGAGTGTACTTGAAATCATATCATATAAATAATGGAAACAATAAGGACTTGGCCATGTTCAAGGAAGTATTGTACTTCAACCCTAGCAATGCAAGCTCCTGAAAGTTATGTTTAAGATTACCTTGCCCATAATTTAGTTTTTGTAATAGAGGTGAAATATTTAGGAGTATGTGACAAATGGAGAAACAATTGTAGGAGAGCTAGAAAAAATCACAAGCATAATCCGATCAAATTCCAATATAAAATTAACATATTCATTTTCTTTAGAAATGACACTTTAGGTTTGGTATTTACAATAAAATAGTGATCATAAAGAAAGAATGTTTGCATTCTAAATCCATCACACCAACTACCATCATGTCATCAAAAACTTAAATGCTTCCTAATTTATCATTTCATTTACTATTTACTTTATATTATCTAGAATCTAATTAAAATGTCAATTAGTTTTTTTTTTTTTTTATGGGGAGGGGGATTTTTTTTCTATATATCAATTATAATTATAGAATTGATTTTCAATGGATGTCTAATATTATACTTTTTGTATAAAAAATATTAAATATGATATATTAGTTCACATAATGTCTCCCAAGATCAATGTGAACAAGACACCACCCAAAAAGCTAAAGAAAATAACTTCAATGTTTAACTATATTTTTAACTACTATTTTTAATGTTAAAAGTGTACTATTAGTCTTAAATACATCTATTTAAAAAATTTGAAAAATATTAATCTTGATTTATTTTATTTCTTTAAGAATTATTTTATTTATTATCACACATGAACATATAAAGTTTTTTTTATTTAAGAACTATTTTAATTTATTTATATTATTTTTAGTCGATAGACTACATATAGCATGAGATTTGAGCCTAGCCTATGTACGACAATTGAGTCATCGAAAAATAAATTTCAACTACCATTTAATGGTAAACCAACTGTCTTTTAATGGTAAAAGCCTCCAAAATATCATGTAAAGCCTCCAAAATATCATGTAAAGGCCTTCAAAATCTCATTTTTCACATAAAAGCTAGATTAATATTGATTTGACAACTAGATGGGAACATTCTATTTCCATTTGCAGTGTTTTTTGTCAATTTGATGGCAACTTTCTTTTTTCATTTGCATTGCTTTATGTTTTAAATTTGTATGCAAATATTTCATAATGAGATAATACTTAATTTCTTTAAGAAAAAAATCTAGATTTGTCTAAGTTTATTTTATTCCATTATTTAGCACTTATTATTAATTGTTTAATCCAACCACATGCAACTAGAATTTGTAGTGCATCATGCACAAACACATACTCTCTATGGAAAATTCACCGGCATTCATGACGAAAAAATTCACCATGGGAAAATTCACCACCATGACAAATTCATGGCCAAGTAAAACTAACTACATTAAAAAATCAAAGTTTTTGAAATATATATTAAAAAGTATCAATGCGGTTAATTTTCTGTGGTGTGAATTGCTGGAGGTGAATTTTACTTGACAGTGAATTTGTCATGACGGTGAATTTTCCCACAGTGAATTGCTATGGTGAATTTTCCTTGGATGAATTGCTAACGGTGAATTTTCCTAGAGCCCTCTAACATATTAACAATCACGTAATCCTTGAACCTCCTTTAAGTGTAAGTGCTAGTTTATTATTACGAGGTGTTTAATTAAGATTCATGGTCTGTGTTCACAAATCAAAAAGCTCAAAAATAAATAAATAATTAACTAAGATAATTGTGTCAAAGAAGAGTTTGCAGCTTCTTTTTCTTTAAAACTCTAATTCATATGTAACATTCCATTTATTATATTGTTATTTATTAGAAACATAATTATGTAATATTTTATTTATCAAAAAATCAATTAAATATTAATTGATAGAGAATATCTCTCACCTCTTTTACATAGATTCTTTTAAGGATAAATATACTAGTTTTATAATACACTTTTGAATATAACTTTTATTAAATTACAAAATTTCCCTGCAACTTAATACCAAATAAAAACTATTTTCCTGGGCAATTAAAAAAGGAATCGAGAGCATTATGGAAACATCTGCTGCGAAAGGAATCATGGTGTCGACGTTCTGCACTAAAAACCAAAATACATGGATGATTTATAGCAAAGCTCCAACCCACAAAAAGCTACAACTTTTCATATAAAGATATTCCCTGGAGAATATGTGATCGCTCCCAACGAAGCCTTGACTACACAAATCTAATAAGTACGTAGATAAGCCTGAAATGTACAAGTTGGGTAATTGCAGTAACCTTTTATCCAGACTCCATGGCTTTAAAGTTATACAGGTAACAAATTGAGTCGATAGAGACAGAAAACATTATTAATGTCAGGCGCAACAAGAGATGCTATAAAATAATGCTGTATCTTCAAGTCGTTTTCTCATATTATAACAACAATAATGGAGATGTGAGAGCTGGCACTCAGAAAGAAGAAGAGGAAATCATGGGGTCATGGCACACAATTTCATGAGATCTCTGTTTGCGTAGATAAGTACAATCTCCTGCTTGTTTATTTTCCTAAATTGGGTGTTTAATCGATGACTTGGCTGAAATAAGAATCCATTTCTGTCCCACCGCTTTCATGATCTTGAGTGCCAGATAGGCTGCAAGCGAATTCGTCCATAGGAAGAGGCAGAAGTGGTTGGGGATTGTGCAGGAATAAAGAGGGCTCTGGAAAAGGCTGACGGGGACAGCTCAGGGACCTCGTGAGGAAGCCGTTGGACGTGCTCAGAGCCGTTGGACGTGTTGTGGAGGTGGTGCCGTTTGTAACTGATGGGAGCTTTGACAGAAGTGCCTCTAAGCTCGACATGGAGGGCATCACTGGTGGAGGTGGCATCATCATCATCATCATCATCTGCTGCCTTGATCTCACACAATCCTCCGTTATGGCTCCGTTCCATGAAAGGGACTTTTCCAGGTGCCTGCAGGTCGTCTCTGTACCTGAGGAAGAGCTGGTGGGGTGAGGAAGAAAAACCCCTGGAATTGTCTGCAGGTAGATGAACTTCCTCTGCAGCACTACCACAAAATTTAGATCTTCAGTGACCTGCACGCAATACAACAGTAAAGGACGGATTATGAGGAAATATATTTATATTTTGGAACCGTATTTCTGCCAATGGCAGACCTGTACATGAACATTATCTGCTCTGCTGGACCCAACTGCAAAGATTCTAATTTCTCATCGTGTCCTCTGCACAGCCAAAAAGAAGCCAGGTTTAGGGATTCCGATCGCCAGTTACACCCGTGAACTCGGATATATAGAATATATGCAAATCATGCCATTGGGTTCTTAAATCATCTTCTTTGCCAGCGTGATTAGGTGTTCAAAAGTCTACAGCTAAGAGGCCCCAGACATTATATTGAGGTTAAAAAACACTAACACAAGGATTTCTTCTTAATTCTGAGCTATTCTGGTTATTAAACTCAGCAGCTTCAAAGATCTGTATTGAAATTTGCGGATATGGTCAAAGTTGTGCTTGTGATCTTATCACTGTATGATATCGAGGCAAGGCCAGACAAGCATGAAGTTATGGTGCTACCATGACAAAGCGTACTCTAAAAAGTGCAAGAGGCCAAGGATCTTCATGCATGAATATGCTGTAATAGCTGTTATGGACTTTATAAAGCTGGTTGCCAATAACAGAACACTGTTAAAGCTGGTTGCCAATAACAAGACACTATTAAAGCTGGTTGCCAATAACAAAACACTAATCCTTTTTCTTTTCAATTGTGAATATCAGTGCGTGCTGTTATTCTACCTTTTTAGTTGCACCCAGTTGAACTAGTCCTTCCCGTACTGCAATTACAGCGATGGTCTGCACAAATGAATTTCATGTATAGGGTAATCAGTAACCATCCAACATTGGATTTCGTGTAGCCCTATCGTAATTCTGCAAAATAGATTTAAGATTGGGCATATGGGAATTTGTTAAGAGGATATTTTTGGATTAGATTGTGTGAGCATTTCTTTTTGGATGTTCAAGATCGCACTTCATGATATATGGTAAGATCACATCTCATGATCAATTATCTTTTCGTGCTTGTGATGTTTGATGAATTCTCTTCGACGATGGATGTGATCCAAAACATGGAAAAAAATACTCACTAGTCTAATTCAAAATTATTCAAGCTAATATATGAACGATAGTATTTGCACCTGAATTCCAGACTTGAACTGAGCTTCCCATGTACGTGGATGCTGCAAAACCCAAATCACGCTTCATAAACCATTAAATTTCATGTACTACCCTTCTCGCACGTACAATTTTCAGACAATGGCTGATACAAATTTGCCACAGTAGTAGGAAATTAATGTTGGATAATACTTTCAACAGTGGATTACTACTTACGGGGTCGATAGAATTATGCCAGGGCGAGAGAAAGCTAATTTCGTGATCGAGCGGGTCTCGGAATATCCATTTATGGTTGCCATCTGCTGCCACTTTGCCCATCAGCCTTACCACAAATTTACACAACAAAATCATAAGCGCCGCCTCATTATGAACAATGCTCAGAAATACAAATATAGTAAGTAGTTTCTGTTAACCATAACCTTATATTGTGGCTTGATATCAGTTACCATAACACTGACAAACGTGAAAACAAATTTACAATTCAATAACAGTAAGCGAGCCATGATGAGGATAAAATTGAAACAAGCATAAATCTCCTTCCCAACCATTGAACCCAAAGGAACCTAAGCAAATCAATAGAATTTTTCCTTGAATTCTTAACACTATTGTGGATCTTTGGGTCTCACCCTTCACCGAAGTTATAGACTTCGTGAGACATTTTGAAGAAGAGGTCAGGCTGCAACCCACAGCCCAAATCCTCATTTCTGGAAGCTGGTTTCCTGGAACCATCATCGGACTCACGAGCTTTAGAGTCCATTGCAGCCCTTGCACATGCACCAAAGTCACAGAATCCATCTTCCCATGCTAATATCCTGGATCGCAAGGACAAACACACCCAATCAACCAATAAGCACTGGTTCCCGAATTTCCCTCTCTAACAACAAATGTAAATCACATACCAATTCCTTTTATTTCCCTTGGATCTGTCATACATTCCAATTCCGCTTTCTGTATCCCACCTGCCCAAGTCAAAATATCAGACAAAGATATGATAAACATGATTAGAAATGGGACACCGGGAAATGTCTTGCAAACCAGTTTCAGTGTGAGCTAAATAGTGCAGGAGATGGAGATGGATTGAGGGCTCACTTGGGAGGAGGGTAGCTGCGCGGTAGGATTCTCCAAAAGACCGCGTAAACCCAGTTGGAATCCAGGCAAAGAGAGCGCAATGTATGCTGCAGGAGATGAGGGGCGAGAGGCAGTCCCCTCTCTTCCATTGCACAAACAAAATAAGGTCTGCTAATATCCTTAGAATGAGGGCAGCTTATCCTATTCCTCTTTCAAATCAACGCCAGAGGAATCGAGTCCTCAGCCTGGTAGGTTCCCCACCCAATAACCCTCGCGCCGCGCCCATTCTTCCCCTGGCCCATCTTCAATAATTAATTTTAACTACCTTTTATGCGCTCTGCGCTCCTTTTCTTTCCTTCTGAAAGTTGTTCCCTCTACCAGGCCGGCCATTATTATGACAATGATTTATAGCCGTCCATCGCTATCGGACGGCTTCTTTGGGTCTCCCGGCACTATTTCACGTAATGGAAAACAATGAATGCCATCATTTTCAAAGAGGAGATGATGTGTTTAGTAATGGACATGTCAGTTGTTGCCAAGATCCCGTACAGATGGGACCCGCAGGCTGGCCTCTCATACTCTCGTATCATATCATATGTACCCTACACGTTTTTCACAGTGTCATACATATTACCCATCATCAATGTGCTACCCTGCTGTCCAACAGCCTTCCTGCCCCTTCCACAGGAAAAATCAAGACGCCTCTTCACTTACGTACACACTTTGATCCTTTTCCAATACCTATTGTGGTAACCTGTGTTGTTAAATATTGAGGGGCAAATACGAATTGGAAGACAAAGATTAGTTTATACGCAACAGTGCATAATATTAGGGAGGACCCAGTAGTCGCAGACCCTAACTTCACGCTTTTAATTATCCCATGGAAATTCAAATCACTCCCAATTTTTTTACAGCAGCTTACTTGGCAAGTTCTCTGCTTATAACTTGTCTTTCAGGCCACATCATCAAATATGATGCCACATCAGCATTTTGTCAAGGTGTCCAAAAGGCCCCCAAAAAGTGAGACCAATTCTCGTGCATTACATCATGAATAGTTGAGCGCTGATGTGGTATCACATGATTGGTTGCTTTTTAGATCAAAAGCATACATTTTGTTTAATTATGGGTAGTCAAATCACAACTATTAGACATTATATAAGCGACTATTGGGTATTATATGCGATTGGGTGCACACTATTGGACCCCACGACTATTGGGCCCTCTCCCTAGTATAAGATGTTTATCAATTTGATTGTGAATTTTTTTATCAATATTTTTCATTAAATTTCATGATCCATCATCAAGAAATAGACAGTAAGAGAAGAAGTAGTCAAGTCCAGAAAATGTCATGAAAAAACTTACATAATCAAACCCATAAACATCACATACTATTTTCCAATGTCAAATAAATAGATAAAAACAATCAGAAGTGAAATGAAAGGACAGAATATGTGTCTGTTGTGCAACAAATGTACAACAAAGACGATTGAATTCTTTTGAAATACTAAAAGATTTTCATAAAGAAACATAAAAAACTCATCATTAATCATCATAAAGAAAACAACGTTATAAAAAATATATAATATATCTGATAAACTGAAATCTCCACTCTTAAACTCATGAAATGTTAGTCAATAATTCTTCTTTTTATTTATTTATTTATTTATTTATACACTGCAGGAATCATTGGGTATCCGTCCCCTATAAACTGCAGTGCGTCTGATAAACTTTTTCCACAATACTGGGAAGTGCTAACACAACATGATACACGAATTTTCCTGCAACAGAATGTTTTTAGCCAACAATTCTTTCAAATCATAGAATATATATATATATATTGACATCTGAACGTTAAAATTCATTCTATTGTGATCGGAGGTTGTCATCAGTATCACCGTCGTAATCTTCAGTTTTATTTTTGTTTGGTGCGCGCCTTCCAATAGTTTTGAGTTTCCGTTTATGAGGTGGGAAAAATGGTGGGCATTCGAAACAGCGGATCTTCCTATACAGATTTTTGGTTTCAACATTGTGAAATTATATTGTTATATCTCAGAGTAGTGTAATCTTAATTGGTTCTTCCATCTCATCTACAGGTGAGCTAAATTGGAATTGACCGCCAAGATTAAATGTGCAGAGAGAGATTAGTTGTTCTTCCAATCCGGCAAGTAGCACGGAATTCTGATTTCTTAGCCGCCGTCGACAGTAGAAAAAATGGTATGAAGAGCAAGCGAGGTAACATGCCATGTCAACAACATTTTTTCTTCAATAATTTTTGTCCTAGACCATGGAATATCACCATTTACGTTGTGGTCCCTCGACCGTGACTAGCTATTAAGAATACGTTCCAAAATTTATTCTCTTTTCAGTTTTACTTTGTCTTCATCCTATTTGAAAGCATATAAACAATTGCATCTTGGTGTACAATAGTTAGGGGAGAGGGTTCAATAGTGGAACGAGATCTAATAGTGGGACAAAAGTAGTCTTTAATGGGCTCTACAGTGGAGCGGGATTCAATAGTAGGACAAAAGTAGTCCTTAATGAGCTCCACAATGGAGCACCTTAATATCCAATTGTAAAACAATTTTTATCCATAAAGTAAACAAAGTGTGTCCAAACATTGTACAGATAAAAATTGTTTTATAAATGGTTTATATTTGTCCCAAAAGCAAATAAAAAATTGTTTTATAAATGGTTTATATTTGTCTTAAAAGCAAATAATTATTTCATGTCCGAGAATATTCAAAACCTATTTGACACCATCCAATAGTGGGGACAAAAGTCGTCTTCAATGGCATTTGTAGTGGAGCGAGATCCAATAGTGGGGACAAAATTAGTCCTCAATGGGCTCCACAATGGAGCACCTTAATATCCAATTGTAAAACAAGGTTTATCCATAAAGTAAACAAAATATGTCCAATCATTGTACGGAAAAAAAAATGTTTTATGAATGGTTTATATTTGTCCCAAAAGCAAATAATTATTCACAGTCTTACATGTCAAAGAATATTCAAAAACTATTTGACACCATTCAATAGTGGGGACAAAAGTAGTCCTCTCCATAGTGGAGCACCTTAATATTCAATTGTAAAACAATTTTTATCCATAAAGTAAAAAAAGTTTGTCCAATCATTGTACAGATAAAAATTGTTTTAAAATGGTTTATATTTGTCCCAAAAGCAAATAGTTATTTTATGTCTGAGAATATTCAAACCTATTTGACACCATCCAATAGTGGGGACAAAAGTCATCTTCAATGGCATCCATAGGGGAGCGAGATCCAATAGTGGGGACAAAAGTAGTCCTCAATGGGCTCCACAATGGAGCACCTTAATATTCAATTGTAAAAAAAGGTTTATCCATAAAGTAAACAAAGTATGTCCAATCATTGTACATATAAAAATTATTTTATGAATGGTTTATATTTGTCCCAAAAGCAAATAACTATTCACAATCTTACATGTCAAAGAATATTCAAAACCTATTTGACACCATCCGATAGTGGGGACAAAAGTAGTCTTCAATGGGCTCCACAATGGAGCAAGATCCAATAGTGGGGACAAAAGTAGTCCTCAATGGGCTCCACAATGGAGCACCTTAATATCCAATTGTAAAACAATTTTTATCCATGAAGTAAACAAATTCTGTCCAATTAGTGTACAGATAAAAAAAAAATTATAAATAGTTTATATTTGTCCCAAAAGCAAAATATTTAGTTTATGTCAGAGAATATTAAAAACCTATTTGGCACCATCCAATAGTGGGGACAAAAGTGGTCTTCAATGGCCTCCACAATGGAGCGAGATCCAATAGTAGGGACAAAAGTAGTCCTCAATGGGCTCCACAATGGAACACCTTAATATCCAATTGTAAAACACTTTTTATCCATAAAGTAAACAAAGTTTGTCCAATCATTGTATAGATAAAAATTGTTTTATAAATGGTTTGTATTTGTCCCAAAAGCAAATAATTATTCACAGTCTTATATGTCAAAGAATATTCAAAACCTATTTAACACCATCTGATAGGCCCTCGGCTTAAACATCACACACTAAGCGCTGACCGCTTAGGTGGATGTCCCTTTTAACTCAACTCTGTCAGTCTGTTTAACCCAACCCTTTTTTCAGTTTCCGTTTCCGGCTGTAAAAAAAGTTTTCTGATGTGACGCGTGAGTTAGTTGGCTTTCGCTTCTGTACGGACCCATTCGCGCTGCATTTTTATGGAGAAATATCAATTTAGGTCTAGTTTATTAGTTGCCATGTTCGCAAAAAAGTGTTTGTTAAGATGATGTTTTAAAATATTTAAAATTTATACTTAGGATTTATCTAAAATTGTAAGGTTGTGTTTTAATCTTTAATTTGTTATTTAATATATATTATTTTTATTTTATTTCTTTATATAAAAATTTATTAAAAATTTTTATTTTTATTTTAATTTAAAATATATGAATATTTAGTATAAAAAATAATGAAATCTTTTTTTAAAATTATATTAAAATTAATTTAAATATTGAAACTTGATATTTTAATATAAATTAATGTTTAAACTTTGATAAAAATAAAATTTTATTTATATTTTTAAAATTTGATTATTGATAAATAAACAATTTGATAAACAATGTTCAATTTTAAAATAAAATTTTAAATCTTATGTATGAGATTTCTAGTAAATCTTCCAATTAAAAAAAAAAAGTAATTCATATGAAAGTATAATTTTTTGAAATAAAATATAATTTTTTTTTTATAAAATAAATTATTGTTGGTGTTGGAGAAATATTAATGTAGAGGATGTTTTAAAACATTTAAATATATAAACTTAGCATTTATTTAAAATGATAAAGGTTATATTTTAGTTTTAGTTTTTTATTTAATACATATTATTTTTATTTTATTTTTTTATAAAAATTTAAATATTTAATTATAATTTTTTAATGTGTACAAATATTTAAAATATTTAAATATTATTAAAATTTATTAAAAATAAAAAAAATATTTTAATGTAAAAATATATGAATATTTTAATATAAAAATATTAAATTTCTTAAAATGTTGTTTATATTAAATTAATTGAAATCTTTAAATTTTAATATTTATAAATTTTCATAAAAAATTATTTATAATTTATAATTTGATTAAATAATTTGATAAACAATGTTATTTTTTTAGAACAAAAATTTAAATCTTATGTACAAGATTTCATGTAAATCTTTAAATTTTAAAATTTTCTAATATTAAAGAATATAAAACTTTTAAATAAAATACAAGTTTAATTTTCATCAAATTTCATCTTTTAATAATTGAATACATTAAAAAATTCTTAATATATTTTAAAATGGTTATTTTAAATATATTATGATTAAAAATTTATTATATACAAAAAAATTATATAATAAATAATTTATGTTCTTCAAATTGTATTCATTGTATTATGAATATATTTTTCTTGTTAATATATTAATTATATAATATTCTTATGAAATTAATATTTAGTTTTGATAAAAAAATTACTTTCTAATGATGTTAGTCATATACAAAAGACTTTTCTTTATGTTCTTTAGGTTGATTAAATCAAATGTACACACAACACTTTTCTTTTTACTTGCCATAATTCTAAGTGTTTGCATTGTCTTTATTGCCCTTGCACATCTTATCCTTACTTTTTGGTCTTTGCCACATTTGTTTCTATGTTTTTCTTGTTTCCTTCTTTTCTAATTGTTATGCATCCATGCTTGATTTTATCATGATATTTTTTATACTTTTATGCCTATATACTCATGATCCCATCCCTCGTAATACTTATATTCTACTTTGATTACTTGATGCTAATACCTATGATGGTGTACCATGCTTAGATCTATATCACTATATTTTAGTTACGAGCCTTATCAATTTACCTCATTCGTAGATTACAATTATGTGCTCATGCTTATTTTTTATAACTTATGTAGTCATATTGTGTCTCCAATTCCATGTCATTCTATTATATTGTGAGACATCATTCTTCCTCCATATTTTGTGTTCACTATATTGTCCTATCATGATTCTAGAGACACCCTTTTATATTGGGGGCATCTAATTTTCTCCATTATGTTGTCTTTATCTTATAGAAAGCATGAACTATTTGTTATGTAATTTTTTATATCTAATATTTTTTTTACCTTCATATATTTAAAATATATCTTTTCAAATGCATTCACTTATTAATTCATAATTAAAAATATTTTTATCCAACATTTATTATTCTTTCATATTAAAAATTTAATAATTTATATTTTATTTTAAGAAGTTAATGATTTTTTTAATCAAATATCTTGATTTATTATTATTCAAATTAAAAATTTAGAAATTAAAAAATAATTTTATCAAAATTTACAATATTAATTTATATTAAACATATCAACATTTTAATATTCAAATTAAATTAATAGAAACAATTTTTTAGAAGACTATAATATTTCAATACTAAATATTTAAATATTTTTACATTGGAATAAAAATCAATTAACCTAAATAACATCAACAAAATCTTGTGTGTATTCCATTTGATTGATTTAAACAAGGTCATGATTGTGAAGTTCTTGTCAAATGTTGTGAGGTTAGTTTTGTTCTTTGATTTGTATTAATTTAAGTAGTTGTGTTTAAGTAATAAGATATAGAGTATGTTTTATTATACAAAATGAAATTTGCTTGTTAGATATATTGCATGTGTTGCGATTTTTTAAGTATATGGTACATGATTTTTAGAATGCTAACACAATTTATCATATAGCCAAAAATTGAAAAAGTAGAATTTGTACTTGCCTGAATCCAGTGCAATAGTTTTTTCCTTCCAGTTGTGAAGTCATTGTTCTTATGTTTGAAAAATGCAAGATAAAATATTTCAACAAAAGGAGCATATGTAAGAAAATTTGCATATGTTTTGTGCAATATCACCTTGTTATGAAAGCAATAAATACAAAAGGATAAAGGATCTCTAGAAAAAATTGGTAAACTACTTCAACTTAAAATCCATGGTTTTAACTCATGAACAAAACTTATTAAATTCATACCATCTATGTGATCCATTAATCCCACTAGTTGTTCATTAGAAAAAGAATAACAAAGCAAAGAGCACACAACAATGTAGGAGGGATGAAGATTGTGTTCTCAATGAAATTCATATATTGTTTCTTATTCATGAACCCCAACACCATCGCATATTTGCATATTTGAGCTCAGTAGAAGCTATAAGTCCTCATTTCCTTACTAGAGGTTTCCAATCTTGGTGTTCATTGTTTTGGATTTGTGCAATGTTATTTATCTATGTTAATTGTTTAAGCACATACTTGTGGAATAATATGAGGTAAAACAACTTTTTCAAGCACCATATTGAACACTTTGAAAATAAAACTAATCTAATAGTCACAAGTCGGTGAATTAGCTCTCTTGAGTTAGTTTTATAGATCACCAGTCCCAAACCCTTTCTTGTCTTTTAAAAATTAGTGAGTTCACTTTTAGGGCTTTTCTATATTCACATAAATGGGAGACAAGGACTGCATAGATTAGCTATCATTTAACTAACTAATTCCATCAAATTCCAAAATCTAGCAAAATAGATATATGTGTAGAAACAACTCATGTCTTGCTAATTACTTTGGGAATATTTGAGACTAGATTTCATCCAAAGAACTGAAGAGAAGCACAAGACCCTATTTCAGGAAAGTAGACCATAAGCCTCTCCACCAAGCAATGGACACAACTAAGACTTGGCTTTTTAATTGATTTAATAACTATGAACTTATAACTTGAAAGTAAGACCTATCAGATAAAAATTTATGAAATCAAAGCAGCACAAGTGATTCCAAATCAATGATATTCTAACTAAGAAAGATTGAAATATGATAAATCTTCATAGCCCACTCCAATTAGGGATAGAGTACACTATTGTAAGCCTTGGATCTGCAACTATGTAAGAAGTATCTCTCACATCTCAAGACTCTCTTTTAACCATAAAATGTTAACCAAATTGAAAGAATTCTCAAATTTAGAAAGATCTTGGATAGCTGAATGATATTTATCTTTTCCAACACATTCATTTCAGATTCAACTAGTAAGAATTGGGCTTGGCAGTTAATTTCTATAGATGAAATTACCTTCTAATGCACGAAGAGGGGACATAAGAAGATTGCTTATTATGTCCAATTCCATTGACAAAATAATATCAACAATTGTGTATTATCCTTATCAATGAAATCTCATTAGCTGGAGGAAGAATGTTACACTGCATCTAGATAAAATATTGTGTGATGTAATGCAAATGCCTACTAAATTTTTTGGTGGTTTAGACATTATTTTAATATTTTTTTTCCTTTTCTTGCAATTGCCCCTAATTTGACAAGTTTTTTATTGGCCAAAATTTGGCCACACTAGACACAATGGTCCACTTTATTTTGTGCCAAAATATTAAAAAAGAGTAAGTCGTTTGCAATATATATCAAAGATGTGTCAACAAAAAGCTAAAATAGTTTGATTTCAAAATATTCAAATTGGATAAAATAAAAATTTGTGGAAAATTATAAATGAAAGTACATGGAAATCTTTTCACGAGGAAACAAAGCCTCCACTTCTTGAACACCACCAACTAGTTGACCTTCAAAGAATGCCTCAAATTTAAGATCTCTAGGCTATATATAGAATAAGGCTTGTAATGGAAGAAAGTCCCTTATTGCTTTTTTTTTATTTGTTTTTCTTTAGTGAGTACACAAATATTTTAAATCTACTTTATAATATTCAATACTTTCTTTGCATTTTATTTAAGTTATTTTTTAGCCAATAAAGATTTTTATTTAGATCATTATTTGCAACTATTTTTAAAAAGTTTTTATAATAATTATTTTTAACTTTGCTATAATCATTGTACTTCCAATATCAAGGATTAAGTGGCTGATAAATTGCCACAACAAAAGTTAATAAAATTATAAAACAAAAATATTATGCTCACCTCCAAAGTCGTCTTCATTGTCTCAATTAAATATCACACATTTTATCATTAGAAAAAATCTATAATTAATGATAATAAAATTATAAATTTTGATTGGCTCAAATATACAATATTAACCACTAATTACTTACTATAATAATAATCTAAAAATAAGTAGACCTATATTTATTTAATTATCTTTTGTAAGTGAGATGTTAAAAAATATTTGGTGAGTTTAATTTTACCTTTCACCAAATTTAGGAGTTTTATGAATGACATTATTGTTTCATAAAAGATAAATGATTTCTACAAAACTTTATATCCAATACTTTCTTGGCATTTTATTAGGTTATCTTTTAGTCAATAAAGATTTTTATTATTTATATCGTTATTTGTAATGTTTTTGAATTCCTTTTATAATGAATAAATAAAATTATCATTTTTGATTGGGTCAAATATACAATATTAACCACTAATTACTTAGTATAATAATAATCTAAAAATAAAAATATATAAATTTCTATATTTATTTAATTATCTTTTGCACTCTAAGTGAGATGTTAAAAAATATTTGATGAGTTTAATTTTACCTTTTACCAAATTTAGGAGTTTTATGAATGCCATTTTTCTTTCATAAAAAGTAAATAATTTTTACAAAACTTTATATCCAATACTTTCTTTACATTTTACTTAGGTCATCTTTTAGTCAATAAATATTTTTATTATTCATATCGTTATTTGTAATTTTTTTATAATAAATTTATTTTAACTTTACTATAATCATTGTACTTTTGACTATCATGCATTAAATGACAGTTTACAATATTAACCACTAATTACTTACTATAATAATAATCCAAAAATAAAAATATATACATATCTATATTTATTTAACTATCTTTTGCACTCTAAGCCATATGTTAAAAAAATATTTAATGAGTTTAATTTTACCTTTCACCAAATTTAGGAGTTTTATGAATGACATTTTTGTTTCATAAAAAGTAAATGATTTTTTACTAAACTTTATATCTAATACTTTCTTTGCATTTTACTTAGGTTATCTTTTAGTTAATAAAGGATTTATAGTTTTAGGAATAAATTTATTTTAACTTTACTATAATCATTATACTTCTCAATATCATGCATTAAATGGTAGTTTACAATATTAATCACTAATTACTTACTATAATAATTATCTAAGAGAAAATATATAAATGTTTATATTTATTTAATTATCTTTTACATTGTAAGTGAGATGTTAAAAAAATATTTGATGAGTTTAATTTTAACTTTGACCAAATTTAGGAGTTTTATGAATGATATTTTTGTTTCATAAAAAGTAAATGTTTTTAACTTTATATCCAATACTTTCTTTGCATTTTACTTAGGTTATCTTTTAGTCAATATAGATTTTAGTTATTTATATCATTATTTGTAACTTCTTTTGAAAAGTTTTTATAATAAATTTATTTTAACTTTACTATAATTATTGTACTTCCAAATATCATGCATTAAATGAGGATAAACTGCCTCAACAAAAGCTAATAAAATTGTAAAATAAAAAGATTATGTTTACTTCAAATTTTTTTATAATAAATTTATTTTAACTTTACTATAATCATTGTACTTCAGAATATCATGCATTAAATGGCAGAGATTATGTTCACTTCCACAAAAGTTGTTCTCATTGCCTTAGTTTTTTTGGTCAATGATATTTGACAAAAATGATTTTGAAAATTATAAAAGTTAAATATCACACATTTTGCATTAGAAAAAAATAAATATAATGAATGAAAATAAAATTATCAATTTTGATTTGCTCAAATATACAATATTAGTCACTAGTTATAGTCTTGGCCTTGGCTATAATTCCATGTGAGGAACTAATAATGTTAAGAGAAGTGTTTTGTACATTTAATTTAATCAATCAAAATAGCATAAAGAAAAGTATTTAGTATATGACTAATATGATTAGAATATTAACATAATTAAAATATTAATTAGAAAAATGATATTCAAAATACAATGAATACAATTTGAAGAATATGCATTATTTGTTATGTGATTTTTTATGTATAATATAAATATTTTTAAATACACTAAAAATATTTTGAATGAATTAGTTATTAAAATACAAAATTTTATAAAATTAAATACATTCAACTATTAAAATAAAAAAAATTATTAAAAAAAAATTATATTTTATTTCAAAAAAGTATACTTACATATTATTATTATTTTTTTAAAAATTGAAAGATCTACTAGAAATCTTATACACAAGATTTAAAATTTTATTTTAAAATTGAACATTGCTTATTAAATTGTTTATTTATCAATAATCAAATTTAAAAAATATAAATAAACTTTTATTTTTATCAAAGTTTAAACATTAATTTATATTAAAATATCAAGTTTTACTATTTAAATTAATTTTAATATAATTTTTTAAAAAAGATTTCAATATTTTTTTATACTAAATATTCATATTTTTTAAATTAAAATAAAAATTTCAATTTTTAATTAATTTTTTTATGTAAAAGGATTAAATATAAATAATATATATTAAATAACAAATTAAAGATTAAAATACAACCTTATGATTTTAAATAAATCTTAAATATTAATTTTAAATATTTTAAAACATCATCTTTCAAACACTTTTTTTGCGAACATGGCAACTAATAAAGCAGACCACATTGGTATTTCTCCGCCAATGGTAGTCCACTCTCTGAGACCTCCGTACAGAAGCGAAAGCCAACTAACTCACGCGTCACATCAGAAAACTTTTTTTACAGCCGGAACCGGAAACTGAAAAAAGGGTTGGGTTAAACAGACTGACAGAGTTGAGTTAAAAGGGACATCCACCTAAGCGGTCAGCGCTTAGTGTGTGATGTTTAAGCGTGCCATCTAATAGTGGGGACAAAAGTAGTCTTCAATGGGCTTCACAATGGAGCGAGATCCAATAGTGGGGGAAAAAGTAGTCCTCAATGGGCTCCACAGTGGAGCACCTTAATATCCAATTGTAAAATATTTTTTATCCATAAAGTAAACAAAGTTTGTCCAATCATTCTACAGATAAAAATTGTTTTATAAATGGTTTATATTTGTCCTAAAAGTAAATAATTATTCATAGTCTTACATGTCAAAGAATATTCAAAAACCTATTTGACACCACCAACATACAATCCAAGTTGCTCTTTTATAGTCTGCAGCATGAAAACATGCAACCAAATATAAAAATCGTATAACCTACACTCCCTTTACATATCACCCATTGCATTATATCACCATCAATATTGTGAAGGAACTGATGTCACGTGAACATCTGAGAACCAAGACTGTCCCATCACCAAATCCAATCGAACCCATTCCCCTATCTCACTTTCTCAACAACACAATACTCAAGGTGTTGTGTGGTCTCACAACACGTCCTGAGAATGCAAGGCTTGGAGACCCAAGTTGAAAAAAATACTTCTGGAAGTTACTAGTTGTCTGATGGCCTCAAGAAGAATGTATGAGGGAAGTTGAAAATTTTCAAATAATTCACGACAAAGTGCATCAGGTGTCAGGAATCCGAGTAAATAATAAGGATGAGTTCGTTGATAAAGTTGGATAGGTTGTTGCAGCTGGGATTCAAAATTTGGTAGGTACAAAAAGGCCAGTAAAAGGCGGAAGCAGGGTTTTACGGTTCATTTTTGGAAGTGTAGTGTATTGGCTAGTTGGGTTTTAAAGAAGACTGAGTAATCAGGTGTCAAGTACCCGGGTAAATGGTTCATTGGTACAAGTGTTTAAACTTCTACTCAACTTTTCCCGAGTACATCAAGTATTCAAAAACCCACTTTAAGTCGGTGATTTCGTGAAAGCATTAAAATGTGACATTTCTAGATTGGTGTTTTGAAGGAACTAATGTTAAAGAGCAATTTATTTTAATAAGGTTCTTTATTGATGGTCTAAAAGGGGATTGTCACATGGAGTTTTATGTGCAAAAGGAATAGATTGTTGGACAACTTTTGGGATGGATGCTTAGGAAAATTTGGGTTGCAAGAAGATCCAACATCATCCAGGCTAAGATGTGTATTTTGGGAACTCGTGCATAGAAGGAGAGTACGGTGAAGGAACGCGAGTAACCAGGGAACTGAAGATCCAAGTCTTACATGAGCGAGGAAGGCGATGATGTTGAGTTCTAAAGTGTTACACTTACATGCATATCTCCTGAAGTAATAGCTTGGAGGTAGGAACATAAGGCTAATGGATTAAAATTTCTATATCTAGTTGATCACTCTGAATATTTAGCTAGTTCCTACATTTTGTTTGAAGGTTTAGTTGATGACCTGCTCAATCTAGTTTGATATCCTGATTGTGTCTTGAAGGCTTGAGTCTAGAAAGTTCTCGTTGTTGAAGAAAGTTAAAGTGTTTGTTGGATTATTTCAAAAGATTCCTATGCCAATTGTCATGTGCCACGTGTCGTGTTATGATTGGTTCCTTGGATTTTCTTTCACATGTTCTGATGAAACTCCTTGGTTTCCTTGTTCTTATAAAAGTCTGTGAGTTGTTTCTTTTTTTAAAGCTAATTTAAAGCTATTTCTTGATACAAAATCATATGTAGCTAATTGTTTGCTCCTGTCAAAAAATCCTATGTGTCAAGCACTAGATTTGGGTGCACATTGACACTATTCAGTGGCAAATGATCTTATGTCTCTTTAAAATTCATGCGCCATTCTATGCCTAGATGTGAAGCAATCTGGTGAAGTATAGAGTGGTTTTCTTAGATTTAGTTTGTTTCTTGGTGCATGTGTGGATAATAACTAGGAGAACCTTTAAATTTTAGGATTTTAATGCTTTATTTTAGAGTAGATGTTGAATATTTTTAGAAAATATTTTAAAAATGATAAATGCATGGAGTATTCTTGTAAAAATTTCATTTTCATGAGGTTACAGAGCAATTTATGTTAAATTTGTTGATTCTTTGCAAAATAATTTGAAATCATGAAATATAATTGCAAATCTTTAGTTTTCATGATGTTGTGAAGTGATACAAGTGTGATCAAACTAAGCATATGTTATAGTCTTTTGGATGCTAGTTAGCCTAAGAAACCATAGACCCCTCATAATTAATAGCAATTTACACAACAAACCTTGAGTGAGCCTAGTGTGTCAAGACTTGACATTCTTGAACCTTGGGATCAAACTGAGATTGCCTTTAGATTTAGGTGTTCCCGGTGGATTTTTCAAGAAAGGTAGGTATTGGAAATATGAATCAACAATAACCCACTTGAAGTTGCAGTCTTCAATGTATCAACCAAGAAGAAAACCATCCACATGAATAAGAAAGTGATGCATCAAGAGCAAGAAGACAATATGATCAAATGATGATCTAGAATGCATTGAGATGATTTACAAATGTACAAGAGCCTTCCTTATATAGGAAAGTAGAGAGGAGGTTGGATATTCACCTTAGTTGAAAACATTAAATGCCTAATGCATATTTTTAAATGCATGAGAAAAATATTAAATGCCTAGATAACTACATGATAATTAATGAGACATCATCCCATTAAATACTAGTTTCTAGAATGCCACCTAGGAAACTAACTCCTAAGTAAACTTATTAATGACATGAATAGGTCCTTACTAATATCTAGTTAGGAAATAACCCCATTCACACTAACACCCCCCATAAGTGCAACTTGGGAGTGTAGTTATTATGCAAATTCAATGCAAATGCAATATGGGTCTTGACTACTAGGTCATGTTAGGTACCCATGTACAAATGAAAATGCAATCTCTTACAAACAGAGAAAAGGATAAAACCTCATGGGACAAACTCCTCCCCAAGAAAGAGATATAATGCAAAATCTAATGCTAATAATGTACAAGCAATGGAAATGATGATGGAGGTCTCAACATCAATACCCCCAAGAGATAAATCCATCACAAGAGTACAATATGATGATCCCTCCATCGAAGGGATAGATGGAGACTAGATTGTCCCCCTTGAGTAAAGTTTCCTCAAAACCACTAAAGGAAGTCTAAAGCCAAAAGAGTGTCTAATGATGACAAACCACATGTCTCCCTCTAGGAAGAAACAAATCCAATGGTAGATGTTGAAGAAACTCCAACTCCATGATGAAATGAGAGGGAAGAAGCCTCCTATATGAAATCTATGAAAAGGAATCAAGTGCCTCCAAGGAAGTCTCACCAAAATCAAGATCCCCAATCAAGGTCAAAATAATGGAATGTGGAGACTTAAGAATACCCTCCAAAGTAGAATATGCATAGAGGAGAGATATCCCCTTAAGAATGTCCTCCAAACCTACATAAGTAGCCAAGTCTGCAATACTTGAAACAAAGCCATCCTGTTATCCCAAGTTTGGAAAATTGAATATGTCCTGCTAGACTGAATGAGATGATGATGGAGCCACACAAAAAAGATCCAAATTCAACCAGCCACCATTGCCATCATGTGAATTACTACCCACCCTAGAATCTAGGGACTCGAGAATATAAGGATCGTCATCAGTATAGAAATGAGAGAAGATATACACCCTTCACTGATGATCAACCAACCCTACAGCAATGAGCTTTCCAAGATCATTCTGAATGAGAATTGACTCAGATGTGAACTCAATTGTATTGCCTCCCTGTATAATCTGATAAATTGAAGGAAGATTATGTGCCATCTCAAGAATGTAAATTGCATCTTAGATATGACGTAAACCCAAACCAATATCACACATACTAGCTACATGAAATATGGCAGCATTGGCACTCAGCATTGTATCATACTCAGGTGCTCTAACTTACCCTGGAATAATGTAATCAAAAGAGCTAGCAATGTTCTTTGATGCACCTGAATCAATAATCCATCCTTCTCGTTTATCAACAAATGTAGTGACTAATGCATGACCTTTTCCTCTAGAATCTCTAAAGGTAGTTCCTTTTTCATTTTTCCTTTGTAGGTGGTGGCTCAGCCATTATCTATGAATCAGACTTATTGGAGATGATATGTACATCACAACTGCAACCCACCATGAGGCTACAAAAGAAGTTGTGACTCTCCTTCATGCACAGCTAGTGCGAAATGATATGGGGTTGTTGGCCAAATTTTTACAATCTCATGAGAACCTATTGTCACCAGCTAAGATTGAAATTCTCCAAGAGGTGGTGGAGGAAGTCTATGTATTGATGTTTTCCCTGTGTGCCTAAAAATAATATTTTGATACCCTCAATTTTGTAATCGAATACCAATTTTGTAACACTAATGATATAAATATAATGTATATTTTTTTTGATATTTGTCATAACCCAATTTTATTGCATATTTATTATAATATGGTAAATTGAATTATTGAAGAAATTCAATATATATAAAATGGAAATTTTAGAATTTTTGAAAAAATAGATTGAAAGAAGTTGACCAATGTTGACTTTGTGAACTTTTGAAAATTATCTTATATGTTATCAATAATTGAACATTACTGATAAATTTGGCAAGTGCAAGTGTGTGCAGTTGCATGGTGATAGGTTGAAGGACGAGAGCACGATAGGATTGTTTAGCCAGATCGAACGGTAAGCCAATTGGAATCTGGGTGCACACACTACAAATGGAATGATGACTTGCATTTGAACTATTTTGCATATATAGAAGAACATAATTTCATGACTTGAATTGTTTCAGTGATTAAAAATGAATGGCTTGTAGATTAAATTTTCTCCCTAAACTTTGTGTTTTGAAGAAAATGAAAGTACGTATCTTAAAGAATCATTAAAAGGATGAGAGTTTCATTATGTGAAATTAAGTAAAAAGAAGGGTATGTGCAGGATCATGATGGGCCAAAAAGTGGCAATATGATGGGTATGTGGCTGATGACTTTTTTTTTACCCAAAATTGATGAAACAAAAAGGGTTTTTAAAGGAGATTCTCATCTTTCCACCAATATAAATTATGCTTTACTTAGAATTTAATAAGTAATTATTATTCATTTTCTATTTGAATTACGACTAAAGTCTTGATTGATAGGTTGATTGAAAAACATTTCAAATGGTATCACATTTTTTGAATCCAAAACATGTGTCACATTATATGCTTTGCATACTATAGGATTAAAAAAAAAAATAAATTCATGAATTTTTAACCAAGTTAAGGTGGTGACATATGAGTTTTATATTTTTTAAAATTTGTAATAAAAATTCATAATTAATTATTTACTTGGAAAAAAATTACAAAAAATATGCACCACATCGGGACATGATTCCTCTACTTATATCTAAAATCTTATAAAAAAATATTATCATTTTATTATGGTTAGTGGTCAGGAGACACCTATTTCTTATTTTTCCACTGAAATTTAAGTACTCTTGTATTGAAATTTCAAATTTTCACAAATAGTTTTTTTTTTAAAACAAACCTAGTAGTTTAGAAACTACATTCAATTTGCTACAGATTCTATTCTTTCATATTTTTGAAATAATATAGATAACTTATTCAAATTTTTACATCAAGTTGCCTAATTCTGATTTTTTTGAATTTTTTGCCACTTAAGGGCCTATTTTTTCCATGATGATCCTGCACATACCCAGAAATCCATTTTAGTTCACATATATATGGATTCTTAGGATGAAATTAAAGTTCCTTATTTAATTAAATGATAGCATATGGAACTCATAAGCTCCTTCAAACAAACAATCTACACATGAATATATATATATAAAATGAAGAACGAACATAGTAAATATGAATGAAGTCATATAAATACATATAAATATAATATATATATATATACTATATATATGCATATACATACATATACATATATACGTATACATATTTATATTATTATTGAAATTGAATTCAATAACTGATAATATCTCAAATCAGACTGTTTGAAATCAAATGAAAATCATGAAGGCATCCCACAAAGGACGTGGTCTACCACAAGCTTAATGGCAATATTCAAAACAAGATAGTGGCTGGTGGTGAAGGTAATAATGCCATAATGGCAACACCTAGTAACATGCAAATAATGTTTCCACTTTTGAATTCATAACCAGAGGAAAAATCACAGCGAAGGGGATTCGACTGGCTGGAAGGTAAAAAGAAGAGAAAAGAGCTCGAGAAAGGGAAAAATTTGAGGGAAACTTCACAAAAGCTCAAATTTGGAGGTAAATCGATCTCTTTTACAAATAGGTTCGATTTTATTATCATTCCCGAAATATGCTAGAAGTATTCCTTCATTTTGTCGAATGTTTTAATAGCACAGTAAAATGTGAATTCTCTGTCTGTGTTTGAAACGGCATTCAGTCGAATGTATGAGTATTGTCGACCACCTTGTGGAATCACATGGCTAACTGCATGCCTTGCATGAATACTAGTAAATTTTAGAGCCTTATCAGCTAACTGCAGAGCTAGGCCGAGGCTTAGAGCCTTAAATAAGTTAACTATCATTTGATCTTGCACGATGGTGCTAGCCATACATTGGCTATCAGAATTTCATTCCAAATGATTGTGTTTTTTAGCATACATTAACCTTGAAGAGGATCAACTATCGATCCTATAGGAGGGACATGATACCCAGAACTTCATTTTATAAATATTGATACTCATTATTGGATGGGCCGTTAATGGTAAAAGGCTTAAACAAATGCTATAAGAACATGACATATGTATGTATACTGTTGTTTTTATGAATCCGACCTCGTTCGATAGGAACAATTGAATAATTTGAAGTTTGAGATTCACCAAGCCCTTGTTTGGGTCGATCTAAATTATTGACGAGTTGATTCTTTGAAAATATTACAGACATAAGTCTGCATGTCGAATATATCTATATGTATGGTGTAAAACTAGCAAGCCCATATGGGCATTTTCGAATATGATCCTTCTTTAGCTAAGGAAGAAATGTATTGGACATATAAGAAGTAGTCGCTCCTACAGTGACTAGAGAATTATTTTCTTATAACCATGGAAGCATGAGTTCTTTCAAGAACCCCAAAGTCATTTGAGTTTTGTTTCATAACCAAATGATTGCTCAAATTTCACATATGATGAGCATGTCAATCTAGTTTCTTTCATTTCTTATTTAGTTTCCCAATGAATTTTTAGTATCGTTTATGTTTTTGAAATGATGAATAATGGAAATTCCATTAGCCTAATTTGTTAGTGAAATTTTAATGGCTTTGCTTTTATATTGATAAATGAGTTAGCTTTAGATAATATTTTTTACTCCAACAAAACAACATTGTACATTATTTGTTCATTGTAAGATAGCCTCGTTCTGTTAAAAACAATGAACATTAAGTTGTACTATTATCATTTAGCATCTAAATAGCTTGAAATAGTTGTTAGCTCTCAAATCTGCACCCTTGCTAAGTTGCAAAACTTAGCAATTTGGAGTAACATGGGAACACTCCTAGGTTGTGGGTTACCTAAACTTGGAGTGGACCTACAGATAAGGCTAGCTCCTAAATGGTGTCACCTAAACTACTGCTAAACTAATGATTTTATGAGGAAAAGGGGTAAAAGGATAACTGAAAATGAAACTAACTGAAAGCTTTAAAAGGTGATGCACCAAATCACTAACTAAAACCTGTAAAACAACTCACATACACAGTTCAAACAATGATAAAGATTCACATACACAACTCATTTCCATATGCTTCTTGCATAAACATTTCATAAGAAGGCCTTAGAGCTTAACTCCTAGAAGGAAATATACTTTCACAGCTAGAACATTATGCTTTCAACACAACCTATAACCTGCAACTTGCATATTCTTTTCCTGAAAGAACTCCAAAATAAGCTACAATACCTGTAAAAGAGTTACAATGTTGTCTTTTCCTGAAAGAACTCCAAAATAAGCTACAATACCTGTTGAAAAAGAAGAAAGAACTAACTCCAAAAACTCTATTTGAAGTTACTTATGCTTTTTTGAAAAAATTCCCCACACATATCCTTCTAGAAACTTTTTGGTTGTATGCAACAGAAAATTCAAAAATAAAGCACCCAAACTCCCTCCAAAAGGCTCCAAAATGAAGAAAAAGTCAAGGCATGTCCTTACCCATCACATAAGCATGAGAAACTACCCCCAAATGCTCTCATCCCCTCCAAAATCCAGTAAAAAATAACCTTCATGCTTTCCACATGTTGGTCAATCTCCTCCAAATTCCCTACATGCTTGGCACAAGTTTGGCATAAGTCGTCATTGTTCAACCATGTCTTCAAACTGCTTTGACTCATGCCTTTGGTGTGTTCAACACACCCCTATCTTGCATATATAAAACACTAATAAAGTGATTTATAATAACATCACTTAAATTAATGTTTCTTACATTCTCAAATAAGTTGTAAAAATAAAGGGTATGACTTATCTAGACACCAATACACCCCATTTTGAATTTTAAAATCACAAAATGGGACCAAGGAATATATGATTTTCTAATAAAACTTAGAAGACTCCTAAGGCACATTAAATTTTTTATTTCCCCCTCCAAATTTTGTGAAATTTCCCTAAGGCATCAAGGCTATATGATTTCTCAAAATCATAAAAATTGGAATAAGGCATAAAACCTAAGCATGAAGGCAATTATGTGCAAAGGTGAAATAAAATACCACAAAGGTATTAATGGGGCATTTGAATTTTAATTTAGTGTGATAAAAGTCTTAAATCGAATTAGGGAAAACTCAAACCCTAAACACAAAACAATGAACTCCACATTGTTCGCTCCCTATTTTACATTCTCAACTTTGGAAAATGGACTATGCACTTAGCCACCATGGGGACTAGGGTTTCAAAGCTAAAATCTGCATTTTCTTGCTATCTTGAAGAGATTCCATGGAGATTGTTGCAAAAAATGAGTGGGAAAGTGTTCATTGTTACCAATCTGAACATCGACCTACATTTTGAAAGCATTTTAGGCCTTCTTGGCCGCGGCATTTACAATTTCTAATGCATTCTTTTTATGCTTGTAATCTGCTTCACTTTGGCCCGCCATTGGAGACTTTGTTTGATCTTTTGGAGGCATTTTTTGGGGAAGAACTCACAATTTTTTCTTGTATTTTTTCATAGCAACCAAATGAAGGTAAGCTCCTACCCTTCAAATCTTGTATTATCACTTGTTTCTTGTTGAAAGAAACTCAAAACAATCCCGATGAAAGGCATAATGATGAGTGTATTTACTTCTTTTTGTATTCTATGAAATAACCATGAAAATTTCTATACGTTTTCAACATTAAGGGCCGCGGCCATACCTTGAACTTCTTATTTTTGAGTACTCTCCATGCTTGCATTTGTGGTTTCTTGATGCAAAACCCAAGTGGGTTTTGTTATTCTCGCTTTTGGGTTTGCAAGTTTCAATTTTTCAAAAACCTAGTGCAAGTTGTGCCTCATATACTTTTGTAGGTATCTGGGTATCCATTACTTGTACAAGAGAAAGCTTATTTTCATCTAGGTCTTCAAAAAAAAATTGTGCCTTTTAAGCTCCATTCTTTGCATTTTTTGGGTGCTCCATTATTTACATTTCATCGAGGGTTTTCACCCTAGCATTCTCTTGAATCTTTTGTGTTGTTATTTTATTTTGAACCCTTTCATTTATGGCGAAGTTCTCCTACCATTTTTCATATATGAGGGTTTCTATGCACCATGCCTATTGATTTAAAAAACTTGGGCATCTTTGCTTTCTCTTGTACCTCTATTCACAGCTTTGTATAGAAAAATATATGGGTTTTATGTAGTTATTCTACAGGAAAATAAAAACTCTCAAGGGTTCCATTCTCTACATTTCATCAAGGGTTATAGGCTTACCTCATGTTTGTAGATTGTGATTGTATGTATCATTTAGACTGACATATTGACTGTGATTATAAGCTGCTCTAACCTTCATGATGACTATGAGATATAAATTTTAGTCTGAAAACTATCATGGCAGATCTACACTTAATCATGACACCAAAGATATCATTTCTTATTTAGTTTCCCAATGAATTTTTAGTATTGTTTATGTTTTTGAAATGATGAATAATGGACATTCTATTAGCTTAATTTGTTAGTGAAATTTTAATGGCTTTGCTTTGATATTGATAGATGAGTTAGCTTTAGACAATATTTGTTACTCCAACAAAACAACATTGTACAATATTTTTTCATTGTAAGATAGCCTCATTCTGTTAAAAAAATTGAACATTAAGTTGTACTGTTAGCATTTAGCATCTAAATAGCTTGAAACAGTTGTTAGCTCTCAAATCTGCACCCTTGCTAAGTTGCAAAACTTAGCAATTTGGAGTAACATGGGAACACTCCTAGGTTGTGGGTTACCTAAACTTGGAGTGGACCTACAGATAAGGCTAGCTCCTAAATGGTGTCACCTAAACTACTGCTAAACTAATGATTTTATGAGGAAAAGGGGTAAAAGGATAACTGAAAATGAAACTAACTGAAAGCTTTAAAAGGTGATGCACCAAATCACTAACTAAAACCTGTAAAACAACTCACATACACAATTCAAACAATGATAAAGCTTCACATACACAACTCATTTCCATATGCTTCTTGCATAAACATTTCATAAGAAGGTCTTAGAGCTTAACTCCTAGAAGGAAAGATACTTTCACAGCTAGAACATTATGCTTTCAACACAACCTATAACCTGCAACTTGCATATTATTTTGCAAAAGATGCTAACAATGAGACAAAACGACAAGGAAAAGATAATTTCACATGTAGTATCATCAATCAAACAAAATGCACACCATAAGATAGAAAAATGAGAAGGTAAAACAACTTTACTTCATTGATATCCAAGGTATCCACTATTATACAAGTTTGTAAAAGAGTTACAATGTTGTCTTTTCCTGAAAGAACTCCAAAACAAGCTACAATACCTGTTGAAAAAGAAGAAAGAACTAACTCCAAAATCTCTATTTGAAGTTACTTATGCTTTTTTGAAAAAATTCCCCACACATATCCTTCTAGAAACTTTTTGGTTGTATGCAACAGAAAATTCAAAAAGAAAGCACCCAAACTCCCTCCAAAAGGCTCCAAAATGAAGAAAAAGTCAAGGCATGTCCTTACCCATCACATAAGCATGAGAAACTACCCCCAAATTCTCTCATCCCCTCCAAAATCCAGTAAAAAATAACCTTCATGCTTTCCACATGTTGGTCAATCTCCTCCAAATTCCCTACATGCTTGCAACAAGTTTGGCATAAGTCGTCATTATTCAACCATGTCTTCAAACTACTTTGACTCATACCTTTGGTGTGTTCAACATGCCCCTATCTTGCATATATAAAACACTAATAAAGTGATTTATAATAACATCACTTAAATTAATGTTTCTTACATTCTCAAATAAGTTGTAAAAATAAAGGGTATGACTTATCTAGACACCAATACACCCCATTCTGAATTTTAAAATCACAAAATGGGACCAAGGAATATATGATTTTCTAATAAAACTTAGAAGACTCCTAAGGCACATTAAATTTTTTATTTCCCCCTCCAAATTTTGTGAAATTTCCCTAAGGCATCAAGGCTATATGATTTCTCAAAATCATAAAAATTGGAATAAGGCATAAAACCTAAGCATGAAGGCAATTATGTGCAAAGGTGAAATAAAATACCACAAAGGTATTAATGGGGCATTTGAATTTTAATTTAGTGTGATAAAAGTCTTAAATTGAATTAGGGAAAACTCAAACCCTAAACACAAAACAACGAACTCCACATTGTTCGCTCCCTATTTTACATTCTCAACTTTGGAAAATGGACTATGCACTTAGCCACCATGGGGACTAGGGTTTCAAAGCTAAAATCTGCATTTTCTTGCTATCTTGAAGAGATTCCATGGAGATTTTTGCAAAAAATGAGTGGGTAAGTGTTCATTGTTACCAATCTGAACATCGACCTACATTTTGAAAGAATTTTAGGCCTTCTTGGCTGTGACATTTACAATTTCTAATGCATTCTTTTTATGCTTGTAATCTGCTTCACTTTGGCTCGCCATTGGAGACTTCGTTTGATCTTCTGGAGGAATTTTTTAGGGAAGAAATCACGGGTTTTTCTTGTATTTTTTCATAGCAACCAAATGAAGGTAAGCTCCTACCCTTCAAGTCTTGTATTATCACTTGTTTCTTGTTGAAAGAAACTCAAAACAATCCCAATGAAAGGCATAATGATGAGTGTATTTACTTCTTTTTGTATTATGTGAAATAACCATGGAAATTTCTATACGTTTTCACCATTAAGGGTCGCGGCCATACCTTGAACTTCTCCTTATTTTTGAGTACTCTCCATGCTTGCATTTGTGGTTTCTTGATGCAAAACCCAAGTGGGTTTTGTTATTCTCGCTTTTGGGTTTGCAATTTTCAATTTTTCAAAAACCTAGTGCAAGTTGTGCCTCATATACTTTTGTAGGCATCTGGGTATCCATTACTTGTACAAGAGAAAGTTTATTTTCATCTAGGTCTTCAAAAAAAAATTGTTCCTTTTAAGCTCCATTCTTTGCATTTTTTGGGTGCTCCATTATTTGCATTTCATCGAGGGTTTTCACCCTAGCAGTCTCTTGAATCTTTTGTGTTGTTATTTTATTTTGAACCCTTTCATTTATGGCGAAGTTCTCCTACCATTTTTCATATATGAGGGTTTCTATGCACCATGCCTATTGATTTAAAAAACTTGGGCATCTTTGCTTTCTCTTGTACCTCTATTCACAGCTTTGTATAGAAAAGATCTGGGTTTTATGTAGTTATTCAACAGGAAAATAAAAACTCTCAAATGTTCCATTCTCTACATTTCATCAAGGGTCATAGGCTTACCTCTTGTATGCAGATTGTGATTGTATGTATTATTTAGACTGACATATTGACTGTGATTATAAGCTGCTCTAACCTTCATCATGACTATGAGATATAAATTTTAGTATGAAAACTATCATGGAAAATCTACACTTAATCATGACACCAAACATAAGTATGGTAATATTTGCAAACAATTGTGGGGAAAGGTCAAACATGGTTGCTTCCATCATGCATTTGTTGAAGAAATTGTCTTAGAGAATGTATCACTTTCAGGAAAACTGCCACACCCAAATCTTTGTCTTTAAAACTCCTCCATTTATCAGGGTAACAACACTAACAGTAAAAATTGTAGCATCATGTTGTTCATGTTCAATTATCACCTTCAAACATTTTAATTGAGCTTGCAAATGCTATTGATAAAATATTACATCTGTTAGTATTGAATGCAATGCCACTTTGCTTCATATTTGCACACAACCAAAAGCCTCATCTAAGTTTCCTTTCCTTGATGTACCCATTAATGAGTTCATTGTACAGTTTGGAATGTAACCTTATTAGTTATTTGATAAAATGATTCAAAAAAATTACTACTCCCATAAGGCTCACACTCCTCTTCTTTGTATTTCTTGTAGAAGTATTGCTCATTGTTCTTGCATTTCATGATTCATTGTCCCTAATGTAGATAGTTGTTCCATTGTGAAAACTATGCTTTTCACTTACTGATGAATGTTCACTATGAAACGAACCGTGAATGTAAACTTACATTAGAATGCAAGAAAGCAATCATGAATGCACTTTGTCTCCTGAATTCTCCTGTACTCCACATTGCACCTATCACTCTTCACTGTTATAACTCAGTACTTCTCATGATGCATAGAACTAATTTCTTGAAACACTTCAGTTGCATTGTCTTTTATTTACATTTGTTCCTATCAGTTGATTAGGTACTGTTGGAATCCATGAATAAAACAAATGTGAGCATTCCTTACTTCTCCATCCCTTCATGTGGTTAAATGACTAGCAGCCATAGCATGACAGGTTTTCTTTATGAAGCTCATGTGTACAATCTGCACTCCTGATTCACAATGTTGTCCTATGTGCACGCTTCCAATGTTGATTGCAAGGAGGAAATCCTCCACTTCCTGTAGCATCACTTTGAGCCCAGTGTATTTATTCTACTACTTTATACAATGATAATTGACAATGCCAGTTACCTTTTCTCATTTGCATCAATGTGTTTACCTTCCTCATGCATTACTCCTCTTCTTTGTATGCATTGTGGCCTTGACCATGCATTTCACTCATCACTTATATCTGCTCCATGTGATTCATGTTAGCTCCTGATATCTCTTCATAGCTCCTGTAGTTTCAAAACATGATAACCCTATACATATGAGTTTAAAACAACAAAACATAATTGAATCTTTGTGGACTAGTTTTGTGTCATGCTCCTATTGGTTAGGATCAAAAATATGTGTTAATTTTGAAGTCTTGCAAACTCAGGTAAAATGGGTCCACTAAGAAGATTGAAAGACATATCCAGTAGAGTAAGATTTCCAAGAAGAAAAAGTTGCTAAGGAAAATGACTGGTAAATAGGTTTCGTTGTAAAGATAACTTAACCATTGCAATGCAATCTTCAATCTACTCAGGAATACTTCCAACCAAAGAATTCCATGAAAGATCTAACACCCCATAATGTTGTATGTTATGATAAATATCAATGTATTTGAATGGTTTCTCAATAATGTTTCAATGGCATTATGATTGTTCCTTCAAAACTTGCTCCTTGATTATAAGGAATACCAATATGTTGTTTCACTATAAATGATGATTGAAATGACTTCTCATCTCTCCCAATTAGTGAGAGCATTGTATTTTGTATTGCAAATTTTTTGAATCTGATAATGAAATTTGATCAAGTGATATGATTCCATATTGATTTAATGCATCAAGAATTGGTTTATCATCAACTTTGATCAAGCTACTTAATTTTGCTTACATTCCTACCCCTCCTAAAACACAAGAGGGTAGCATGTTGGGCTCAACCCTCATGGGAGCCACATTTTACTCCACATGTTGTAACTAGATGAAACAAAACAACAACAAAGATTTGACCGATACCTGCACAATGAGCAAACATGTTAGATAAAATAGAGCATATGATAGATAACTCGCTGGTTTTCCTAGACATCTATGGTATGCAAGCTATTTTAATGCACATGAGGATCAGATTATATGTCTCTAGATTTTTGCATATGTATTGATTGGTGATCCTTCATTTCTCTAACAACACTCTTCTCACAAATGCAACAAACCTTGGATCAGTAGGGGCAAGCAACAACTGGAGGTTGGATAAGCAGGAGGGTTGAAGCTAATGCAAAGGAAACTCAACCGGGATTCATCATTTAGGCAATGATGGGTCCCCCTTCTTTACATATGCATTTTTCTTTCTTGTATCTATAAATGTATACTTTTTTCCTTGTTTGCATTAAAATAGTCAATCCCTCAGCTTGTGGGGGACACTATACACTTATGATTATCAATAAAGATTTCCTTTGCAAAAAATGTTGACTCTCTTCTCTATTGTATGCAATTGCATAATCTAATAATGTAGTCTTCTGATAATTTATTTCAGGCATATGAATGAAACTTAGAAAAAAATAATGTACCTTTTATTTCACTTTGTAAAACATAACAACTCTACCTGTTTGAGCTTGGTAGCTAAAATAGGTAACAATAGCAATGAGTAATTGCAAACAAAAAATGTTCTGTAGGAAACGACATTGTTTGTCATAAAATGTAAATGTTTAGTCTAAAACAACATTATATTGATCTAAACAGTGAATATTTTGTTACAAAAGATATTGATTTGGTGTAAGTTATCTTTGTAGCTAAAAATAGTCTTGTTCATTAAACTATTTAGCAAGAACAACATTAAACAGTTGTAAACTATGAGCATTCTACATGAAACAACTTGTCTTATAGTTGTTTAGTAGGAAACAATTTTGTTTCTATTAAAAATGATGAATGTTCATATGTAAACAACAATGTTAGAGTATCACAATTTTGTGAGAATGCAAAGAAACAACAGTATGTGTGAAACTATTAATATAGAATTGTTCTGGATTCTTGATTTTGACAAAAGAAACATCAAATGGGATATTATTTAATAATTGCAATCTAATTTAATGGTTTATTTCATAATGTATCCACAAATCAGAAACTTAAGTAGGCACATGTATGTGTATGCACATAGACTTTGTCTATGTACATACACATACTTGTGACATACCTTCTCTTGTTCTTAATTCATTTAAAAATGGATAATGCTTATGATGAAAAGTAAATATGAGTCATGAGAATGATATGACTGATTGTTGAATTACTCTATTTGAATCATGTATCCGATTTTTGTTTAGAGAGTAAATTAGTAATCTGATTCTTCTTTTTCAAAGACATATGTGAGAAGAATATTCTAATACTTGAACAAAATAGTGATACCTAAGTAGAATAAATCACCTCAGGGTAGATGCTTCTAGAGGGTAGATAGATGTTATGAGATGTTGTATTGTAGAAAGTTACCTTCTGGGATGGGTGCTGAAATGGACTTTAGAGAGTATAGGTTTGCTTTACCATAACCTATTGTTTTTTATTGTTGCAACACATTTAATATGCTTGGCCAAGCAATATAGTTCATTTGTATTTATGAATTATATGATATCACTCTTTTCCATTCCTAGCATAGATCTTGCATTTTCTTTTCTAACTGGTAGATAGAAATTGTATTTTGATGTATGGGAACACACCATATTCCACCTTGCAGATTGTTCTCTTCCTAAACTCTCTATGCAGGGTTGAGTATTCTTCAAGTTGGAAGAATTTTGAGGATGCATAAGCTTCATGGTTGGGTAGTAAAGCTCATCAACCATGTTCTCATCCACTAGTGGAGGCGATCGTTAAGAGGAACCTTAGTTGTTCATAGACTATTTTAGTCTAAGATGTAACTTGATGTAATGCATTCATGTATTTGATGTAAAGTGTACAATGTAATGACTTTCGGGCCTTAGGAGCCAAGTAAAACTTGATATTGTAATTTGACTTTTGAAGTGAATATATGAATCATTGACTCAATTTAAATGGACATGTGTAGCTATGATTGACTTTAGCCACTAGTTATGTCTTTTTAATTTGAAATATATTCATGTGTCATTTACAATAATATTAATTAAGTAATAATTTAGGATGGGTTATTATATTTGGTATCAGAGCTTAGGGTTCAACTCTAGGCCTTTTGAGTCTACCATAGTTTGACTAGGGGTAGTTGACCCTTGACCAAAATTTGGTTTTCCTTAGAATTGAGCAAATTGGGATTGAATGCAGGTATGGGGAGGTCAAAGGCAAGATGAAGGAAAGGGAAAAACTGTTATAACCTCACATAAGAATGACATAAAGGAAGAAAACATCGAGACGAAGGTTTGATCAAAAATTCCTGATGACAAAACTCTAGCTCAGGCCCTTACACGACTCAAGCTAGAGAGAGGCTTAAATATTGAGGAGAAGCAAACACCTAAGACCAAAAAGCTTTCCACAATCTAGGACTGGCCTCTATGGTGTGGACCCAATGCACCCTTGTTGACTAAAGAGGAAAAGGAGAGCTTGCATGCTCAACCATCCTCTTCTGTAAAGTTTGATGTAAATTCTGATGGGGACCTAGAGGAATGTCCTCTTTCTGATGTTGAGAAATTGGAATGATGTAACAAGAAGTCTTTTGTAAATAAGGGTCTATTGACTCACCTTTAATATAAATAAAATCAGATAATAATTTTTTGGTGTGTTCAAACGAAGGACTCCAAAATGTGTTTATTATGCATGAATGTGTATGTCCTCTAAGAATGAGAGATATATGCATATTAAAAATTATGTTATGTAGAATAAGAATGTTTATTCGTAGAACCCTATGTTGAGATGTGATAAATGTGAATATGCTGCAGGATAAGTGTGGGACAACATGGGCCAAGCAAGACATGGGTGGTAGTGGTCTCGATAACGGACCTAACAAGAGGCTAGAACAGATTCTAGAGCTTCTAAACTAGCAAGAGTCTTGCATGGATCACATAGAGCAAGAAGTTTGAGTAGCACGCGAGGACTAGGATAGTAGGAATATAGAAGGAAATTAGGAAGATGGTGGTCAAGGGGTAGGTCCATAAGGATGAATTGAGGAAGAGATTGGGAAAGATCTAAAAAGAGTAGCACCACCCAAATTCGATGGTAAGGCTATCGAAGCAGGAGCTAAGGCTTGGATTATAGAGATGGAAAAATACTTTGGGCTCTGTAGCCTTTCTGAATAGACTAAGGCAACATGGGCTACATATCAACTCTCAGGTGAAGCAGCGACTTGGTGGGATAATGAGAAGTTACAACGAAATCTTCAACCTACTGAGATCACTTGGGAATTCTTCCTCCAATCCTTCAAGAAGAGATGTTATTGCATCTTTTCTTTGACAAGAAAGTGACGGAATTTCAAAACTTAACCCAAGAAAATATGATTGTGATTCAGTATTGGGAAAAGTTCACCAACCTGTTGAAGTATGTGCCTCAGTATCAGGGAGATGAACGGTTCCATATCCTAAAATTTTTAATGGGAATCATACCCCACATAGGAGCTAAAGTGGATATGCATGAACCTCAAACCATGAATGAATTCTTCCTAAAATCCACCAAATAGGAACAAAAATTACAATAGTTATCCAATCTTTGCAGTGACTCAAGTTCTAAGTCACGGTACGGGAAAAAAAATTCATAAAGGAGACAAGAGCCATCAAATCTGTAATCTCAAGAGGGGAAGTGAGTTGTAGGAGAAGGGTGAAGATGGTAATGGTGGAAAGAAAAAGAAGGAAAATAAAAGCAAGGGTAAAGACAACCATAAGCAGAAGAGATTTAGAGAGCACAAGCCAGAAGGTCACAAAGGGCCTCGTGATGAATGTTATACTTGTGGAAGCGATCATTATGACTCGAATTTTCCTTAGCAGTCAAAGTTGCAAAAGGAAGGAAGCTACCAGTAGACTCAACATCACTAGATCCACGTTGTAGTAGATAATAGATAAGCAGAGTATCAAGCTTCGCTAATTTAGCTGACAGGTAAGCTCTATGGTCAATTTGTCTCTATCTTAATTGATACTAGATCTACTAAATGTTTTATAGATCCTAGAATAATATCCAATATAACCATTAGACCTGGATACATCAAAAATTCATGGACAGTCCAACATGGTAATTGAGCAGGGCGGAGGGTAGATACCTGTCTCTTTTGCAGCGAGTTAGAGATTCCAACCTTTCAAACTTAGGTCAACTTGTATATGGCACCTTTAGGATCATATGATGTAATTTTGGGAATAAATTGGTCAACCGAGCATAAGGCTATAGTGAACTATGAGGATAAGGTGGTCAATTGTCTAGATGATTATGGAAACACAATCGAGGTTTGTGGAATGTAGAGACCCTTAGAGTTTAGACAGATTTTTGTGATGCAACTCAAGAAGGCTCATCGAAAGGGATGTGTAATTTATGAAGTGCATGTCAATAATCCTGACAACAAGGAACCATATTTAGATGACTAGCCTATTCTCAAGGAGTTCCAAGATGTATTTTGTTGATGGGTATTTTTGCACTTCTCAACACAAGTAATGTATAAGTGCATCCCCTCTCTTGAAAGACAATTTCCTACAAACAAATTGCAGAAAACTATCCTAAGGTCTCTTAGGTGTCAAGTCATGACTTGCCTGGAATGTCTCAGTTGGTTCATGTGATTTTCTAGTAATCATAGGGCAACCTTAAGTATGTTAATTTGAAGGGAGATTGCATCCTTGAATGGAGTTCTTAATATTTTGAAGGTGATGTGCAATTGTTGCAAGTTCAAAACAACAATCTAAAACTCCACTATTATCATCAGATTTGGCTCTACAATGATGTTGGAAATTTTCCTAAACTACTTGTGATAGGGTGAATTTCAGTTCTAGAAAACGAACGACAAACAAAAGAAATCAAATAACACCAAAAACACTCTACACCTCAAGATTAGCCTAGTTGGATTCAATACAAAATAAAATGGAACTTTTTACCTTGTCTCAAATCGATCCTTTGGTTGGCCCTTCGATCTTTGGTGTTGTATGCTCCTTGGATGGCAAGAGATGCAAATATGGATTGTAAGATGAATGGAAAATGGATAAAATTGGATGCAAGTATGAAAAATGGCTAAGTATGGCTTGAGAAATTTTTTTGCAAGAGTTTGGCTACTATCAATTATCTTCCCCAAAATGAGAGAAAAGAGGGGGTATTCATAGAGAATTTGGAATTCTCTAGGGAAATGGATGGTCAAGATAGAACCACCAAGATCAAGATGTAGGGCCAAGGTGAGTTGAGAACTCACAAGCCCTCACATCTTGACATGTGGCATGTGATATGGCTTAAAAATGGTGATGTGTACATGAGGTGGAAGGATAGTACATGACATGGAGGTACTATATAGTACCTTGGAATTGGGACAAGATCTCCTCATAAAGGATGTCCTTGTCCTCATGTAGGTGAGAGGACATGTGGGGAATTAAAAATTCCTCAAATATTCTCATGGGGATGAGAGAAGGAATTTTAAATTCCAAGGAATGCATTGGGGGATTTAATGTGAATTAAAAATTCGCATGGGGAATGGAGTGCCTTCTCAAAAGGAGAACACATTTAATAGGGTTGACTCAATTAAGTGATTAAGGTTGTGCAAGTACTTGATTAGACTAATTAATGACATGTTAAAGGCAAGTTAGATTTCACATGTGACTTGATGTGACAAGTCAAAGATCACATGGGCAAGAGAAAAATGAATTTAATATTCCTTAGAAGGATAAAATAAATCAAAAATCCCTTGAGAGGTTGATTAGGCTAGCTAGTGAAGGATTAGAGGAGGGTTAGGTGGCTAAGAGAGATTAGAGGCCAACTTGCAAAAGTTGGAGGATGTGACACGTCCTAATCAAGGATTAGGCATGTGCACATCCTAATGATGAGATTAGAAAATGGATTAGGATTAGATAAAAATGATTGAGGATGTGACATGAAGGGAATTAAATAAATGGCATTTTTATTTAATTGAATTGATAAAAAGGAGGATTAAAGAGATAAGGTATTTATTTATTAATTAAATACCTTAGGGATTTGGCAGAATTAAGGATATTATTTAAATAATAGTGATATTACTTAATTAATGCAAATAAGGGGACGCTTAGATGAAAGGGGATAAATTTGGATAAATCAAGTGTCTAAATTTAGGTGTCTACATTTTTCCCCTCTTTGAGATGGTGTTACGAAATAGCATCATTTCAAAGAATATTAAAACATAAAACTTAGAAGAAGATGGAAAGATGCCCCAGTCGTTCAAAGGAGTGACTAGGAAGGGAAGATGATGGGGGTGAAGATGAAAGTTAGGGATTGAGGATGCCCCCTCGAGAGGACATGTGGGCTCAAGAGAACATGGATGTGCTCTCGAAATGGAGGAGATGATGCAAGGGGAGATGAAGAAGATGATGCAAAGGCGACAGGAGATTGGGAGGGGAGAGTGATGAAGGATGAATGGATGGGGGGGATTTGATAGATGAGAGGATGGAGATGAAATGCAATCCAAATGTAATTTTCCATCTTTAGGAGCACTGATTTTTGCCATAACAAAAGACACGAGACGCCAGGGTATGAAGAACCAAGGTGGAATAGTGTCTAATGCATAAAACAAACATAACAAACAAGAAGGCTATCCCAACACCCCAAAGTTGTGATGACCTTGGTTGGGTCAGGTATTGGGATAACCACAAGCACACAAGGATGCCCCAACGTAACACAAGACCTCAAGGATCTTGGTGGGTACTATGTGGGATAGTCAAGAAGACAAAAATAGACATAAAAAGATCAAGATACACCCCTAGGTTGACTAGTCAAAGCACACCATGATATGATGGATCAAGGCGACCATGACAAGTGATGATAGGGAGCTCAAATGATAAACAAAATTCAAGAGCATCAAAAGATCGCAATCAATTTCAAACGTCATTTGCCATAGGATCAAGGGGATGGATGGGATTGATGAGGTCTACTAGGAAGGATGCATCTTGTTGAGACTGATGATGGATACAAAATTAAAAGATCGATATGACGTAGGATATTCAGAACTGATTGGATCTGATGATACAAGTGGATCTTGTTTGTTAAGAACCAGCTAGATAAGGGCATGGCTTGATGACATGACACAAGAGACATAGCACAAGATAGGAGACCAACACATCCTAGTGACCTAGGGGCTCGGGGGTAGATCAAAGATTAGCCTTGCCTACGTGAAAGCGTAGAGCCCGCGTAGTTCAATAAAAGGCTGATGACGAACCATGATGGAGACTTCAATGGATGATAGGATGGAAAAAGGAGAAAGACTGATGATAGATGATAAAGGATTAGACGGACAAAGCAGAAAGCTCGATGATAGGCGATAAAGGAGCAGATGGATAGAGTAGAAAGACCGATGATAAACGATAGAGGAGCGGATGGATAGAGTAGAAAGACCGATGATAGATGATAGAGGAGCCCCGGGGCTAGATCAAATGATCGACCTTGCCTATGTGAAAGCACAGGGGCAACGTAGTTCGACAAAAGACCAAAGACAAGTGATGGATAAAAGATGATGAGATAACCCAATATAAGGGGATAAAATGATTGGACGAACACGACGGGACAAGATAGACCTATTGGATTGGATTGGAGGATGGTGAATACACAAAGCTCAGGGATGGGATAGTTATCCAAATCATCAAAAGATGAATTGGGAGGATGATATTATGGAGAGATACCAATGACAAGGGATTATAAGATGGGATGAGGAGAAGGAGATGAGGATTGGGAGATGAAAATGGATGCCATGATGGAAGGAGAGGAAGATAAGGATGGGGAGATGGATATATCGATAAGGAGATAAGGATAGGGAAATGGAAGGGATTGTTCTGATGGAATGAATGATGTCTCCAAGGACTATATCACAAAGGAAGATAGATGCCCCCACTCTAGATATGTCATGTGTGCGGAGGCATGAAGGATGCAATAGAGAAGGATAGGAAAATAAAGGAGTGAGATGGATGAACATAGGATGCATGGATAAGGAAGGGAGATTGAAGGTAGCATGATGGGTGGATAAGGAAGGTAGACGAGTGCAAATGAGGGTTAGGATAGTGTGCAGATGAGGGGAATGTATGCGAAGAGGTGTCCAAAGCATGTTTATATGTTTGCCCCTATCATTATCCAGATCACAAGGAGGAATGAAGGATTGGGATAAATGAGATATGCCAAGCAAGATGTGTAAGATAGGTAGGATGGAGGGGATGAATGAAAAAGACGTATAGCACGAATACAGGTGCATAGCAGGAAGCATAGCGGATGGAGGGAATGCATATCGGGAAGCTGCCCCCAAGTGCAGATGGTGATTTACGCATGACGCCTATTTGCCAGGTTTTCATCATGGTACTTATTCAAGGTGCTTGTTTGCCAAGTTTTCACCATTGGATGGATTATATCTCTTTACTATTTTTTTTTATTATTTTTCTAATTTTTTTTTGGATTTTTTACTTTTTTGGATTTTTTGACTTTTTGGATTTTTTGACTTTTTGGATTTTGACTTTTTGGATTTTTTGACTTTTTGGATTTTTTGACTTTTTTGGATTGTTTGACCTTTTGGATAAGGATAGGGAGGCGAATAAGTGGATTTGGAAGACATGTGATAAGGATATGGATGAAGGACTCAAGCATCAAGTTCTATATGAGGTATTAAGAGCCCATGTTCGAACCGACTGTTGGATGCTGGTACAACCTTATTAGGAGAAATGGATTATGCAAAAGGATGAATTAGAGGGATTTGATGGGGGAGATATGTGGGGTAATGGATGGGATGTTGAAAAGGGGATGGATAGAATGATGGGGTGGATGTGTGATGGGGAGATGTGTTCAGGACCAACATTGGCACAAGTGGGGGTGGATGTGAAAAGATAAGAGGATTAATGGATGGATAATGTGGGGATAATGGAGGAGATGGAATAGTGAATTTTGGGACATAGGGACCCAAAATAGATTTAGGAGAGGGTGGAAGAAAATGATTAGCTTTTGGATGAGCAATGTTGGATTTTGTTACAAATTTTTCATTTGAAGGCATTGCATCTTTTTTCTTTGGGATCCACATGGTTTTGATCTTTGCTTTGGTGGGCCTTTGTGGCCTATGGATTTGATTTGGATTTAGATTTTTCTTCTCTTCACCATGTCTTTTAGAGGGGACATGAGGAGCTTTAGATTCATGCAGATGTTTGGATTTATGTCTTTTTGCTTTAGTATCCAAAGTGCTTTTGATAGAAATGGGATGGGTGCAAGGATATAGGTGATGTGGAGCAATGGAGGTAGGATTATGAGGATTACGTGTAGATGGAAAATGAGTAGGTATGTGCCTTTGTTGATCCTGATTAGGATGTTTATGATGGATGACATGGATAGGTGTTGCATGGATGAAAGGGTGAGATGGAGGAGGCGATTTTGGGATATACGGACCCAAAGTAGATGGAGTGGGTGGAGGGACATAAGAACCCAAGATTGATGGAGTAGATGAAGGATGGGAGATGGTGGATGGAGGGATGTAAAGACCCAAAATGGATGGAGCAGATGAAGGAGGAATATGGATGGTTGTTTTGAGGCGATACGATGGCGGAGGAGGGATGGAAGCATATGATCTAGTGGAGCGATGGGAAGAGCTAACATTTCTTTTGGAAAAGGCTCATTGAGGATGTCTAGAGGTTGTACCAACATCTTTAGATTGTGAGTCTTGGGAAATAGGTCCAAGACCTTGCATGTAGATTTGTTCTTTGACTTGGATGGGCTCTAAAATACCTTGCTCATGAAGGCCTAAACCTTTTCCTTGATAGTTCATTTTCTTGAGCATGTGATCCATGATAGGATTTGTGTTATTCTGAAAACATGATGCGAGTCCATTATTAGGTGGATGATGATGGGTGGTAAATACACTATGTTTTTCTTCTACAAGGAGGCCACCATGGAAGAATGTGAGAGTACCAAGGGGATATGCAAGCGGTGTAGGGATAGCATTTTTAGGCGATGATGGGGGGATCATGAGAGGGAGATGATGGGATAGCAACATTTGGATGGGTGATAGTAGGGGAGGGATTAGGGGAAATGATAGGATCTAGATTTGGGGTAGTGGGCTCATGCGATGGAGATGGAGATGGAGCGGTGGAAGACTGAATGGAAAGGGGATCATGGGATGGAATGGATGGGGGACTGTGATCTTGAGTTGGACTAGATGGGATGGTAGGATCTTGATCTAGAGAAGGGGATATGTTGGCATGCTTTGGATCATGCTCTTGGCATGACTCATTGTGTGCGGGAGGCATGATAATGGAGTGTTGGAGGGACTCTTCAAGTGGGGAAGATGGAGGGATGGAGGATTCAAAACATCCATGGGAACGGATTTTAGTGACACTAGGAGTGGGAGAAGTCGATTGGATTTGGGTTTCATTGATGGGTTCGACGACTCTTGGAGTAGGAAGTGCGTGTTCAATGGATTCAGTAAATGTGATGGTAGGAGATGGGGCCTCAGTGGATTCAAAGGATGTGATGGTTTCGATGGTTTGAGTGGTATGAGGGGTGGTATCATCAATGATAGGTGTTGGGTGGAGAAGGGCCTTGTCACTAATGATCATGGATGATGGGTTGGGATGGTACGATTCCACAACTTCAAGGTGTGGAGTGGGAGATGTCTTCTTTGTTATAAATCCTTGGAGAACTTTTGAAATGAGAGACTTGCATACTCTAGGCTGAGATGGTGTGGTAGGAGCGGATGAGGGATTATGGATTAGTGGGGGATTAGGACCAGGGATTGGTGGACAAGGATTAGATGGGGGAATGGGATTGGATGCAAGACTGGGAATAGATGGAGGATGAAGATTAGATGAAGGGTTAAGATAGGGGTATTGGTATGGTGAATTAGGACATGAGGATGCAGGTGGTGGATTGTAGTAAGGGTATTGGGATGGTGGATTAGGATGGGGAGATTGAGGTGGTGGATTGAGATAGGGAAATGTGGATGTCGAATTAGGATAAGTTGATGTGGATGTTGGATTAGGATGGGAAGGTGTGAATGTGGGATTGGGGTGAGCAGATTGGTATGGGACATTAGGGTAGGGGGTAGATGCGGATGAAGGATTAAGATAGGAGGATGTGGATGGGGGATTAGGATAGGGGGATTGTGATGGCAGACTAGGGTAAGAGGATGCAGGTGTTGGATAAGAGGATGATGGAGATGAAGAATATGATGGATATGATGGGTATCCCTTATCAAAGGTAGCATAAGGAGCATGATTAGGCATGGATGAAGACATAACAGGATAAATCAAAGGGGCGATTGGATTTTGGAAAGCGGGTGGAGAAAACTTACTAGCAATGATAGTGTCAAGGGGATCCATGTCACATTCTTCTTGATCGACAAGACTTTCATTATCGTTGTCGACATAATTAGGGTTTCCCTTCACCACTATTGATGGAGGATAAGGATTCATGATGGCGAAAGGATAAAGACGATGGACAAATATTTTGGATGGAAATGGACTAAAGCTCAAATCAAGATTTAGGGCAAGCTCAAATCAGGATTGGATTAAAGCTTAGATTAGGATGATTGGATGATGCGATGGGATTGATTCTGACGATTAGATTTAATTATCAAAGGATGATTACGACACCGAATCTGCTTCGAGATGGAAGTAGATTGATTGGGTTGAAGGTGATTGGATAAGGATGCGATTGGATTGGATTGGATAAGATTGATCGATGGATTGGATAGGATGATGGAAGGGATTAAAAAACCCATTCAGAGATTACCCTAGGTGACTTAGGATACTGATTGATCGGATTAAAGGATAAATGGATGATTATGGCATCGAATCCACTTTGAGATTGAAAATGGGTTGATTGGGCCGACGATGATGATTAACTTAGGACAAATGACAATCCTAAGCATATTTTGATGATGATGATCAGATCAGATACTTTGGTCAATTTAGATAGTAACCCGAAGTTCAGGGGATTTGGATGGGGAAAGGATGATAAAAATGGATGAACGAATACTCAAAATGAGTAAATGATTGACCAGAATGGATGAACGACTACTCAGAACGAGTAAATGGTTGCCCACAATGGATGAATGATTCTAGAAACGAGAAGATGAAGGCTCGGAATGAATGATAGATTACTCAGAACGAGTAGATGATTGATCGGGACTGTTGAGGAGGGAAGGTATGGCTCCAAAGGGGGGGCGGGTATGGCTCCAAAGGAGGGCATATATGGTTTTCTAGAGGGGATGCTTCGGTCTCGTAAGGGAAGGTTTATGACGAAAGATTGAGAGAGAATGGTAGGGTATGCCCCCCTCGAGAAGGCAGATGGGAAAGGAAAAGGGGCCCTTGGAAACTTCTCAAAAGTATGAAGTGGTATATGTCGTTGGAAAGAGCACAAAAAATTTAGAAGATTGGCACTTGAACGGAGGAAAATAGGCAAATAGTGTGCAAATGGAAGGGCATATATGGTTGTTTGTCAGGGAAAATCCAGCTATTTGTCAGGTCAAGTCCGCCCCTGGATGGGTCAGGTCCACCCAAGGAGAAAAAATTGGTCAAATTTTGTTAAAATAGGCCTGAAAGGGGTGGGTCAAAGGTCAGGTCCGCCCATGGATGGGTCAGGTCTGCCCAAAGAGCAAAATTTGGTCAAATTTGGTCAAAACAGGCCTGAAAGGGGTGGGTCAATGGTCAAGTCTGCCCATGGATGGGTCAGGTCCGCCCAAGGACAAAAAGTTGGTCAAATTTGGTCAAAATAGGCCTGAAAGGGGTGGGTCAAAGTTCAAGTCCACCCAAGGAGAACAAGTGGGTCAAATTTGGTCAAAAAAGGCCTGAAAGGGGTGGGTTAAAGGTCAGGTCCGCCCATGGATGGGTCAGGTCCACCCAAGGAGCAAAAGTTGGTCAAATTTGATCAAAATAGGCCTGAAAGGGTGGGTCAAAGGTCAGGTCTGCCCCTGGATGGGTCAAGTCCGCCCAAGGAGAAAAAGTTGGTCAATTTTTTTACAAAGGGGGGCAAATCCAGTTGTGTAGAGGTTAGGTCCGGCTGTCCGTCAAGGAAAATCCGATTGTCTTTTAGGGAAAATCCGGTTATCTGCATGTTTAACTTGACTTTTGACAAAAATACTAAGGCAAAGGACTAAAAACACAACAATCATGAAAGAAACGGATATGGCTGAATCAGACAATCACTGGTTTCGCACAAAAAAGACAAATCAGACAACACAAACCTAAGTCTAGTAGAGAGGGTAAGGCCAAAAAAGTCTTCTAATCTAGGATGAACATGGTTACTAGGGAGTCCTCGATATACACCTGGTACGTGAGGCCCAAACCATGAACACCAACCCGACACAAGTGTGAGTTAGGAACCTTAAAGGCTCGGACCAACTCTTCACATCATCCCAATGCTTCACCAATTACAATGCGGTTGGATTGAGGTACAACTTTCGCTCTCTGTCCTTTATATACCCCGCCGGTACGCGTCGTTGGAATCGTCCCTTGGAGTGATGAAATCCCCAAACAGGTCCCACTAAGAAAAAATAAAAGAGGTGGACAAAAAGGACATGGTAAGCTATGATTTATCGTCACCCAGGATCGTCGAATGGCATAAGGTGATTGGATATGTCAAATAGCTCACCCAAAAACACGGCACACAAGGTTGATTGACACCTCCTAGTTAAACTATGTTCCTAAATTAGGAGTTAAAAACCCTTAAATAGCCAAAAAGATTGCTAAAAAGTGAAATTTTACCTTCTGGAAAATACTGTCTAGGGAAAATATGGCTGTCTGTGAGGGAAAATCTGGCTGTCTGTGAGGGAAAATCCAGCTGTCTGTCAGGTCAGGTCCGCCCCTCCGTGAAAGTTTTTCCAAAACAACTTCTGAGGTCTATGGAGGGAAGGTCCGCCCCTGGAAAAGGTCAGGTCCACCTATGGAGGGACAGCCTGCTTGTCTATCAGGTCAGGTCTGCCCCTGTAGGTCGGGTCCGCCCCAAAAAGGCCAAATTTGCCCCTCTATAGGTCAGGTCCACCCCTCTGTAACTTGTACCTGCAAAAATTCAAAAAAATAGCAAATCTAGAAGCAAGACACCCATTTGTGGGTCCCACCGAGCGTGCCGGAAATGTGATAGGGTGAATTTTAGTGCTAGAAAATGAACAACAAACAAAAGAAAGCAAATAACACCAAAAACACTCTACACCTCAAGATTAGCCTAGTTGGATTCAATACAAAATAAAATGGAACTTTTTACCTTGTCTCGAATCGATCCTTTGGTTGGCCCTTCGATCTTTGGTGTTGTATGCTCCTTGGATGGCAAGAGATGCAAATATGGATTGTAAGATGGATGGAAAATGGATAAAATTGGATGCAAGTATGAAAAATGGCTAAGTATGGCTTGAAATTTTTTTTTGCAAGAGTTTGGCTACTATCAATTATCTCCCCCAAAATGAGAGAAAAGAGGGGGTATTTATAGAGAATTTGAAATTCTCTAGGGAAATGGATGGTCAAGATAGAGCCACCAAGATCAAGATGTAGGGCCAAGGTGAGTTGAGAACTCACAAGCCCTCACATCTTGACATGTGGCATGTGATATGGCTTAAAAATGGTGATGTGTACATGAGGTGGAAGGATAGTACATGACATGGAGGTACTATATAGTACCTTGGGATTGGGACAAGATCTCCTCATAAAGGATGTCCTTGTCCCCATGTGGGTGAGAGGACATGTGGGGAATTAAAAATTCCTCAAATATTCTCATGGGGATGAGAGAAGGAATTTTAAATTCCAAGGAATGCATTGGGGGATTTAATGTGAATTAAAAATTCACATGGGGAATGGAGTGCCTTCTCAAAAGGAGAACGCATTTAATAGGGTTGACTCAATTAAGTGATTAAGGTTGTGTAAGTACTTGATTAGACTAATTAATGACATGTTAAAGGCAAGTTATATTTCACATGTGACTTGATGTGACAAGTCAAAGATCACATGGGGAAGAGAAAAATGAATTTAATATTCCTTGGAAGGATAAAAGGAATCAAAAATCCCTTGAGAGGTTGATTAGGCTAGTTAGTGAAGGATTAGAGGAGGGTTAGGTGGCTAAGAGAGATTAGAGGCCAACTTGCAAAAGTTGGAGGATGTGACACATCCTAATCAAGGATTAGGCATGTGCACATCCTAATGATGAGATTAGAAAATGGATTAGGATTAGATAAAAATGATTAAGGATGTGACATGAAGGGAATTAAATAAATGGCATTTTTATTTAATTGAATTGATAAAAAGGAGGATTAAAGAGATAAGGTATTTATTTATTAATTAAATACCTTAGGGATTTGGCAGAATTAAGGATATTAATTAAATAATAGCAATATTACTTAATTAATGCAAATAAGGGGATGCTTAGACGAAAGGGGATAAATTTGGATAAATCAAGTGTCCAAATTTAGGTGTCTACATTTTGCCCCTCTTTAAGATGGTGTTACGAAGTAGCATCATTTCAAAGAATATTAAAACATAGAACTTAGAAGAAGATGGAAAGATGCCCTAGTCATTCAAAGGAGTGACTAGGAAGGGAAGATGATGGGGGTGAAGATGAAAGTTAGGATTGAGGATGCCCCCTCGAGAGGGCATTCGGGCTCAAGAGAACACGGGTGTGCTCTCGAAATGGAGGAGATGATGCAAGGGGAGATGAAGAAGATGATGCAAAGGTGACAGGAAATTGGGAGGGGAGAGTGATGAAGGATTAATGGATAGGGGGGATTTGATAGATGAGAGGATGGAGATGAAATGCAATCCAAATGCAATTTTCCATCTTTAGGAGCACTAATTTTTTCTATAGCAGAAGACACGAGACATCAGGGTATGAAGAACCAAGGTGGATTAGTGTCTAATGCATAAAACAAACATAACAAACAAGAAGGCTATCCCAACACCCCAAACAAACAAAAAAAAGCATGAACAAGGAAGGGAATCAACACAACAATATTCTTCAACATCAATGAACAACATTCACTAAACTACTAGAAGCATTAAGAATAGAAAAATAAAGTAATTTAAATCTATCAAACATGAAGAGATGAATCATGAAACATGAGAGAAACTAAAGAATCCACCAAAACAATGAATTTCTATTGAAATTTCAGCAGCGTGTCATTACAAAAACTCAACTCTCTTTGAAAATGAGAGGAGACCCCCTATTTATAGTTTTCCAAAAGCAAAATGAATGGAAAAGATTTAATCTCATTATGTGGCCAAGATTCATTACAAATTAGGGTTTCACCTACCCCCAATATTTCACAATTTAAAAATGCATTCCTTGTCTTTTTCCCTATTTTTTCTTCTAGTGGCATGGCACTATAGCACTTTTTCCTATAGTGATTTACCCTTTTGGCTGCAACTACACTATGAGGAACTCATCATTAATGACAAGATTTCCTTGGTTCTTCCGGACAGTGGCATGCTCCACAAACTTACCCATCAGTGCCTAAAGTTTATTCCACTCCATGATATCTGATTGGAGCACTTGGAAGGTCAGCTTTTTGGATTTGCTCATGATCAGCTCCCAATTCTTTATACATTTAGGTGTGTGCTTTATCACATGCTCCGACTGGATGAAGGCTCGGGTAGCAAAGTACAAAAATCTAGTGTTAATGAATCTATGGCCCCTTTCTCCATTTTCTTATGGAAATACAGCCTGATCTTCTCGGGGTCTAGCTCGACAGTGAGCATGTTGTAATCTGTCATGAGCTTCAGATATTCCTCACAATCTGTCCTATGTTACTTGACCCATTCAAGGTCAAGCTCTACCTCATGGAGTACTCTTTCTAGGACATCTCATATGTAGTCTAGGCCCATTTTCCATGTCTCAACCAACCAATGATCATACTTTACCAAGGCTAGCTCCTTCTCCCAAGTCTTTTCAGACATTTTGAGGATGGCCTCGAGCTTAGGATATGTAATCATATATAATTCAGGGAATTTATTGAAAATTCTCTCTATGCCCTTAAGTTTCTTTTGCACTTCTTGGAATTTGTTGGTTGTTTGAATAGCCTAGCCAATACCCATTTCACCATTGTGCAACACCCGTCTGAACCAATCTGAGGTAGCCTTGGTCCAATTCCTCATTTTCTCCATCTTCGAGAATTCATCCTAAGATAGTAACTAGGGTAAAGAGGATGTAGTCGGGGCTTCTTCCTTGAGGGACGTCCATTGCTAAATGTAAATGTTGAGGTTTTCCACTTGTGCTTTTAGTTCCTCCTTGGAGGATTGGTCTTTATTCATTTGCTCAACAATTGTAGCCACCAGTCCTTGAAATTTGTTGATATTCTACTACATTGTAGCAATGCCTAGGTTGATGGTATAGATATTATAGCTAACACCCTCTCCTTTATCCACCACCGGGGTGGCTACTTGCACAGTCCTTGATCCAGATGCATCAATTGTTATATGGGATCGGATCTTTGGCCTCTTTTCTTTTTGTGCCTTTGTGTATGCTCGTGCCAAGATAGCTTCAAGCTTGGCTTTTGGATCCATAAGGATAGGAGCTTTCTTTTGTAGTTGCTTCTACAACCAATCAGTCATTTGAGGCTCTCCCTTTGGAAATTCATGATCACCTTCCTCTTTTTGCTCTAGTTGGGGCTGCTTTTCCTCATGACCCAGGACTTCGAGCTCCATTCTCTCTTCTTCCTCATCTGAATACTAGATCAATATGGCCTTTTCCTTTTCAGACTCAGTGCGAGCAATATTCTCTATAGTGGCACCTTTTGTTTGTGATGCCTCCCCCATTTCTTGCTCGAGCTCCATGTGAGGATTTGGCCCAGGGATCTGCCTTAGTTTAGTTTCTCTTTTAGTTTTATCATCCTTTTCTTCTTTCTCTTCTCTCTCTGGAGGCACTTTCTCCTCTTGAACAAGGCCTTTGTCTTGCACAATTAGCAAAGGCCCTATGAGTACCTCCTCATTAGCTTCAGTATCTGCTTCCTTCTCTTTGAGAGGCTATTTTTTGGTTTCAACTTCTTCTCCCATATCCTTGAGATGTTGGGAAACCTCCTCCTCGAGCTCCTAATCAGAAGTTTCTATGATGTACCTTTTGTTTAGGGATTTAGTGTCTTCCTCTGAGGATTGTGAATTTTCTTCATCCATCACCACCTTATCTATGCTTAGGCCCGTGGTGTCCTTGGGGTGCTCGAATTAGTCATCCTTGAAAGAATCGTCAGGCTCCTCCATCACCCCTTCAGTAGCTTCTCTCTGTCTCTTCTCCATTTATTCAGATATTTGCATGGTCGCCTCCATGTTTAGCAACTCTATAGGCGGTGGAGGGAAAAGTAGGCCAGCAATGATCTAAGCCATCAGATCTTGGATGATAGGATTTAGAATTAATCCTGAGAGCTCTGTAGGTACTCCTTGGATATACTTAGCAAAGGCATCAGGAAAGGTAAGTGGAGGCATAGTAGTTGTGGCTATTGAGGATACATCAGTGGATAGAGTAGGTAGTGGTGGTGGCAACGACGCTGACAACAGAGGGGATGTCATGGTTGAAGAGGAATCTAACACCATAATGAGGGTTGTTGGGGAGGCAGAAGTGAGGTGAAAAATGATGTCCACAGTAGGAGGGGAGGAAACTTCCAATGCTCGAGAAGTGGGGGGTGGTGGAGTGGCAACGGTAGTGGTCGTAGTTGGAAGAGAGGTAGCTAGTGGCGATTTTGGTTGCTCAGCCTCTTCCTGTCCTTCATGCTAAGGATCTTCCACAATTGTAGGAATCTCACTGAATCCTCCTATTTTCTTGGCTTTCTTTGAGGTCCCACCCTCTAAGGCCTTTCGTGAATAAACCTTATGCTTAGGTTGGTGTTCAGTTACCTATTTTCTCTTTCTTGATCTTGTGGTTGGAGGAGATTTGAGAGCTTCCTTAGTTGGGGCAGTAGCAACCCCACTATCTGTCTCACTCTTGACCTCATCTTTGAGCTCTCCATAAGTTAATGTGGCTCCCTGGAACTTAAGTTGAGAAATTTGGGTGTCAACCCATTGCCTTGTTCTATTCTCAATTGGTTGAGTCCCAATATCGAGGTCATTAACCTCTCCTTCATTCCAATCTATCAGGGGTAGTGGCAAGTTAGCAACTGCATTGTATATGGGATCCACAAGAATGTCCTCTTCATCCATAATCTGATTGGTACCGGGAAGAGATTGATTGTCTTCACAAACTGGGTGGTCATGTGCATGTAATGCCACATGCGCAACTCTTTATCATCTTGAAAATTTACCTAAAAGTCTTCAATATGGGGCAAGTGGGTGTATTCTCTTCCAACAAACTTCTTTAATTTTCCGTAAGGATCCATTTTGGGCTTGGCTGTGTGGAGACCCGGGTTGTATTCTACGATCTCCTTTTCTAAATATTCTGCACATTGGGATGTTGGGATAACATACATGCCTTGATTGAAGGTGAGGGGGTAAGGAATTTCAGCCCTGTGTTTGTTGCTCAACAAAGTATGAGTGTTCTGTAGTTTTTAGGAGACCTCCAATATGATTAGTTGGTTGTTGGGATATTGGGGTAGTTTGTATGGTCTCTTGGAGAATCCCTCCATTCTAATGTATGTAAATTTGGGGAACTGAATAAACCTAAACCTAAACCTATGGATGAAAGAAAGGGAACTGTGGGAGACCCTCCTATGAAAATCCCCTCCAATGAGCCTGATGATATGCCCAATAAAGGCATCATTTACTCTCTGGTAGTTGTTCTTGAAGTTCTGGTATTGTAGTTGTGGGTATCAGTCATATACTTTGAGTTCCCTTCTTGGGTCTAGATTTGGTGCAACAAAGAGGCCCTTGTATAGGAAATATTGCACTAGGAGGTACACCAGGTAGGAGGTCATATAAAATTGTGAATTCTTCTTCACGGCCATGAACTGGGCATGCAAGTTTTCACTGATGATTTTGGCCCAATGGAATTTTGTTTCTCCTTGAAGAATTTCCTCGACAAATTAGAACATCCATTCCTAAAAGAATGCAGTGCCAGGGAGGCCCATTAATTTTCTCAATAGAGTAACCAAATCATGGTACTCTTCATGGAATTCACTTTTAAAAAGCTCCTGTGGTACCTTAGCGGCACTCCCCCTCTTCTCCTTCAACCAGTATTGGTTGATTAGCTTCTTACATGTTAGGGGATTGGCCTTCCATGTGTTCTTTGTGTACCCCTTCTCAGTTTCCTCCATAGGATCAAATGTTGAGATATGGAAGGTTTCCCCTATGGATCATGCTGACAAGTCCGCCAATACCCTGCCTTCATGGTTGATAATTTTTCTATTGCCATGGTGATAAGCTTCCCAGCACGCTATTACTAGTTTCGGGGCTACAAGAGTGGGTGAGAAGCTAGTTGCCTTGACCAAACCACTCTTTTGAATATTTCTTATATCCTCTGTAATGGGTTTTCCTGTGAGCCTCTTCCAGAATTCATCTATGTTTACATGCCTCAGATTGGTGTCTGATATCGAATCCCACATAGACGTGACCTTAGAGGTTACTTCCACCCCATGGAACTAGTATTTCATTTGGTCCTTTTCCTCCTTCCCTCTAGGAACTTCGGTGATCTTCCCCTTTTCCTTCTCTACAAACTCTCTTGAAGGTCCTTTAGCAAATTCCATAAATCCTACAAATAGAAGTGTAGTAAGCACATTCTTATGAAAAACAAGGGAAACATTAGCGAAATCCTACAAATGGATGTTAGATCAAGCAATTATTTGTTTAGAGATCATAAAATCCATTAAAATTCATCATTTGACCTTTTTTTGGGGAAGATAGGGAAATGTGGGCACAGGGATGCAGGTTTCCCTGGGCTGGCAACTATTTGGAGGAAGCAACAAGGAGATGGTGCAAAGGGCGCAACAGCCCACACACGTCCACCTGCACTCAACTTTTTGCCTTTGAAATTCAAGGCTCAATCAAGGTGTTGAATCAATTAGGCATGTAGGTGAATTTTTCATGAAGTTTCAGAAGTGCCAGTTCAATCAATTTGTAAGCGGGTCAAGAAGGTGCGGAAGTTAGGATCATCATGGACATTTGGAGCTCCATCGTTTGGAACGGAACTGTTAAGGTGGATGTCCACAGATGGAGTCCCAAAACTCAGGACTCGTAGGTGGAAAGGATGACTCAATTTTAGCTTTTAAGTTTATGTCATTGGGAGTGATGTGGGTAAGAACCTGCAAGATGCTGCCAAGTGTCAATCGTGTGGAAACGACGACCCATAGACAGCAGTCCGCACCGTCGAGCCTGCAAAAGGCCTCAGCATCAATCTTTTCCAACAGAGACTTCAGATGGAAATAGGGGAAATGGGCCCCACAAGGCATGCGGATGATGAGTCACAGTCATTTGGAAATGGTAGTTGCAAGGCGATAGTTCGCAGTCGGTGACCCACACTAGAATGCCCGCCTTCAACTTTACTTAGTCATTTTTTATGCATGAGGGGCTGAGCAGAAATGAATAGTACGAGGTCAACAACACAGACGAACAAGGCTCCCTAGCCATTTGAAAATAATGAAAGGGAACAAGCTTCCCATGGATGGAGGTTCGCAAAGCTCAGCCCACAAAAAAAGATTCAAACTTGTATTTTCTTCAGGAAACTTGGGACAACACTAGGATTCGCAGGCCCCACGAAGCGGGAGGAAGTGAGTTCTTCACAATTTGGATGATGGGAATTTATATGGAGGTGAAGGGGCAATGGAAAACCATGAATAACAGCCCACAGATGGCTCAAGACTTAAGTGTTTCATGCAGGACATGGGTTAGGTAAGACGCATCATGGAGGAAGCCAGAAGGAGGTGGTCGTTCTAGAAACAACGAACAGGTAGGGGCAACCCATGGATGGAATTCTGCAAGAGCGGGACCGTGACAACCAGAAGACCAGTAACTCTTAACTTAAGTTTTTTTTGTCTCAATAGCGATGGCGTAAAGAAGGTGTCAGTTTTCATCATCAAGCCTACCAAGGGCTAAAGCCCTAGTTAAGAACAGCGGCCAGAGGACTAAGTTCTGCATGGCCCTAAGGGCCAATTTTGAGGGTTTTTCAATTTTTTCTAACATGGGTTTTGCATGGGTTTGGATGCTTAACTGGCCACCTAAGGGTTTTTAGTTTTCAGTCTTTAAGATTTTGCAAAGTTTCTAAAAAAAATGAACTCGAAGAAACATGGCTAGGGTGATGGAAAACTCACCTAGTAGACCTGAATAATCAAGATGAATGCAGGGCTCAAAATTGTCCTCCAAGAGAAGCAGGCGCAATGGTAGAGGAGGCAGCTGGAGCATTAGCAAATTCTGACTGGATGTCGGTGAAAATGATAGGGCGACTTAGCTATTTATAGAAAATTTAACATTAATTACATGCATTAAATGTTGTACGACAGCCGACGCATTTGGTGGACATGGGTTTCAAAATGACTGGTAGCGGGAATGGCAAAGCCCGTGATGCGAGCGGGAGTCAGGTGATTGCAATCTTGTTCCTATCCTCGTATTATACCATTACCTGATTAAACCTAATGTATCCATCTAAGAAAGACATCATTTGAGATCCATTGGCTATCTGGAGCACCTCGTCCAATGAGGGTACTAGATAATTGTCCTTTTTCTGAAGCCCTATTCAGGTTGCAAAAATCTACACACAATCTGATTTCTCCATTATTTTTCTTGACTAGGACCAAATTAGCCACCCACGTGGAGTGCCTGACTGGGAAGATAATTCTAGCTGACAACAACTTCTAAACTTCCTTGTAGATGATGGGTTCCAACAATGCATTGATAGGATGTTGTCGTTGTCGAAAGGTCCTTTCAAGCTTGAGAGGGATGGTGTGTGTGATGATCGAAGTGTTGTATGTCTTTAAATCTTTGTAGTTCCAAGCAACTACATCATGGTATTTGTGTAGGGGCATCAACAATCCCTTTCTTTTCTTTCGGTGTGCACACCTTGCCAATGAACACATTCTTAATTTCCTCATTTATCCCTAGATTGTGTGCATCACATTGATTATCAATACAAGCCTTCTTTGCTTGTAGATCCTGATCTTTGATCTGGTCTAAATCAAATATTTGTTCAAGCTAAACCATTCCCCTGGGAATCATGTTGGTCTTGAGATTGATAACTCCTTCTATGTCCAATTCAGCCTCTTCAGGCTTGGTCTCATCAATTATCTGGGTTGCAAACACATCGGAGCTAGTGATGAAGTCTAAGATGTGCTTGTCATCATTGAACACTTGGAAGTTGGTAACATTTTCTGTCACCGATGGAATGGAAGTAAGTTCAACAGTGAATTTCTTCATATTAGACAAAGAAAGGGATTGCAGCGTGTTTGTTGCTTGAGCTAAAGCATTAGCCGTATGGTTTTGGGAGTGAGGGATTAGCTAGATATTAAATGCATCCAAGCCTTCTATAAGGTCCCAGACTCTATGCCTATAATTTGCTAGTCTCCTATCATGGAAATATACTTTTTTGACCTGCTTTACCACTAACTCTGAGTCACCAAAAACTTGTAGCATTTTGACCTTTTTCCTTAGAGCCATCAAAAGACCATGGACTAGTGCTTCATACTCTGCTGCATTATTAGTGTAGTAAAATTGAAGCCTAGGAGTAGTGAAATAGGTCTTACTCGTGGGACTAATGAGTTTGAACCCAGCTCCCACTCCTTGCTTAGACTTAGACCCCTCAAAGCACAGTGTCCAAAACTTGGAGGACTCTTTAGCTCTAGCGCTGATCATACATTCATCTTTCTTTGGCTACACACTTGCATCTACAATTTCCAGGAAAGACATGGATTCGACATTGCTATGGTCGAGTTGTTCCATTCAGAGCTCCTTCTTTGGTGAAACTTGTCCACTGATATGAGCAACTACAATCTGACAAAGGCAACATTCAAATTCTGAGTGGGCAGTGTTGTGGACCCTGCACCAACTGGGCAACAGGAACTCTTGGAAATCCATCCTCGCTCCTAAGCTGAGTTGATCTTGCACACATTTTTTAATAAATTCCTGGAATCCATCCAATAATCCCAATTTTTCATAATCATTGGATTCCTCATCATCTGACTCGACTATCATTTTTGTGCTTTGAGGCGTATAAGCTAAATTAGTAGGGGGGCCACATGACACGAGGAGAACTTCTTCAGTCACCTCTTCTTCTTAGGAGTTTGATTCTTCTTGATAGGCCATAGGAGAATAATTACCCAACTCTATTTTGGAAAACAGTACCTCGTTGGTGTTGTTATACTATATAATCATAAACTTCATGTGTGATTCTTGCTCTATGCGGATCTAGTTTGGCAGCCCTTTCCACAACAGCCATAGGTGAGAAAAGTCGGTTGCATCATATCCATTCAATGCTCTAGTGAAATCTCATCCCAGTATTATGTCGTATGTGTCAGGAATATCTACCACTTGAATATTAATGATTTGTTGCACCCTCGGGTCTGTAGCAATCTGCATAGGGATCTAGTTAATTTCACCAACTATATTCACCTCGATTTTATCCAATTAGGTCACCTTTCTTTGTGAAGAAGTAGGAACTATTCACAATGCCTTGCATATGGTGAGTGGCATAACATTGGTCGATTCCCCTTAATCAAGCAAGTAGTTATGTAGGTTCTTCCCAAATATTATGATGGTGGTGAGGAAAGGCGGTGTTTCTAACTTCCCTAGGAACAAACCCATTGGTGTGTCTGCCTGGGCTACTTGATTTTTATCTTTCTCATTGGTCTTGTCCCTAGTGAGCACTTGGTTTTTTTTTTTAGTGGGTTGCTTTCCTGTTTGTTGATTTGAGGGGGCATCCATTTTATTGCCTAAGATTTCCTTGATCATAGGCTCATTTTGTGATTCCTTAAAGGAGACTCTCTTGGCAGGTACCTCTTGTGCTAACTTAGACAAATCAATCCCATTAATCATTCTAAAGAAAGCATTCCTAACTACAAGGACTTTAAGCAATTCAAAGGCAGACACATTTATTTTAACCTTCTTAAACTCTTCAGCTACATATTCACCCATTTGTTCAATTCTAGCCTCAAAGGATTGGCCTTGGGAGGAGCTAGTGGACTAGTTTTGCATTTGATTTGACTGCTTTCTTTTGTTAAAGTACTAAGTGGGAACATGGGGGTAACCTGGATTGTTGCTAGTGTTTGGACAAGTGGAGTACTAAAGTTATTAGGTGGAATAGTGGTCGTAAAGGCCCTCCTACTTGTCTACTCCTTAAATTATAAGGGGTTTCCCTTTGTTGAAACACCTGTACCTTGTCCTCACATGACTCCTCTTCATCTACTGGGCCATTATCTATTGAAGTAAAGAGTTGGGATAAAGAATCTCTGCTACTTACCTCTTTGGATTCTTCGTCTTTTGAGGCAGCAGTCTCCTTTTTAGGCACATTACTCTCACTTCATGGAAAGGGGGCTTGATTGACCACGAGCACGAAGAGTCATAAGGTTAAAATGGGACTATGTCTCTATAGTTTTCACCATTGACAATGTTCTATACTTCCACTTGAAATATCTCTGTAGCTGTCTGGAATTCGGGGCAATCCAATTCGGAGTGCCTATTCATTTTATGGATCTGGCACCATCTGGACAAAGTTGCCTTAGCTAAGTACACCCCACTTGTCATCTTGTCTATGTTAGACGGCTAGTCAAGAGGAGTGGGAATGCCTCCATTGTTTGGCCTCGTGTTCCATGTCTAGTTTTGTCTCTGTGAAGGCCTCCTTTCGAAGCTTTGATTGGAATTTTTTCCTAGAAGAGTCACCTGTATCACAATTATCTTTGTTGCCTCAGTTGAGGTTAGCTTGTATGCTTCATTTAGAAGCTTGCAATTGGTTGTTCCAGTTTCTTAGGTGTGTCATTTCCATAGACATTTTCTTGATCATATACGTTAGTTCATTTATCTGATCCTTCTCTGCATTGTTCAGCTGTGATGCTTGGTTTTGGAGGAAGACTGGCTGCACTGCTAGCTAGTTTTGTTGAACGGGTGGAAACTCGGCTCTTGCAAATATGCAAGTACTTAAGGTGGATGATAATAGACCTGTTGTTGTTGTGACTGCAAGTAGTGAGGCACTGGGGGTGCCTGGTTCAATGGCTATCTTGGATGAAGAACCATGGGTAACTGTGGGACTTGGTTCATAATTGGCATGTGGTGTGCCAAGGCCTGAGTGAGTCCTTGGATTTGCATTAGGTGAGCAGTTGGCCCCAAATATGGCAATGGACCAACAACATTTTGTCCCAAATCTGTACTTGTTGTGATTGCCTTAGCATAAGCCTCCACAAGACTAGCAGGTGGAGGGTGCATCCTCTTCACTAGTGTGGATGTGAGGTTGTATAGGGCAACATAATAGACCAATCATGCAAAAGGATCATCAACCATGTATGGAGCTTGCAACCTCATATATGCACAATGAAATCGATCATTAAAGGAGTCAATTGGTTCATTGACTTCCCTCCAAACAGCCATGAATTGTTGGTATAATTCTAAAGGGATGACCAGAATCTTGTATTTCTATAGGAAGGCATTCTTCAAGAGATCCCACGTGGTGATGGACCCTGTAGGCAAGTTAATGTACCAATAAGAGGCATCTTCCCCCAATGAATAAGGAAAGAGTTGACAAGCCACATCTTCTTGATCTATTTGCATGTCTTTCAATTTTGTTTGGAATATTTTAATATGCTCTTTTGTTGTCCTATGCGGATCACAAGGATAGAACTTCATGCAAAAGTCATCTGGATTCTTTAGCATATCATGGTAGACTTGGAAGGATAGCAAAGAAGGATTATTGTCCAACCATGCCATGACAGGAGGAGGAGGTCATGCTTGTTGCGTAACAATAATTTGGGGCTGCATTGGGAAAGCAACAATTGATAAAGCTCCTTGAACTTGAAGGGCTATGGCAGGATCAACGCTCTAGCTGCTGGAGGTGAGCAGCTAGAATGCAGCTTGGGGTGGCTGAGAAGAGGAGATAGATAATGGAAAAGAGGGAGGAGTGTGGTATGGATGGGTGGAGGGAAGAGGTGAAGATGGAGGTGAGGTGGATGGAGCGGATGAGGTTGATGAAGTTGCTTCCCCTCTTTTATCTCTTTTAGCCTTGGTAGGGGGTTGTAGTTCTTGAAATTCCCCTTTATTTGGTGTGGATCTCAATATTCTTTGGAATCTTTCAAGGGAGAATGAACCAATTCGATCCAGCTTAACACGAGGAATGTCGTCCTTCTAGCGTCATTTTGTTGATGGGTGTTTTTCACTTCTCAACACAGGTAATCCATAAGTGCATCACCTCTCTTGAAAGACAATTTCCTACAAACAAATTGCAGAAAACTATCCCAAGGTCTCTCGAGTGTTAGGTCATGACTTTCTTGGAATGTCTTAGTTGGTTCATGTGACTTGTTGGTAATCATAGGGCAGCCTTACATATGTTAATTTGAAGGGAGATTGGATCCTTGAATGGAGTTTTTAAGATTTTGAAGGTGATGTGCAATTGCTGCAAGTTCAAAATAGTAGTCTAAAACTCCACTATTATCATCAGATTTGGCTCTACAATCATGTTGGAACTTTTCCTAAACTACTATTTCAAAGAAAGGTCAAAAGGGAAGGGAAAAGAGGAAGTTCCTAGACCTACAACTACCAATGAACAGTGATAATGGAGGATGCTACAATGGATAGCCTTCCTAAAACTAAGTTCCACTTAACCAAATCAGCCAACAGTATCATGAAACTAGTGTTATCTTCTAAGGTCTACATATTTTCAATTGTTCATTCACCATAAAGCATGAATAAAAAATGAAATTTAGGTGTAGCAATGAATTTATGTTTATACTATCTTTACACTGCTATTTATCATCAACAAACAACAAAAAGCATGAATAAGGAAGGGCATCAACACGACAGTATTCTTCAACATCAATGAACAACATCTACTAAACTACTAGAAGCATTAAGAACAAAAAACTAAAGTAACTTAAATCTATCAAACATGAAGAGATGAATCATCAAACATAACAAAAACTCAAGAATACTCCAAAACAATGAATTTCTATTGAAATTTTAGCAACATGTCATTACAACAACTCAACTCTATCTTTGAAAATGAGAGGACACCCCCTTTTTATAGTTTTCCAAAATTAAAATGAATGGCCAAGATTTAATCTCATTGTGTGGCCAAGATTCATTACAAATTAGGGTTTCACCTACCCCTAATATTTCACAATTTAAAAATGCATTCCTTGTCTTTTCTCTATTTTGTCTTCTAGTGGCATGGCACTGTAGCACTTTATCCTGTAGTGATTTTCCCTTTTGGTTATAGCTACACTGTGAGGAACTCATCATTAATGACAAGCTTTCCTTAGTTCTTCTAGATAGTGGCATACTCCATGAACTTACCCATCAGTGCCTAAAGTTTATTCCACTCCATGATGTCTGATTGGAACACTTGGAAGGTCTGCTTTTTGGATCTGCTTGTGATCAGCTCCCAATTCTTTGTACATTTAGGTGTGTGCTTGATCACTTGCACTGACTGGACGAAGGCTCGATTAGCAAAGTACAAAAAATATGGAGTTAATGAATCTGTGGCCCCTTTCTCCATTTTCTTGTGGAAAGACGGCCTGATCTTCTCTAGGTCAAGCTCGACAATGAGCATGTTGTAATCTGTCATGAGCTTTAGATTTTTCTCACAATCTGTCCTATGTTCCTTGACCCATTCAAGTTCAAGCTCAACCTCATGGAGTACTCTTTCTAGAACATCTCTTCTATAGGCCAGGCCCATTTTCCATGTCTCGACCATCCAATGATCATCCTTTACTAGGGTTAGTGTAATAACCAAACCCAAGTTCCAGTTTTATCGGATAACTTTTTTTTTGTATGTTTATTCTTTTTAACATTCCTTTACTTGATATTCAGATAACAACCACATAATCATATACCTATTCAACCAGAATAGGTTATCATCCTATCGGGATGGGTTCCTAACCATACAAGTTAGTTTTTGGGGACCTCACTATATATTCAATGGAATAGATGCCCTTACCCATCTGGGATAATTCTTATTGCTCTGGCCAGAGACTTAGACCCATCGAGACCATACGGGTCCTGAGTCTTTTAGAACCATTCGGGCTCCCCTTGAGTATGCAGCTTGTTATGGCTAACTATTTAATTTTCTATTTTGCTCACCACCCAACCGTATTGGTAATGAGTCTAACAAAATCTACCAAACCCCCCACCATTATTGATTATAAATTTTCTTTTGCAGGTATGCAGCCCTTTTTAGGGCCCTTGCTCCTAGACAGTTCACATCGACTACCACCCACTAAGAACAAGTACTAGTTAAACTAATTAGAATCCCCTCCCAAGGTTAAAATTCCTCTAATGACAAGATTCATTCATTTATCTTATTAAGTTTTTGCTTCCAAGATGGATTTTCCCTCCTCTTGAAATATTATAACATGACATGTTCATTATTGCTCCCCGGCGATTTAAAGGGTCAATGCCACAGATGTCGTTGTTGCAGCTTTATTAGGCCACAAATTTAGTAGCTCAAGCACAATGGTTTTACCCGTAAACATGAGCCAGAGGCATCGCTTATACCGAACATTGTTGGTTTTTTGTTCTAACATCTTATTTAGGTTTACCTATCAATTTATTCCCTATGCTTTTTGGTCACCAAGATCCTCATGGACGTGAAGTGATTGCATACGGTGTAGGGAAGATAATATATTCTACAAAATAACACCTCCCTTCACCTTTTGTTCACCAAGATCCTCATAGAGGCGAGGTGATTGCATACAGTGTAGGAAGGTTAACTATTGAACATTAATTAATTGACTAGAGGCAACAAGCCATCCATAATAAATATATGCAACTTCGTAGGTGGAAAGCCGACCATAGAATAAATACAATGTAGGCGACAAGCCACCCATATTCAATTAACAAAGTAGGCAGCAAGCTAACCATTTGCAAATGAAAACGTAGGCAGCAAGCTGACCATATTACAATTATCAAAAATGGAATACATGATTAATCTACTTTTGAAGTAAAGAATCACTAACCAATAAAGAACTATTTCTTATAACCATTCATCAAGTGTTTCTAAAAATCAAGACTACATCCCATAGAAAAATATTGCGAAAAAGCTTTTAGAAGAATAAAATAATCCTATCACGAAATAGCTCAGCTTCCACAATATCATTTAACTAAATCCTATTAGATATACAAATTACTTCCACATCCTATCTTACACTTTTAATAAAACCTATATAGTGAAAGCAAGAATTACAAGATTCAACTCTTATCTTGAAGTAATTTTAATCTACCAAAGATATTCTACATTAATTATTAATTCTAAGACCAAACTCACTCCTATCTTTATAAGTGATATCCATCCATTATTTATCATTTAATCATAAGTTAAGAACCAATACGTGATCACAAGAAATTAATTCTTTTCCATGCCTTAGCATATGATTTCAAGATTGAGGAAAAACTTTAGTTATGAACTATCTACATTGATGTATAGAAATGTAAACCAATTGAAAATATATCTATAATCCCATTTTTTATTATTTATTTATTTTTTCTTATGAAGCTGATCCTGAAGACCCTTTCCCATATGATCATTAAAACTAAATCCCATAAATCAATTTTTGTGTGGAGTTTTTTAGGAGAAAAGACTTTTCCCTATTTAAATAAAACTCACAAATTACTTGATTATATACAAGCCCAATGATTATTCAATTTATTATCTATTTTATTCTGATATCAAAGAATAACAGATTCACATGTTAGGGAAAATTTTAACATACATATTACTTAAAATGAATATCATTACATAAAGTCTCTTTCACAATTTAAGGTATGATTGCTACGCATAAACTAATAATGGTCTCTCTTTGAAAAATGATTCCTTAGTACATAATCATGAAAAAGAACAAGCTGAGTGATATAATTTAAGCAGGACTAAAGCTTATCACATTACTAAGCATCAACCACCTTAACCTACTGGGCATATCCTATAATAAAGATTGATGGCCACTATAAGAACTCTAAGCTGACATTGTTCTGTCATTCTCATGAATATTATACAGTAGGAATGGTGGAACGAATCAGAACACCAGTCAGTTATCTCAATTCAAGTTATCAAGAACATAGAATTAGTTCTTCCTATTTCAAGTCTTACATCTAATACTAATCGTCAGAATCATCTAAAACAGTGGCCGGCTCAAGAGACTAAGAAGCACAGCAAAGGCATCATGTTGATATAGCAAAGCAGTCGGCCTAAATTCTACACACAGATTATATTCAATGGACACCATACGAAGTATTGTTGAAGGCTTATAATGATAGATACCATTTAATCGATAGTCTAAAAGTTTAAGGTAATAAATCACAGCCAACAAATGGTTCTCTAGAACCTTTAGATCATTCGATGGACTCCTTAGAATGAAGTGGTAAAAAGAACAGAGGTTATGTGTCAAAGAAAGAAAGATATGATAATCTATATTCTATTACAAGAAAAAAGAGAGAAATATCATTTAAAACCAGAGTTCCAAGGAGGATACACTATGAAGGCCGCGCCATTGGGAAAAAAAGAAATAAACAAAAGAAGAGATTGCGCTAAGACTCATTATTTCCTATCTTATGTTAATAAAAAAACTGAGATAATATAACATAAATTAAACAATATCAGGAGCGGGCCCTAAGATCTTTGTGGCTCATGAAAGAGGATCTATTCATAAAGGAAGAGGACAGTATGAATTTTACAATCAGAGAGAGACAAAAAAATCTTCAATTCCATGATATATTCTTTTTCGCAACCTTACTTAACACAATATAATTAAATGCATGTCTTCTCCAATTTATTAAATGAGCACGCAGAGAAGTTAAGTTTTCAAAGAATCACGTAGACAACATTACTACAATGTATGGTATCGAATTAGGAATACCTTAATTGCTTTGTCCTGAATTTTCACAGCTTCCTCAACTACACACCTCCTTTTGTTGGACACTTGGAACACTGAGAGGGGGGATGAATCAGTGTTCACTGATTTTAATTTCCAAAAATAGATCTAAAATGATTAACAACAATAATTAAACTTCATATAGTATTTGCAGCACATAACAGATGAAATCATGCAATCACATTAATGAACAACATAACACTAGATATTTTTACGTAGAAACCCTGTTAGGGGAAAAACCACGGTGGAGATTAATCCAAAAAAATTTACTCTGTTAAAAGTAAAATAGAAAGAAGAGGAATGCACTTGCATTCAGGCGCACTGCCTAGAGCTCACTACTCAATAGGAAAGGCTCACTGTCTTCTAAAAAAAATTAAGATTACAACAAAATTTTGAACTGAGAGAACATCTAAAAATTCCAAATTTCAGTTCCACTAAGGCTCTTGATCAGACTTTGGATCTCTTGACGGAATCGCACTTCTACTCTGCTCTGCACTGCTTAGCATACCGAAACTATTCTACCCTCAAACAACTGATCTTCTCTTTTTGCTCTTTTTTGATACTCCTTCACTACTGAATTATATCTACTACCATGATTTTTCATATCATATCATACCATACACAAAAATGGTTTACCGATCTCCTTTATATACCCGCTAATCAGAAATTCAATGTATGTCGGCCTCACAATAAGATATAATATGCATATGTCAACTCAAATCTCTAATTAGAATTGATGCTTACCCACACAAGTCGGCTAGAATTTAGTAGGGACACAAACCAAGATTTCAAACATAGGAAATAGAAAAATACATATTCCACATATATCCACGATACACCATATGAAACATGTCAGCCAAAATGGAAAATAAACCATGAAACATGCTACCGAATCTCTTAACTCGAACTCTGACTTAATACCATACAAAAAAACTCATCAGAGGATAGTGTAAATGCTAAGAAATATTTTATGGAGATCCACACCATGAAATAATGATCCAGAAAAGTGATCGGATCAACTTGTCAACCAGATGTCATGTTCTTCATTCTTTCTACCGATAGATTATAGAGTCTTAGTTTCCTTGTTGGTATAAACAATGCTAGTACTATGGATCATACTACTAACACTAGTTGCCATCAATGACAACACAAGTGCCAAAAATGATCTCTCAGAGCCATATGCCAACAATCTCCCCCTTTGGCACTAATGGCAACACTTAGTGAAAAATCAAGACTAAGTGTCAAAACCAAAAACTCAGCAAGACCAAAATTATTACTCCCCCTATGGATGTCAAGGAAATTTTTCACTGCATTCTCTCCCCCTTTGACATCAATGACAAAGCTCTACTATATCTTCTCTACACTTTTCTTCTTATTCTCTCCCCTTTACTGTACTTTACTCTTACTCTATTCTCTCCCAACTGATGATGCAAAAATTGATCAAAATTGGACAACTGTTGTAAGAATTCAGAAGATTATTTTATACTTAGCTTTCATTTCAAGAAGGAATTTCTTCCAGGAGTCCACCACAATCTCAATAGCTATTATCAATCTGTTATTCTCTGAAGTTTTGTTGATGATCTGAACAAGAGACTCAAGAATGGTGATTGCATCTTCCAGCTTTTCTCCTAACTTAAGAACTTCAATCATCTGCTCTAATATCCCTTTAGTTATTTCTTTCACTTTCCAGAAGGCATCAATAAGAGTATTCCTATAAAAGTGGACCTTCGCATGCTCAACCTACAAAGCATGAACTTTCTTCTTAACATCTCCATTCTTGTCCAAAAACATACTGTAATCTTGTCCACTTCTGACAAGCTCCTTTTCGATTTCCTCCAACTTATCCTTGTACTTTCCTACCACATGAGGCCACTTAAGACAGTAATTGAAAACTTTGTTAGCCGAATCAATGCACTGTCTCAACTCATTCATTTTATTTTTCAACTTGGAAAGAGATAGCCTAAACTGCATCTTTAAATGGGAAATTATTTCCTCCTCTTTTTTGTCCAAAGGCACAGATTCCATGGCTTCCTGGACACACTGAATTAGTTCTTCTGGGAGAACATCCTGCAGACTGTCCAACTCAATGTTATTATCAGCAAAGTATCTTGCCAGAGTGTTTTCAATAATATCCTGCTCATAAGATGGTCCATTTAACCATATTTCTAATATCTTTTGCATACCATCCTCTTCCTGAATGATTTGCACTATCGTTGACTTGAACAGAGCACCTTCTTCATCACTATCTTCAGCTATTATTATTTCATGTTCACTTGGTTTTGGTTGATCTCTTGGAGTATATTCTTCAGAAACTTCATCCTCTACATCCACAACCAATTGTCTTTTCCCTTTTTCTTCAACCTTTGCTGACTTGGGTACCGAATGAGTGACACCACCCATATCACTTCCTCTCTTCTACTTTTTCTTTTCCTTTCTGGAGGATGATCCAACTTCAGTTAACTTTACCGGGAGAGGGATAACACTTTCCCCGAACCTTTCTAACACCTTTCTAAAGAATCTTTCATACACTTGTTCACAATTGTCAAAAGAGTTATAATGATTAAAGATTTTCTTACAAACTAGCATATTTTCTCTCCACACTACATTGTCCTTCATAGGCAAACAGTTTAGAAAATACATCATAATACATATTGTCAAAGTGCCAAACCTGAAGGGGTAATCAATATCCTTTGTTAATTGAACATTCTCCATCAGTTGATCCTTCATCAGACTACATAGGTCAAGGTCTTCATTTTCAATTATCATTTTATGAGCAATATATGCAACACCTGTTGAGGTTGATCCTTCTCAATTTCTGAAGAAGATCTTATATGTGATTCCATGTGCAACATGCCTTGTCAATGGATCTTTAATCGTCACAATTATCAAAGCCCTTTGATCTCCCCTTATTCTGGTTAGGGCTTCAACCTCAACATTGCAAATCGACTTCTTTGGTATATCACCAACATGCATAAGCCCGTTAGATTCCTAATCACATCCTTGGAAATTTGATAAGGTTTGTCTAGAGTGAGGATGTCACCATCTAATTTGTTCAGAACAAACCAAATTATCTCTGCATTGATAAAATGAGGATATTCACTCCATATATCCAAATTTTAATGCTTTGATCCCTCAAGCCTCTTGAAATCGGTGAGTGACAACAAATTTCTATTATCCCTAATCTTTTGACTACTATACTCATCTAGAGTTATGGTTCCTTTGATTTGCTTCATGTTTCACCCTGAACAAAGTTCTACCGATCGCAAGAATAGATATGGAATCAATGATCAACAGAAATACCTGGAAATTTGTTGCTAGGATCACTTTTCGCACCTTTGAAATTTTGTAGAAAATGCTCTCGAACTGTTCTCCTTCAATGTGCAATGACGAATTAGGGTTTCAAATTCCCCTTTTATAACTTCACCTACTTTACTTTTTGTCACATTAAATGTGTTGCCCTAGAAGTTTCGGTCACTCTACAAACTCAGACAGCAAGCGAAGAATTCAACTGCAGAGCTATACCATTTCATCCAATTCAACATATGATTGCTAATACTTCCATTAATGAATAACATGAAGACTGACGGCATCCAGCAATTCGGTGCCAATTATACACAGGGGGACAAAATATTTTCATGAAAAAATACCCCTAGGCCACTAGCCTGATATCAATTACCGGAAGAGTTACCGAAGGGAGCTTCTGATACAGCCTTGTTTCCTTCATCAGATTCACTTTTCTTCACCATGTTTTCTTCATCTGACCTCTTATCTCTTCCACATATGCTTTTTCTTTTCCTTTGTTATCTTTCTATGAATTTCTTCCTTGATAAATTGGACCTCATTTATTCATGTTTTTGTTCCTACAGAATTTTGCAAGGTGTCTAAGATTGTTACAATTGAAACATACCAGACCTTTCTGTCTATACCAGCCATTCCACTTATTTCCTCCTGACTTGTATTGATTAGAAACATGTCCAAATCTTCCACAGGTATAGCATTTATTTACAAGCATACTTCTGCATTCTAATGCCTTATGACCAAACTTCTTGCATTTAAAGCATTGACCAAAAAATGATGGAGTACCAAGGTTTATCCTTCTTCTACACTGAGAAGCCATATGTCAAAATTTATTACAAGTGAAACAATATCCATTCCTTACCAGACGTCTTTTGCCTTTGTTCTTCTTTTCAAAGTCTTTTTGTTCAGATCCAGAGCTTTCACCCTTCTCATAGCTGAGATCTCGCTTGTCATTTGTATCCTTCTAATTTTTTGTTATCTCATCAAGCTTAGCAGAACTTATCCTGAACTTTTCCTTGAATTCATTTGCAATAGAAAGCTCATTTCCAAGAGTAACTATATGTCTCTCAATCTCGTGTTCATAGTTTCTGGCATGTCGTAGTTCTACCTCCAGCTGAATGGTTCTACTGTTAATTTTGTTCCATTCTTCAGATTTTTCTTTTAGGGACTGGGCAAGATTCTCCTCATTCTTCTTCCTTTGTTCAATCTCTTTGGTAAACTTCATTGCCACCGATTCCATCTCAATTTTTAGAGTTGCATTGTCCTTCGCTAGCTTTTCACATTCTTCTGTTATTTCTTTTAGGGTTTGATTCAAGTGGACATCATCTAGACCTTTGCTTTCTTTTTGCTTCAACTAGTCACACAACTCCTTCCTCTTTTCCCTTGACTCATTTATCTTATCCTTCAGTGATTGAATGAATTTTTCGGCATCTACAAGATTTTCCTTTAATTCCATGACTTCCACTTTAGATTGATCAAGATTATCAACTGCTACCATAAGTTGTTGTTGAAGACCACCAGCATCCATTGTAATTCAAGATTCACCTCAAGTTGTTAAACTTCTAAAGAGGAACCTACTCTGATACCAATTGTTAGACACTGGGAACACTAAGAGGGGGGGTGAATCAGTGTTCACTAATTTTAATTTCCAAAACAGATCTAAAACAATTAACAACAATAATTAAACTTCATATAGCATTTGCAACACATAACAGATGAAATCATGCAATCACATTAATGAACACCATAGCACTAGATATTTTTACGTGGAAAACCTGTTAGGGGAAAAACCACAGTGGAGATTAATCCAAAATGTTTACTCTATTAAAATTAAAATAGAAAGAAGAGGAATGCACTTGCATTCAGGTGCACTGCCTAGAGCTCACTGCTCAATAGGAAAGACTTACTACCTTACAAGCAAAATTAAGATTACAACAAAATTTTGAACTGAGAGAAAAGAATCTACAAATTCCAAATTTCAGTTCCATTGAGGCTCTTGATCAAATTCCAGACCTCTTGATGAAATCGCACTTCTGCTTTGCTCTGCACTACTTAACATACTGAAACTATTCTATCCTCAAACAATTGATATTCTCTTTTCGCTCTTTTTTTATACTCCTTCACTACTGCATTATATCTACTACCATGATTTTTTATATCATATCATACCATACACAAAATTGGTTTACCGATCTCCTTTATATACCTGCTAATCAGAAATTCAATGTATGTCGGCCTCATAATAAGATATAATATTTTTGCATATGTCGGCTCAAATCTCTAATTAGAATTGATGTGTACCCACACAAGTCGGCTAGACTTTAGTAGGGACCCAAACCAAGATTTCAAACATAGGAAATAGAAAAATACATATTCCACATATATCCACGATACACCATATGAAACATGTCGGCCAAAATGGAAAATAAACCATGAAACATGCTACCGAATCTCTTAACTCAAACTCTGACTTAATACCATACCACAAAACTCATCAGAGGATAGTGTAAATGCTAAGAAATATTTTATGGAGATCTACACCACAAAATAATGATCCAGATAAGTGATCGGATCAACTTGTCAACCAGATGTCCTATTCTTCATTCTTTCTATTGGTAGATTGCAGAGTCTTAGTTTCCTTTCCGGTATAAACAATGCTAATACTATGGATCATACTACTAACGCTAGTTGCCATCAATGACAACACAAGTAGCCAAAAACGATCTCTCAGAGCCATATGCCAACACCTTCCTCTTCACCTCTTTCCTTCCTGCTTATATAGAGCTAGAGATCTTTCTTGAATGGGTGCTTCTCCTTCATTTGCACGCCAGTTGGGCTTCTCTTGTGTAACTGATCTCCGTTCTTCCATTTACTTATTATGTATTCTAGTTAGAAAATGAAGAGTTTCTAAAAATATTCTGATGTTTCCTTTTCGTTATATTTTAACAAAATTAATAGAAGGAAAGTAATGAACAATAACTCATACCATCAATTATAAAGAAAACAAAATGATTCTTCATTATTCATTTTCCTTCACAAAACCATATAATGAAAAAATCAATGTCTCAAGAAATTGTATTACTTCCAACCATTATATCCCAAACACAATATTTGAAAACAAATATTGATAAAATAAAGTCTCAAGAAGGGGTTATCACATCCTCCCCCCCTTACATTGTGCATCGTCCTGATGCACTTATTCTATACAAAATTTGGAGGAATAGTTTCCCTCCATTATTTAGTAAAATAGAAAAGGAAATAAATATTTCATCTTAGTTGTGTCTTCCCATGTCGCATTATCTTCATCATACTGATCCCATTGCACTTTACACTAATTAATTTCCTTGTTTCGTAGGTGGTACCATCTCTCATAAATACGATAGGGCCCGACTGTAATCCTCCCTAGTTCCTAAACCTGTAATGCATTCCATTTTAAAACATGATTTTCATCAGGTACATATCTTTTAAGAAGTGAAATTTTGTAGACATCATGGATTCGACTCAGTTGAGGGGGTAAGGCCAACCGATAGGCAACTGGATTAATTTTTTCTAATATCTCAAAAGGTCCTATGTAGCGGGGTGTTAATTTATCCTTTTTCCCAAAACTTATGGAGCTCTTATGAGGTTGTGCCCTCAAAAAAACTCTTTCACCTATGCCAAATTCTCTTGGTGTCCTTTTTAAGTCTGCATAACTCTTTTTCCTATCTAATGCTTCTTTTAACCTTTTCCTTATTTCCTTAGTTTGATTCTCCATTTCTCTTAATATGTTGGGCCCAATTATTATTCTATCCTCAAGGTTGTCCCAACTTAGAGGTGTTTGACAAGGTCTTCCATATAGTGCTTCAAAAGGAGTCATTCCCAAAGAAGATTGATGAGTGTTATTGTATGCAAACTCTACTAGTGGAAGCTATTCTTCCCATCTTGTTTGTTGATCCATGCAATACATACGAAGTAGGTCTTCCACTATTTGATTGGTTCTTTCGGTTTTCCCATCAGTTTCAAGGTGGTAGGCTAAACTAAAATTTAATCGTGTCCCCAAAGCTGCCTAAAGTGTTGTCCAAAATATTGAAGTAAATCTAGCATCCCTATCAGATATGATCTTCTCAAGAATACCGTGTATTCTAAATACTTCTTTCACAAAATGCTTAGCTAAAGTGGGAGCATCATCAGATAAATTACCTAGTATAAAATGAGCTACCTTTGTGAGTTTATCAATTACCACCATAATTGGATTATGTCTATAGGGTGTCATGGGAAACCCTTAAATGAAGTCTATGCTGATAACCTACCATTTATGCTAAGGTATATCATGAGGGTATAATAGACCAGCTGGGTGACAATGCTCTGCTTTAACCCTTTGACATTCTAAGCACTTGGCCACAAAATCCACTACATCCTTTTTGATGCCTTGCCAAAAATATTATTTCCTTAAATCTGAATATAGTTTATTTACTCTAGGGTGGCCCGAGTAAGGAGAATTATGAGCTTCATTCAACACTAACTTCCTCAAATTTCTTGTCTTGGGAACATATATTCTATTGTTGAATCTTATTAGTTCATCCTTGCCGAGGGTATATTCCTTAGTTCAAGGATTAGTTGGGTCTTCATTCAAAGTTGATTTGATCTGTGCACACCATGGGTCCCTTCTTTGTTCATTTAAGACTTGCTCCCTAAAAGAGGTTTTGAAAATGGAAATGGCCATTAGATGTCTTCGCCTACTTAAGTAATTTGCTACCCTATTCTCCTTTCCCTTGATATATTCTATTTCAAAATCATAATCACTTAGAAATTCTAACCATCTCCTTTTTCTAGCATTCAAGTGGGGTTGGGTGAAGATGTATTTGATCCCTTGATGATTCGTCCTTAATTTCAAGGGTTTCCCTAACAGGAAGTGTCTCCATTTTTGTAAAGCATGTACAATGGTTGCCATTTCTAAATCATGAGATGCATAATTTACTTCATGATTTTTTAATTTCCTAGACTCATAAGCTATCACACCCCCATCTTGCATAAGTACTCCTCCTAGCCCTTCAAGAGAAGCATTTGTCACAACTACAAAATTCCCATATGGGTCAGGTACCCTCAGGATTGGTGCCTGCGTGATTAACCTTTCTTTTAGGTTTTGAAATGTATTGTCGCATTGTTCATTCCACAAGAATTTCATATTCTTTCTTTGTAAGGTAGTGATAGGATTTGCAATTCTAGAGAATCCTTCCACGAACCTTCTATAATATCCAGCTAGTCCCATGAAACTTCGTACCTCTACTACATTCTTAGGGATTGGCCACTCCACTATTGCTTTTATCTTTTTGGGGTCCATTGCAATCCCCTCTTTTGATATAATGTTCCTGAGATAATGTATCTCTTTTTCAAAGAAGGCACACTTTGACAATTTCCCATATAATTGTGTTCCCTTAGTTTCTGTAATACTAACTACAAATGCTTCAAGTGTTCCTATTCATCTTTGGAATAAATCAAAATATCATCTAGGAACACTAAAACAAATTTGTCTAAATATTCATGAAACACATTGTTCATTAGATTCATGAAGGCAGCTAGAGCATTGGTTACCCCAAATGGTACAACTGTGAATTCACAATGACCATATCTTGTTCTAAAGGTTGTCTTAGGTATGTCTTCTTCTTTAATTCTTAATTGATGGTACCCAGATCACAAGTCTATCTTAGAGAATACCGTTGCTCCCTTCATTTGGTCAAAGAGATCTTCAATTCATGGTAGAGGGTGTCTATTCTTTATAGTAACCTTATTAAGCATTACATAATTAATGCATAGCCTTAATGTTCCATCCTTCTTTTTAACAAATAGTATTGGTGCCCCCCAAGGAGATACACTTGGCCTAATAAATCCCTTTCCCAAAATTTCTTCTAACTACATCTTGAGTTCTACCAACTCAGCTTGGTTCATGTGGTAAGGTGCCCTAGACACTGGTTCAGCTCCTAGAATTATTTCAATAGAGAAATCAAATTTCCTCTTAGGAGGTAAACCTGGTAATTCTTCTAGAAAAACGTCTCTAAATTCTTGAAGCAAAGTAGAATTTTCAAACGTAGGGGGTTTTTCTTTTCTCTTCTCATCTAGGTGAACATGAAGATTTGCGCACCCCTTTTCCTTTCTCTTCTTAGCTGCATTGCTGAAATGACTTCCATACTTATAGGTTTAGCATTGCCTTGAATTATGACTCTCCTACCTTTATCATCATAGCACTCAACCAACTTGTAATAACAATCCACATTATCCTTATGTGCGGATAGCCAATTCATTCCAAGAATTATATCATAAGACCCTAAGGGGGCTACATAAAGGTCTATGCTTGTTTTGAAGCTGGGAAATTGTATTCTTGCCTTAGGCATGTACTTGGTTACTTCCCTAGTTGCCTTATCCCCATACTGAACTGTCCATGATGTTTCCATGAATTCCACCTTAATTGACATTTTCCTTATTAAATCTGGAGAAATAAAGCATTTAGATGATCTTGTATCAATTAATATTGAGACCTCTTGTTTTAAGAGTTTACCTATTGTTTCTATGGGTATGTTTTGGTGTTTGATTTGTTGATTCATGACTGCTGCATGAATCTTGTGTTGAGTTTTATGGGAGGGTTGGTTAGATCTAATTTGATTATGTATCTTTGAACATTCCCTAGCATAATGATTTCCCCCACACATGAAGCATCCACCTAGTGGTTCCTTTTTAACCTGACCTGTGGAGTTATTCCCTACCTCACTGGCTCGATTAGTGTTCTTCTGATTAAGTGTACCTTCATTGTTTCCATATCTCTAGTTTTTTTTAGATGATGACCCTCTACCTCCCATATTATTCCTTGGATATTTTTTGAATTTAGATCCCTTCTGAAATCCCCATTTCCTTTTGAAAGATGGGTTCTTGAAATTATGTTTTAATGCCACAAGAGCTTGTAACTTCTTTTCTTGCTTAAGGGACTTTCCCAATACATCATTCATGGTTTCAGGTCCAAGTAGGTCAACCTCAGCCCCTATATTGGTATTCAGCCCTAAGATTAACTTTCTAGTTTGACCTTTCTCATCCCTTTGGTACATAGGTACGTATTTTAACAACTTTGCAAATTTGTCCCAATATTGTTGAACTGTCAAGGTTCCTTGCCGAAGGTTATGGAATTCCGTCACTTTCTCATCATAGAACAATTGAGGTAACCATCTTTTGTGGAAAAGGGTGATGAACCATTCCCATGTGACTGTCTCCATATTTATTTTATTTTGTTCCTTAGTGTTGGTCCACCAACTGGCTGCTTCTCCTGTTAGTTGATAAGATCCCCACTTAACCTTGGTTGGCCCGTTAAAGTTCCTTAACTCAAAGTACTTCTCCATTTCATTTAACTAGCTCTCTTCTCCTACACCTATTTTTTTCCCATCAAACTTAAGTGGTGTGATTTTATTTAAATCCTTGGATAGTTCCATGAGGTTATCCCCCCTCCTAGGCACACCCCTTCTATTTCCTTGATGGCCATGAAGATAGTCTTCATTTTCAGGTTCCATTATGTTCTCAATGTTACTCTGCCTTGCTCTAAGATCTTGGATAGTTTGTTCCAAGGAATTAATTTTGTCCCTTTGCTCCTCCATTAAAGTGATCATAGCTTCTAAGGTTGTCCCATCTCCCCATGATGTTTCATGTTCCATTTCTTCCTCATTTGTGTTGGGTTCAATGTTGCTACCTCTTGTTCTTGCCATTGGTGCCCTATTCAATTCACACACAAGGCTTTGGTCAATATCCAGGTTTGAATTATTATTATTTCAAACTTTTACTACATTATATATTTTGAAGAGCTATTTAATGCAAACTATGGTAGGCTCTACACCTAGTTTTGAACCATGCTCTAATAACACATGTAATAACCAACCCAAGTTCTAGTTTTATCAAATAACTTTTTTTTTCGTATGTTTATTATTTTTAACATATCTTTACTTGATGTTCACATAACAACCACATACTCATATACCTATTCAACCGAAATAGGTTACCATCCTATTGGGATGGGTTCCTAACCATACGGGTTATTTTTTGGGTCCAAATGGGACCTCACTATCTATTCAACGGAATAGATGCCCTTACCCATCTAGGGTAAGTATTATTGCTCTAGCTAGAGACTTAGACCCATCAGGACCATACGGGTCCTGAGTCTTTCAGAACCATTCAGGATCCCCTTGAGTATGCAGCTTGTTATGGTTAACTATTTAATTTTCTATTTTTCTCACCACCCAACCGTATTGGTAATGAGTCTAACAGACTCTACCAAACCCCCGAGCATTATTGATTATAAAATTTCTTTTGTGGGTACGTAACCCTTTCTAGGGCCCTTGCTCCTAGATAGTTCACGTCGACTACCACCCGCTAGGAACAAGTACTAGTTAAACTAATTAGAATCTCCTCCCAAGGTTAAAATTCCTCTAACGACAAGATTACTTCATTTATTTTATTAAGTTTTTGCTTCCAAGAGGGATTTTCCCTCCTCTTGGAAATTTATAACATGACATGTTCCTTATTTCTCCTCAGTGATTTAAAGGGTCAATGCCACAAACAACGTTGTTGCAGCTTTATTAGGCCACAGATGTAGTAGCTCAAGCGCGATAGCTTTACCAGTAAACGTGAGCCAGAGGCATCACTTATACCGAACACTGCTGGTTTTTTGTTTTAACATCTTATTTAAGTTTAGCTATCAATTTCTTCCCTACACTTTCTGGTCACCAAGATCCTCATGGACGTGAAGTGATTGCATACAGTGTAGGGAAGATTATATATTCTACAAAATAACACCTCCCTTCACCTTTTGTTCACCAAGATCCTCATAGAGGCGAGGTGATTGCATACAGTGTAGGAAGGTTAACTATTGAACATTAAATAATTGACTAGAGGCGGCAAGCCATCCATAATAAATATATGCAACTTCGTAGGTGGCAAGCCAACCATAGAATAAATACATTGTAGGCGGCAAGCCGTCCATATTCAATTAACAAAGTAGGTAGCAAGCTAACCATATTACAAATGAAAATGTAGGTGGCAAGCCGACCATATTACAATTATCAAAAATGGAATACATGATTAATCTACTTTTGAAGTAAAGAATCACTAACCAATAAAGAACTATTTCTTATAACCATTCATCAAGTGTTTCTAAAAATCAAGACTACATCCCATATAAAAATATTGCGAAAAAGATTTTAGAAGAATAAAATAATCCTATCATGAAATAACTCAACTTCCACAATATCATTTAACTAAATCCTATTAGATATACAAATTATTTCCACATCCTATCTTACACTTTTAATAAAACCTATATAGTGAAAGCAAGAATTACAAGATTCAACTCTTATCTTGAAGTAATTCTAATCTACCAAAGATATTCTACATTAATTATTAATTCTAAGACCAAACTCACTCCTATATTTATAAGTGATATCCATCCATTATTTATCATTTACTCCTAAGTTAAGAATCAATACGTGATCACAAGAAATTAATTCTTTTCCATGTCCTACCATATGATTTCAAGATTGAGGAAAAACTTTAGTTATGAACTATCTACAATTGAAGTGTAGAAATGTAAACCAATTGAAAATATATCTATAATCCCATTCTTTATTATTTTTTGTTTTTTTCTTATGAAGTTGATCCTGAAGACCCTTTCCCATATGATCATTAAGACTAAATCCCATAAATCAATTTTTGCCTGGATTTTTTAAGAGAAAATACTTTTCCTTATTTAAATAAAACTCACAAATTACTTGATTATATACAAGCCCAATGATTGTTCAATTTATTATCTATTTTATTCCTATATCAAAGAATAACCGATTCACATGTTAAGGAAAATTTTAACATACATATTACTTAAAATGAATATCATTACATAAAGTCTCTTTCATAATTTAAGGTATGATTTCTACACATAAACTAATAATGGTCTCTCTTTGAAAAATGATTCCTTAGTACATAATCATGAAAAAGAACAAGTTGAGTGATATAATCTAAGCAGGACCAAAGCTTATCACATTACTAAACATCAACCACCTTAACCTACTAGGCATATGCTATAATAAAGATTGATGGCCACTATAAGAACTCTAAGCTGACATTGTTCTATCTTTATCATGAATATTATACAGTAGGAATGGTGGAGCGAATCAGAACACTAGTCAGTTATCTCAATTCAAGTTATCAAGAACATAGAATTAGTGCTTCCTATTTCAAGTCTTATATCCAATACTAATGGTTAGAATCATCATCTAAAATAGTGGTCGGCTCAAGAGACTAAGAAGCACAACAAAGTTATCATGTTGATATAACAAAGTAGTTGGCCTAAATTCTACATGTAAATTATATTCAATGGATTTCATAGGAAGTATTGTTGAAGGATTATAATGATAGATACCATTTAATCGATAGTCTAAAAGTTTAAGGTAATAAATCACAACCAATAGATGGTTCTCTGGAATCTTATGATCATTCGATGGACTCCTTAGAATGAAGTGGTAAAAAGAACAGAGGTTATGTGTCAAAGAAAGAAAGAGATGATAATCTATATTCTGTTAAAAGATAAAAGACAAAAATATCATTTAAAACTAGTGTTCAAAGGAGGATACACAATGAAGGCCACACCATTGGAAAAAAAAGAAATAAACAAAGAAAGAGATTGCGCTGAGACTCATTATTTCCTATCTTTCATTAATCAAAAAACCAAGATAAGATAACACAAAATAAACAATATCAGGCACAGGCCCTAAGATCTCTGTGTCTCATGACAGAGGATCTATTTGTAAAGGAATAGGATAGTATGCATTTTACAATCAGAGAGAGACAAAAAAATCTTCAATTCCATGATATATTCTTTTTCACAACCTTACTTAACACAATATAATTAAATGCATGTCCTCTCCAATTTATTAAATGAGCACGCAAAGAAGTTAAGTTTTTAGAGAATCACTTAGACAACATTACTACAACGTATGGTATCGAATTAGGCATACCTTAATTGCTTTGTCCTAAATTTTCACAGCTTCCTCAACTAGGCACCTCCTTCCTCTTCACCTCTTTCCTTCATGCTTATATAGAGCTAGAGATCTTTCTTGAATGAGAACTTCTCCTTCATTTGCATGCCGATTGGGCTTCTCTTGCGTAACTGATCTTCATTCTTCCATTTACTTATTATGTATTCTAGTTAGAAAATGAAGAGTTTCTACAGATATTCTCATGTTTCCTTTTCGTTATATTTTAAGAAAATTAATAGAAGGAAAGTGATGAACAATAACTCATACCATCAATTATAAAGAAAACAAAATTATTCTTCATTATTCATTTTCCTTCACAAGACCATATAATGCAAAAATAAATGTCTCAAGAAACTGTATTACTTCCCACCATTATATCCCAAACACAATATCTGAAAATAAATATTGATAAAATAAAGTCTCAAGAAGGGGTTATGATAGCTAGCTCCTTCCCCCAAGTCTTTTCGGGTATTTTGAGGATGGCCTTGAGCTTAGGATATGTAATCCTATATAATTTAGGGAAGTTATTACAAATTCTCTTTGTTCCCTCAAGCTGCTTTTGCACTTCCTAGAATTTGTTGGTTGTTAGAACAGTCTAGCCAATACCCATGTCACCATTGTGTAGCACCCGTCTGAACCAATCTGAGGTAGCCTTGGTCCAATTCCTCACTTTCTCCATCTTGGAGAATTCATCTTGAGATAGTAACTGAGGTACAGAGGATGTATTCAGGGCTTCTTCCTCGAGGGACATCCATTGTTGAATGTATATGTTGAGGTTCGCCACTTGTGATTTCAATTCCTCCTTGGAGGATTGGTCTTTATTCATTTTCTCAACAATTGTAGCCACCAATCCTTGAAATTCTTCGATCTTCTACTCCCTTGTAGTAGTTCCTAGGTTGATGGTAGAGATATTGTAGCTAACACCCTCTCCTTTATCTGCCACTAGGGTGCCTACTTGCACATTCCTCGATCTGAATGCATCAATTGTTATATGGGATCAGATCTTTGGCATCTTTTCTTTTGGTGCCTTTTTTTGTGCTTGCACCAAGATAGCTTCAAGCTTGGATTTTGGATCCATGAGGACAAGAGCTTTCTTTTGTAGCTTCTTTTGTAACCAATCGGGCATTTGAGGCTCTCCCTTTAGCGATTTGTGATCACCTTCCTCTTTTTACTCCAATTGGGGTTGCTTTTCCTCATGACTCGGGACTTCAAGCTTCATTCTCTCTTCTTACTCATTTGAATCCTAGATCAATATGGCCCTTTCCTTTTCAGACTCAGTAAGAGAAATATTCTCTGTAGTGGCACCTTTTGTTTCTGATGCCTCCCTTGTTTCTTGCTCGAGCTTTGTGTAAGGCTTTGGCCCAGGACTCTTCCATAATTCAGTTTCTCTTTCAGTTTTATCATCCTTTTCTTATTTCTCTTCTCTCTTAGCAGGAACTTCCTCCTCTTGAATAGGGCCTTTGTCTTGCCCAATTAGTGGAGGCCCTACAAGTACCTCCTCATTAGCTTTAGTATTTGCTTCCTTCTCTTTGAGAGGTTTTTTATTGGTTTCAACTTCTTCTCCCATATCCTTGAGATGTTGGGAAACCTCCTCCTTGAGCTCCTGATCAGAATTTTCTATGATGTACCTTTCATTTAGGGCTTCAGTGTCTTCCTCTGAGGATTATGAATTTTCTTCATTTGTCACCACCTTATCTATGCTTATTCCCACGGTTCCCTTGCGGTGCTCAAAGTAGTCATCCTTGAAATAATCTTCAAGCTCCTCCATCACCCCTTTAGTAGCTTCTCTCTGTCTCTTCTCCATTTCTTTGGATATTTGCATGATCGCCTCCATCTTTCACGACTCTATAGGCAATGGAGGGACAAGTAGGCCAGCAATGATCTGAGCCATCAGAGCTTGGATGGTAGGATTTAGAATTACTCCTAAGAGCTCTCCAGGTACTCCTTGCATATACTTAGCAAAGGAATTAGGCAAGGTAAGCGGAGGCATAGTAGTTGTGGCTATTAAGGATACGACAATGGTGGTGGTAGCGAGGCCGAAAACAGAGGGGATGTTCTGGCTAAAGAGGAATCCAACACCATAATGGGGGTTTTTGGGGAGGCAGAAGTGAGGTGAACAGAGATGTCCATAGAAGGTAGGGAGGAAATTGTCAATGCACAAGAAGCGGGGGTAGTGGAGTGGAAACGACAGTGGTCATAGTTGGAAGAGAGGTAGCAGGTGGTGATTTTGGTTTCTCAGCTTCTTCCTCTCCTTCGTGCTAAGGATCTTCCATGATTGTAGGCATCTCGTTGAATCCTCCTATTTTCTTGGCTTTCTTTGAGGTCTCACCCTCTAAGGCCTTCTATGAATAAACCTTATGCTTATGTTGGCGTTCAGTTACCTCTTTTCCCTTCCTTGATCTTGTGGTTGGAGGAGATTTGGGAGCTTCCTTAGTTGGGGCCGCAGTAGCCCCACTATCTATCTCGCTCTTGAGCTCATCTTGGAGCTCTCCATAAGTTAATGTGGCTCCCTATAGCTTAAGTTGAGCAATTTTGGCATCAACCCATTGCCTTGTTCTATTCTCAATTGGTTTAGTCACAATATCGAGGTCATTAACCTCTTCTTCATTTCGGTCTATCAAGAGCAGCAAAAATTTAGCATTTGCATCGTATCTCGGATCCACAAGGGTGTCCTCTTCCTCCACAATCTGATCCAGTACCAGGAAGAGATTGATTGTCTCCACAAACTCTACAGCCATGCGGATGTAGTTTTGCATGTGTACCTCTTTATCATCTTGACAATTTTCCCAAAAGTCTTCAATATGGGGCAAGTGCATGTATTCTTTTCCGAAAAACTTCTTCAATTTACCGTCAAGATCCATTCTGAGCCTAGTTGTGTGGAGACCCAGGTTGTATTCTACAATCTCTTTCTCTGGATATTTTGCATATTGGGATGTTGGGATAGCATACATGCCTTGACCAAAGGTGAGGGGGTAAGGAATGTAGGCCCTGTGTTTGTCGCTCAACAGAGTATGAGTGTTTTGTAGTTGTCGAGAGACCTCCAATATGATTAGTCGGTGATTGGGATATCGGGGCAGTTTGTATGGTCTCTCGGAGAATCCTTCTGTTATCATGTACATAAATTTGGGGAACTGAATAAACTAGAACCTGAACCTCTAGATGAAAGTAAGGGCACTATGGGAGACCCTCCTATGAAAATCCCCTCTGATGAGCCTGATGGTATGCCCAATAAAGGCATCATTTACTCTCTAGTAGTCCTTGAAGTTTTGGTATTGTAGTTGTGGGTATCGGTCATATACTTTGAGTTCCCTTCTTTATTCTAGATTTTGTGCAACAAAGAGGACCTTGTATGGGAAAGGTTGTGCCAGGAGGTACACCAAGTAGGAGGTCATATAAAATTGTGAAGTCTTCTTCATAGCCATGAACTGTGCATGCACGTTTTCACTGATGATTTTGGCCCAATGGAATTTTGTTTCTCCTCGAACTATTTCCTTGAAAAAGTAGAACATCCATTCCTAAAAGAATGCAGTGCCAAGGATGTCCATTACTCTTCTCAATAGAGTAACCAAATCATGGTACTCTTCATGGAAGTCACTTCAAAAAATCTCTTGCGGTACCTTAGCGGCATTCCCCCTCTTCTCCTTCAACCAGTATTGGTTGATTAGCTTCTTACATGCTTGGGGATTGGCCTTCCATGTGTTCTCTATGTACCCCTTCTCAGTTTCCTCCATAGGATCAAATGTTGGGATATGGAAGTTTTCCCCTATGGATCATGCTGACAAGTCCGCAAATACCCTACCTTCATGGTCGATAATTAATCTATTGCCATGGTGATAAGCTTCCTTGCATGCTATTACCAACTTCAGTGCTACAAGAGCGGGCGAGAAGCTAGCTGCCCTGACCAAACCGCTCTTTCGAATCTTTCTTACATCCTCCATAAAAAAATTTCTTGTGAGCCTCTATTGGAATTCATCTATGTTTACGTGCCCCAGATTGGTGTATGATATCGAATCCCACATAGACATGACCTTGGAGGTGACTTCCACCCTGTGGAACTGGTACTTCATTTGGTCCTTTTCCTCCTTCCCTCTTGGAACTTTGGTGAACTTCTTCCCCTTTTCCTTCTCTATAGAATCTCCCCAAGGTCCTTTAGTAGATTCCATAAATCCTACAAACAGAAGAGTAGTAAGCACATTCTTATGAAAAACAAGGGAAACGTTAGTGGAATCCTGCAAATAGATATTAAATCAAGCAATTATTTGTTTAGAGATTATAAAATCCATTAAAATTCATCATTTGACCTTTTTTTGGGGAAGATAATGCAATGCAAGCCTAGGAATGTGGGTTTCTCTAGGCTAGCAGCTATTTGGAGGAAGCGGCAAGGACACGACACAAAGGGTGCAGTGGCCTGCAGATGTTCGTCCGCACTCAACTTTTTTCCTTTGAAATTCAAGGATCAATCAAGGTGTTAAATAATTTAAGCACGTGGGTCAATAGTTCATGAAGTTTCAGAAGTTCCATCTCAATCATTTTGCATACAAGTCAAGAAGGTACGGAAGTTGGGGTCATCATGATCGTTCGGAGCTTCGCTATTTGGAACAACACTGGCAAGGCGAAAGTTTGCAGAAAAAGTCCCGCAACTAAGGACCCGCAGGCGCAAAGGACAGCTTAATTTTAGCTTTTAAGTTTAAGTCATTGGGAGTGATGCAAGTAGGAACCTATGGGATGCTGCCAGGTGATGACCATGTGGAAACGGCAGAGACAGGATGGCGGCCCACAGACGATGGCCCGCAATGTCGAGCCCGCAAATGGCTTGAGACTTAAGTGTTTCATGCAGGACATGGGCTAGGTAGGACGTGTCATGTGGGAAGCCGAAAGGAGGTGGCTATTCTAGAAATGAAGAACAGGTAGGGGTGGCCCACAGACGAAAGTCTACAAGAGTGGGCCCGCCACGGCTGAAACACCCCTGACTCTTAACTTAAGTTTTTTTTGTCTCAACAATGACGGTGTAAGGAAGGCATTGATCTACATCATTAGGCCTACCAAGGGTGAAAGCCCTGGTTAAGAACAACGACCAAAGGACTAAGTTCTCCATGGCCCTAAGGACCGATTTTAAGGTTTTTTCAATGTTCTAACATGGGTTTTACACGAGTTTGGATGCCTAACTAGCCGCCTAAGGGTTTTGAGTTTTCAGTCATTAAGATTTTTTTTAGTTTCCAAAAAAAATGAACTCGAAGAAACATGGCTAGGGTGACAGCGAACTCACCTAGCAGACCCAAAGAATCAAGATGAATGCAGGGCTCAAAATCGTCCTCCAAGTGAAGCGGGCGCGATGGCAGTGGAGGCAGCTAGAGCACTGACAAATTCTAACTGGATGTTGGTGAAAATGATAGGGTGACTTAACTATTTATAGAAAATTTGATATTAATTACCTACATTAAATGTTGTACGGCATCCAGCGCAGTTGGTGGACACGGGTTTCAAAATGATCAGTGACAGGAATGGTGGAGCCTACGATGCGAAAGGCAGTCAGGTGATCATCGTCGGGAGGTTTGGCAACGGAACGACAATAGGCTATGTGGGACCTGCGATGCAGGCGAACGTCCCGAGTCAGTCATCGGGAAAATAGAAAAGGAGGGATAGAATCCCACTAGGAGACACCTACAAGTGTGGACCTGTGACAAGGAGAAGACTCCAGTTTTAAATTCTTAAGGAAAACTTCCAAAGGAACTCTGCAAGGGCAAAAGACTTGAAAATTTCCAAGGTGGTGAAACTTGGTCAACTCAAGATGATAACTTTATGACTCCTTGACCACTTTGGACTCAAAATAGGGGGCACACAAAATGATATGAAGGTGAAATCGACCTAGCAAAGGCAAAAGAGAGAGGGTCCCTGTTCCAAACAGGGCGTGTGTGCTATAGGCACAACATTTTCCCTATTGAACTTACGGAGTTTCCTCGGAAGTGGTAATTCGACTTTTCTATTGACCTTGTTCCAAGAGTTGAGCCCCAATCCAAGGCACCCTATTGGATGACCACCACAGAACTCTATGATTTGAAGGCACAGTTCATGGAATTGTTTGACAAAGAGCCTATAAGACCCAGTGTGTCTCCTTAGGGAGCACCAGTTATCTTTGTGAAAAATAAGGATGGAACTTTGCATTTGTGTATAGATTATTGAATGTTGAACAAAGTAACCATCAAGAACCAGTATCCACTCTTGAGGATTGATGAGTTGTTTGACCAAATGAAAGGAGAAACAGTGTTCTCCAAAATTGATCTCAAGTTAGGGTACCATTAGTTGAGAATTAAGGAAGAATATATTATGAAGAATACATTTAGAACTTGATATGGACATTATGAGTTCACAGTGGTACCTTTTGGTTTGACTAATGCACCATAAGCCTTTATGAACCTCATGAATAGCATATTCAGAGACTACTTGGATGAATTTATTCTGATCTTCATTGATGACATTCTAGTCTACTCAAAGACTATCGAAGGGCATGATACACATTTGAGGATAGTTTTTTAGCGACTGAGAGAAAGGAAACTCTTTGGTAAGTTGTCCAAGTGTTCATTCTATCAGGATAGGGTGCACTATCTAGGCCATATCATTTCAGTTGAAGGAGTCTCTGTAGACCCTGAGAAGATCAAGGTGATCGTGGAATGGCCAGTGCCTTAGAATGTGTCGAAAGTTTGTAGCTTCATGGGCCTCGCAGGATACTATAGGAAGTTTGTGCAAGGGTTCTCATAGATTACATCTCCTATTACCTCACTCCAAAGGAAGGGAATGTGGTTTGAATGGACCGAGAAATGCGAGTAGGAATTCCAACTCTTGAAGGAGAGGCTCATGACAGCACCATTGTTGACCATCCCTGATCCTAATGGGAGATTCACAATAATCACATATGCTTCAGGAGAGGGATTGGGAGCAGTATTAATGCAAGATGGACAAGTGGTAGCATATGAATCAAGGAAGCTCGAGCAACACGAAGTGAACTACATGCCTCATGATTTAAAATTAGCTGCAATAGTTCATGCCTTATAGATGTGGAGGCATTACCTTTTTGGAAAGTCATTTGAACTCAAGAGAGACCACTTAGGATTGAGATACATATTTACCCAACCAAACCTTAATGTGTAGCAGAGAAGGTGGTTGCAATTCCTTAGTGAGTATGACTTTGGAATTGAGTATAGAAAGGGAAAAGAGAACAAAGTGGTTGATGCTCTCAGTAGACAAAGACATCTAGTAGCCATGATGTCAACAAGGTCTAACTTGAGACAACAGGGAATTCAAAATCTACCAAGAGATGAGCACTATGAGAGATTGAAGAGCACCCTAGTAGTAAATCCTTCAGATCATTAGTTCAATGGGTATGAGATTGACCCATATGGTATTTTGAGATATCAAAGAAGAATGTATATTCCTAACTCTAGAGAGCTGAGAAAGTTGGTTTTAGAAGAGGTTCCCAATGCACCTTATTCAGGACACCTCAGGATATCCAAGATGATTGCAGAGTTGACTATATTTTTGGCCTAAACTCAAGAAGGATGTATTGGAGTAAATAGCTAGATGTTTAGAGTGCCAATGAGTCAATGTTGAGCATGCACATCTAGCCAAGTTACTGTATCCTCATGACATACCTGAGTATAAATGGTAGATGATCAATATGGATTTTGTACAGGGGTTGTCATTGAGCAAGAACAAGCATGATGTTATCTTGGTCATGATTGATAAGTTGACTAAGGTTGTGCACTTCATACCAGGAAACCTTAAGGATGTATCGTTGACCCTCGCTAAGAAATTTTTCCACGATATCTTTCGCTTGCATGGAGTGTGAGAGACTATCATTTCTGATTGGGACACATGGATGACCTCAAGGTTTTAGATGACCTTGAATGATGCATTGGGAAGCAAATTGAATTTTGGCTCAACTTATCATCCTCAGACTGACAGGTAGACAGAGAGGGTGAATCATGTTTTTGAAGACCTCCTCTGAATGTATTGTATGGACCAACAGTATAGGTGGAAAGAATATTTTCCTTTGGTAGATTTTTCTTACAACAACTCTTATCATACATCCCTAGGCATGGCACTGTTTGAAGCTTTGTATGGGCAAAATTTTCGTACCCCCATCAGTTAGGATAAATTGGAGGACAGGATCATAGTAGGACCTAAAATGCTTAAGGAAATGGAAGAACAAATGAGGTTCATTAAGAGCATATTGAAGGAGGTGGAAGACCGACAGAAGAGTTATGCTAACAAGAATAAAACTCTTAGACAGTTCACAACCGGGGACAAAGTTTTCTTGAGAGTTAAACCTCATAAATTTCTATTGCTTTTGGAAATTCTTCCAAGTTTTCCCCAAGATATTTGGGACTGTTTGAAGTCTTAGAAGTGATTAACCCAGTTTCTTATAGACTAGCTCTACCACTTGCTCTGGCTCAACTTCATAATGTGTTTCATGTTTCCTTAATTAAGCCATATCATCCTGATGTGACTCATGTGTTTGATTGGAAATCCTTGCAGGTATAGGAACCAGGAGTGGTGCTAGTGGAGCCCATTAGAATCCTAGATAGATGCAACGTTAAGTTGCAGAGCAAAGATATTGCTTAGTTCAAGGTCCAATGGTACCAATACTCAGAAGACAGTGCTACTTGGGAGGATGCAGAAGAAATAGAATGCTCCTTTCCACATTTGCTTTCTTGAGAAAGAGACCTCAACAATTTTGCTTGAAATTTTTTGGATTGAGATACTATGATGTTCTATGCTTTAATTTTGATGTTGAAATAGACATATATAATTTGATGTGATGTTGAAATAGACATATATAAATTGAAGTGATGTTGAAATAGACATGTATGCTCAAATTTGACATGATGTTCTTTTTTTTTTATTTACTAGACATCGAAACAATGTCTCTTCCAAGAGGGGAAGGATGTCATAACCCAATTTTATTGCATATTTATTATAATATGGTAAATTAAATTATTGAATAAATTCAACATATTAAATAGAATTTTTGGAATTTTCAAAAAAATAGATTGAAAGAAGTTGATTGATGTTGACTATGCGAACTTTTGAAAATTATCTTATATGATATCAAGAATTGAATGTTACTAATAAATTTGGCAAGTGCAAGTGTGTGCAGTTGTAGGGTGACAGGTTGAAGGACGAGAGTATGGTTGAAGTAGGATTGTTTAGCCAGATCGAACGGTAAGCCAATTGGAATCTGGGTGCACACACCACAAATGGCATGATGACTTGCATTTGAACTATTTTGCATATATAGAAGAATGTGATTTCATGACTTGAATTGTTTCAGTGATTGAAAATGAATGGCTTGCAGCTTAAATTGTCTACCTAAACTCTATATTTTGAAGAAAATGAAAGTACATATTTTAAAGAATGATTAAAAGGATAAGAGTTTCATTATGTGAAATTAAGTAAAAATAAATCCCTTTTACTTCAAATATATATGGATGCTCAAGATGAAATTAAAGATCCTTATTTAATTAAATGATAGCATATGGAACTCATAAGCTCCTTCAAACAAACAATCTACACATGAATATATATATACATGTATATAAATGCAAATACATACATACATATATATATATATACAAATGAAGAACGAACATAGTAAATATGAATGAAGTCATATAAATATATATTATATATATACATATACATATATACATATACATATTTATATTCTAATTGAAATTAAATTCAATAACCGATAATATTCCAAATCAGACTGTTTGAAATCAAATGAAATCATGAAGGCATCCCATGAAGGAATGAAGGATATAGTATGCCACAAGCTTAATGGCAATATTCAAAACAAGATAGTGGTCGAGGGTGAAGGCAATATTTCCATAATGGAAACACCCAGTAACATGCAAATAATGTTCCCATTTTTGAATTCATAATTGGAGGATCTGGACATTGAGTGGGCTAAGGAAGTTAGAGCAAATTGCGCCTGATACTTGAGATTGATGTTAGGGTATGACATGCCTATCGTACAGATAGATCTAGAGAAGATAAAGCCCCATTTCCAAAAGAAGATGGAGGATGGAATATCAAATGAGATAACCACTAATTTCATGAGTTTTACTGCTCGGGCCTTCACCCAGTTAGAGATATTCAGAGACCACACTGCCAAGTATAATGAAGACTGGGAAAATCTTACAGACAGCTGCAAGGAGTGGAGTTACCAGTTGCTACGATATGAGATTTTGAAGGTCGACAAGCTCTAGACAGTAATTTTGAAGTTCATGGAATATGCAGCTTTGAAGAAGCAAGAAGGAAACCCTATTATTAATGAGGAATTCCTGACAGAGTAGCTACAGCAAAAGGGAAATCAGCAAAAGAAAAAATGCTACAGTGCTATCACTAGAGGACAAAATAGGGATAAAGACAAAGTTGTATTTTAAATTGTAAAATATTGTGGGGTAGGTAGAACCCTAACTTGTAGTGAATCTTGGCCACACAATGCAAACTAATCTTGGCCATTCATTCTACCTTTTGGGCACTATAAATAGGGGGTCTCCTCTCATTTTCAAGAGAGAGTTGAGTTGTTGTAATGACATGCTATAGAAATTTTAATGAAAATACATTAACTTTGGTGCATTTTCTAAGTTTCTCTCTATGTTTCATGATTCAATCTCCCATACTTAGATGTTTTAGTTAGATTTACATTGTTGTTCTAGTTGGTTTTAGATTGCTTAGATAGATTTGGTGATGCTATTATGTGGTTGAGAAAATTCCTATTGTGTAGATGCCTTCCTAGTCCATACTTTTTTCTATTTGCTGCTGGTAAATGGTTGTGTAAAGTTAGTCTAGGCTAAAACTTAAAGTTACTTTAAACCTTTATCTTTATTCATGCATGTATATGGTGGATGAATTGTAAAATATCTGTAGACCTTGGAAGATAGCACAAATTTCATGATACTATAGGTTTCTTGGTTAAGTGGAATCCTGTTTAAAGGAAGTTTTCCATAGTAGAACCTCCATGATCCCTGTTCATAGTTAGTTGTAGATCTAGGAAACTCTCCTCTTCCCTGCTCTTTTTTCCCTTTTTTTTTAGAAATAACCTATGCTAAGGTTCTTTGCACATTGTAAAGCCAAAACTTAAGAAAACATTGGAGTTTCAGATTGTTGTTTGAACCTACAGTAAAATACATATCAATTTCCATCCCAGGAACTTCAATTCATAAGATCCACTTTGCATCCAGCTACGTAAGTCCACCCTGTGATTACCAACAAAATCACATCAAATATCAACTAAACAATTCCACACAAGTTGTGACCTGACACCCAAGAGACCTTGCGGTGATCTTCAACAGCTTGATGTTGGAAGTCTCCTTTTTAAGAGAGGTAGTGCATCCACGTACTTCTTGTGTTGAGAAAGTGTGCAAAAACACCTATCAACAGAATTGGCTCTAGAAGGAGGGCCTTGTGAAGCTGGATCGAATCAGATCATTCTCCCCTAAAAGATTTCAAAGAATTATAAGGTCAACACCAAACAAAGGGGAACTTCAAGAGCTATAGCCCCCACCAAGGCGAAACAAACTAAGGGAGGAGACTCTACCTCTTCCTCTTCCTACCCACTTCACCTTTTCCCTCACCTCCTTACTCCTTCCATTCACCTCAAAGTAAGCAGACTTCCTTCACCTTCATCCACTCCACCTAGTCATACCAAACTGCTTTTCCACCTCTTATCTTCGGCAGCCAGGGAGTTGTCACTCTCCCTGCCCTTCAAGTTCAAGGCATAGTCCAAAAAGCTGCAGCCTAGGTACAATCCTAGGCTGCTGTCTTACAATAGGTGCAACCCCAGATTGTTGTTCCTCAACAACAGGTACCACCTCCACCTCCCATCATGGCTTGGTTGGTACAAAATCCTTCGTCATTGCACTTTAATGCTTATCATGACATACCCAAGAATCCAGAGGACTTCCGCTTGAAGTTCAATTGTCATGACCCGCAAAAGATGGAAAAAGAACACATCAAGATATTTGAAACAACAATTAAAGATATGCAGATTGATCATGAAGACATTGCATGACACCTCTTTCCATACTCATTGGGGGAGGAGGATCTTTACTGGTATATCAATTTTCCAAGAGGGTCCATTACCTCATGGGACCTCATGAAGAATACTTTTCTGCAAAAATATAAAATTCTGATCAACCCTTCAGAGTTGTACCGATAGTTCATGTTCGTCTGAAGAGAGATTAATGAACCAATCGGTTCTTTTAATGATCGCTTCCATTAGGCCTTTATGAGACTTCAGGATCCATACATGCACAATGATGTTGCGGATTTTCCTATCTACTATGCAGCATTAGATAATCTCACGTCTGCATTGGTAAAGAGGATGTGCCCGACGCTCACCACGTTGATAGTTTCATATGCAGAGGCTATCATCACCAGTGCAGATTTGGGGCAGAATATTTCTGGTCTACTGCCATCTTTGGGTCCAGTGGCTCATCCAATGCAGGTTTAGGGGCTCAACCAAGCATTCACTCATCAGACACCTTTTATGAACTAGGTGCCTCAGCTGCCCATCATCTCGCACCCTGGACAGCCATTGAATCATGTGCCTTCCGTGCCTTCTTACTTGTAGCCTTAGCAATAACAGACCTACCCTCAGGCTCCCCAACAACAATAGATGTACTCTCAGTGGCTGAAAGCACCATTATACCTGTTGGGACTAGAATTCCCTCTAGCACATCAAAATCAGTCGATGGCCCTACCTGTCTTTCTCCAAAATCAGGTGTCATAGCCAAGCAACACTGAGAAAGAAAAATTGGAAGAGCTGACAGAAATGATAAAGATGTCCATGAAGATGATGCACCTAAGAAAACAGAATAATCAGCTAGAGGCCTCCCAATGTAGCCTCCAGGCTAACCTCAATCGGGACAGCAGAGATAATAGGGATGGTAGGGATAATCGTGAATCCATCACCTCTTCTGGGAAAAACTATGACATAGGGCAGAATTCCAGTCAGAACTTTGAAAGGAGACCTTCTCAAAGGAAGAATCGCAAGTAGAATACGAGACCCAATAACAGGTGTGTTCCTACTCCTCTGGATCAACCTGCCAGCAATGAAAAGATGACCAGTGGAGTGTATCTCGTTCAGGCCGCTCTATCCGGATGGTGCTAGATCCACAAGACAAGCAGACACTCTGAGTTGGATTGTCCTGAATTCCAAACAGCTGCTGAAATCTTCCAAGTGGAGGTCCAAAATGTTGTTGATAGTGCCAATTGTAGGGACATCATCCCATCTGAGCCTTACAACTCTACCTGCCTTGTGGTCAATCAAGCTCCCTCTCCGTGGAGCGACTGCAATGAGCCTGAGATTGAGGTCACACCTATCAAGAATGGAGAAGTGCAAGAGGTAAGTAATGAAGAAACCCTATCCTGAATTTTTGATTTAGTAGACAATGGTCCAATAGATGAGGAAGTACCACATGTAGACAAAGTTCATATGTTCCACCAAAGAACAACTCACTACTTCCTTAAGAATAGGCAGGCAGGTGGACTCTTTACTACTTCCACCCCACCAAATAACTTTAGCACTCCGCCTGATCCAAATGCTAGCAACAATCCTGGGCTTCCCCATGTCTCCACCCAATACTTCAACAAGGATAGGTCACAAAATCAGCCCCAAAACCAGTCACAAAATCAGTCAATCCCAAAACTAGTCAAGCCAAATGAAATCCCAACCCGCTAGCTCCGCCATAGGCCGAGCCTTTGATTTTGAGATTGAACAAATGGGTGAATATGTAGCAGAAGAATTCAAGAAGGTAAAAATTAGTCTATCTTCCTTCGAACTACTCAAAGTCCCTGTTGTAAGGCATGCCTTCTTTAGGGTACTTAATGGAACCCCATTGTCTAAAGCAACACAAGAAACATCAACAAAAAGGGTCACCTTTGAATAACCCAAGCAAGAACCTATGATCCAAGACATCATTGGGAAAAGGAAAGATACTCCTAATTATCCCATGGGCAAGCAACCTACAAAAGAATCTGATCCAAATAATAGGAAAATTCTCAAGGATCGGCCTTTAGGCCAGATCAAGGATAGGACTAGTGATAAAAACAAAGCTCAAGTAGCCCAAGTGGATATTCCTATGGGATTCTTCCAAGGGAATTTGGAAACACCACCCTTTCTCACCACCATCCGGATATTTAGGAAAAATCTACATAATTGTCTAATTGACTTTGGAGCATCAGCCAGCATCATGCCTTTGGCTGTATGCAAAGCCCTTGGGATTACCCCCACACCTTCAAGGAAAAAGGTGACTCAATTGGACAAAACCAGGATAAACATTGTGGGAGAAATGAATCGGATCCCAATGCAGATTGTCATGGACCCGAGGGTGTAGCAGGTCAATGACATCCAGGTTGCAAATATCCCCGATGCATATGGAATCATCTTGGGATGGTAATTCACCCACACCTTGAATGGATATGCTGCCATGGATTTTTCGCACATGTGGTTGCCATGGAAGGGACTACCAAACTAGATCCACATAGATCGAGAGCCACGTATGAAGTACATGATCACTTAATATAACAACATGAATGAGGTGTTATTTTTCGAGACTAAGTTGGGGAATTATTGTCCCTCTGCTTATCAAGAAGAGGTAGAGATTCAAGAAGAAGGGATGGTGGTTGAGGTCCTACTAGTGCAATGTAGTCCTCCAGTTGATTTAACCCATACACCTCAGAGTACAAAGATGATGGTAGAAGCCGATGATGAGGAAACCCCTAAGGACAACACTTTGGGATTGTTGGATGGATTCTAGGATTTTGTGGAAAAATGCACACAAAATTAGCTTAGCTTGGGTGCAAGAATGAATTTTCAAGAGATCTTGCTACCCAATTGGTGTAGGGTACATGATGCTACTCATTCTAAGTTTGAGTGTTGCCTATGCCAAACATTAGTAGAACACGTCGAGAAATTATCCACTCCTAAGAAGGAAACACCATCAGAACAACCAGCCCTCCACCATACCCAGCCATTATCAGCTTCAGAAGTCATAAATGTTAACTCACAGCCTGAAGGAAATAATCATCTCAGTGGCCCTAGTGCCAAAGATCCTTCCAAATTCTGGACGTTACGCATCGACGAATCCAATTCAAAGCAAGGAGTCCATACCAGATTCGAGCTTATCAACCCCATGGGTAAGTCTTATTCCGCTACCCATAGAGTTTAGTTTTATTGTACCAACAATGTAGCGGAATACGAAGCTTTAGTCCATGGTCTTCTGATGGCCCTGAAGAAAAATGTTAAGATGTTGCAAGTTTTCGGTGATTCTGAGCTGGTGCTTAAACAAGTCAGAAAAATGTACTCCTATCATGACAAAAGATTGGAAAACTATAGGAACAGGGTTTGGGATATATTAGAAGGGTTAGACGCATTCAATATACTGTTGATCCCTCACGCTCAAAACCATACGGCTGATGCTCTGGCTCAAGTGGCCAACACATTGCAACCCCTATCCTTTCGGGTCTCAAGAAATTCATTGTTGAATTGACTTCTACACCATCTATTCCATATAATGTCACCCATTTTCAAGTCTTCAATGATGATAAGCACATCCTCGAGTTCATCACGAGCTCTAATGTCTTTGCCACTCAAATCATTGATGAAGCTGATCCAGAAGAAGTTGAATTGGACATAGAGGAGGTTATCAACCTCAAGACCAACATGATTCCCCAAGGGATGGTTCAGCCGGAATGAATTTTTTACTTGAATCAAATCAGAGATCAGGATCGGCAAACAAAGAAGGAAGCCATAAGCAACCAATACGACTCTCACAACCTCAAAACTACCGAGGAGATAAAAAATATTTTTATTGGCAAAGTGTGTACTACAAAGGAAAATAAAGGGATTGTGGATGCTTTACGAAAGTATCATGATGTGGTGGCATGGTGCTATGAGGACCTTAAGACTTACGACACCTCCATCATCACGCACACCATCCCTCTCAAGATAGAAGTGTGGCCATTCCGCCAACGACAGCATCCTATCAACGCCTTGCTGCAACCCATCATTTACAAAGAGGTGCAGAAATTGCTTTCAGCTATAATTATCTTCCCATTCAAGCACTCCGCATGGGTGGCTAACTTCATCCCGATCAGAAAGAAGAGTAGGGAAATCAAATTGTGTGTAGACTTCCGTAATTTGAACAGAGCTTCTTAGAAGGACAACTACCTAGTGCCTTCATTGGATGAGGTACCGCAAATTGTTAATGGCTCACAAATGATGTATTCCTTCGATGGGTACTCTATATATATCCAAGTTATGGTGCAATACGAAGATCACCACAAGACAATGTTCACCACCAAGTGGGGGACCTTTGCCTATAGAAGAATGCCCTTTGGGCTCATTAATGTTGGTGCCACTTTCCAACGTGCCATGGATATTACCTTTAAGGATCTGATTGGGAAATGCATAATCATCTACATGGATGATTTAACTGTTTTCTCTAAGAAACAGAGTGATCATGTCTCTAATTTATGCAAGGTGTTTCAAAGGTGTAGGGAGTTTGGGTCTCCCTTAATCCGAAGAAGTGCATCTTCGGAGTGACTGAAGGGAGGTTGGTGGGGCATATCATTTCTGAGTAGGGAATCTCCATAGACCTTGAATGCATCCAATCTTTGCTAAAGATTTCACCACCCGACAGTAAAAAGAAGCTAAAATATTTCTTTGGGAAAATCAACTTCGTGAGAAAATTCATCATGGGCTTTGTTGAAATTGTTAAGCCACGCAACGCCATATTGAAACAAGATGCCAAGATTGAGTGAAATCCTGAAGTGAAGCAGGCCTTTGAAGAAATTAAGCAAGCAATTGTTGAAGCACCTGTGTTGGTCAGCCCAGACTATCTAAAGCCATTCTACATTTACTCATTTTCCTTAGAAGATTCATGTGCCAGCATTCTCACTCAGAAAGATGAAGGGGGAAATGAGCATCTGATCACCTTCATGAGTGCTCCTTTGAAATATGTTAAGTTACGCTACCACAACATAGAAAAACAAGCATATTCCCTCATTAGGGGAGTGACAAAATTCAGACATTACATCCTATGTAATAAAGTGTTCTTCATAGTTCCTAACCCAACCGTGAAAACGTTGCTCATGCAAAATGAATTGGGTGAACGGAGGGAGAAATGGGTCATGTTGCTGTAAGAATACTATATGGAAATTCAACCAATGAGATTGGTGAGAGGACAAACACTTACCCAAACAATTGTTGAAGCAACAACAGAAGCAGGGCCAGAACTCACCATGTAGCAATACCAGCTGGAAGATGTTTCTCCAGGAGAATGGTACGAGGACGTCGTTTATTATTTGTTGAATCACAAGTGCTTGCCTCACCTACAGGGAGTCCAGAAATGTTCTCTTAGGCTGAAAAGCAATAGTTTCATGTTGCAAGGATCTATTTTATACAAGAGAAATCATGAAGGTATCTACTTAAGATGCCTTGGCAAAGAAGAAGCAGATCTAGTCCTAAAGGAGTTCCACGATAAGTTTGGCACTGGTCACGGATCTGGACCTTCTACTATGCATCAAATACTAAGAGTTAGATATTACTGGCCGACAGTCTTCAAGGATGCTCATAGCCATGTTTGCTCATGTCACACATGCCTGACTGTCGCTACCAAGGAAAAGAATGTTGTTGTACTGCTACAACCTATTTTGTAGGTGAGGTCATTTGCCCAATGGGGTCTTGATTTCATTAGTCTAGTAAGCCCTCCATCATCTGCGGGACATGGGTACATTCTTACCGCTACTAATTATTGCACCAGATGGACGGAGGCAATTACATTTAGGCAATGCACAACTTAAGTAGTTACAATTTTTTTGGAAACTTTCATTTTAAATCGCTTTGGTTGTCCTTATGCATTAGTGTGTGATAATGGACCTACATTTGCTTCATTAAAAAATTTCGGTTAGGCTTTTGACTATGGGATTGCCCTTAAATTTTCATCCAATTACTACCTCAAGGCAATGGCCTTGCCGAATCCACAAACAAGAACCTGATCACCATGATCAAAAAGTTGCTAGATAGGAATCCCAAGGACTGGCATATCGAGCTCTGCTTCGCCCTTTTGGAAAATCGCACTTGCCAAAAGGTTGCCCTTGGTGATTCTCCTTTTCACCTCATCTACAGTTTAGAGCCCATATTTCCTATCCACCTGAAAATCCCCACCCTCTAGTTTATCAACAACTTTTATAAGGGAGGAGACCATAGAGAAGCTTAATTCGCTGAGCTCCTGTATTTAGAATAAGTACGAGATCATGCCATAGAATTTTTTTCCAAATACTAGAGCGTAGTCAAGTGCTAGTTCGATTGTCGAGCCAAGATCAAGGCCTTTACAATCACAAATCTAGTCCTATACTGGGACAAGGCCCATGAAAATAAAGGGGGACACAACAAGTTTAACAAGCTTTGGCTTGGCCCCTTTCAAATAGTTGAAATTCTAGGAGACAATGCTTTCCATCTAAAGACATTGATTGGTGAAGACATCACATTGCCAGTCACCAGGCAGTACCTAAAGCATTACTTCCAAGCTTGAGCTCTATCGAGCTCTTCTTTTATTTTGCTTGTGTTCCATTGTTTGGCGTCGCTTTGTTTTTCATGTCTCCTGATTGTTTTGGTTTGAAGAGGTTTTCCTTCGTTCTGCTACAGTGGTCCTGCTCGTTCAATGAACGGTGCACTTTGCTGTTTGTCCTTAGGGTTCTTTGGCTAAACAGTCATTCTCAACTATTGGTCTCTAAAGGCTACCTTGGAATGATTTCCTTGCCTGAACTTTGTTTTAGGACTCAACCCTTGCTTGAATCCTCTTACGTTCATCTCAAATCTTTCACAAAATGCATATTAATTGTTCCAAAGGGTTGTGCAATTATTGCTATGATAGCTTGGCAAGTGAAAAATCCTAAGTCCTCTCCAATGACCACTGTGGTTCTCAAACCCATGGTAGGCTTTAGTGCTTACACGGTTGAATAAAAGATAAAGCTCGGAAAGAAATATCAAAACAAAAGAAGAGAAAGAAAATACTGAAATCAATCAACTATATGGGTGTGTGAATAACTCTACCGGGGCTATGGATTCCTGGCTGGCAGTAGAGCAATATTCATGGAGTTACAATGACAACTCCATCAGGGCTATGGATGCCCAACTAGCAATGGGGCAATGTCCAGGTTGCTTTTGGTGTTGGGCGATTTATGTAGCTTGTTTCGCTGGATTAGCTAATACTTTTCACAGTATATGTGGAAAAGAAATGAATCCGCCAAGCACACACCTTTGAGACATCCATAGGTTGATTCAGCTAAGGACCCTATTCTCCTAGTTCACATTTGGATATCGGCCTTTGGTCTGCGAAACTAGAGATTCTGGGTTTAGAATGAACGCTTACCCTCAGAATGTTCAAGAGCATTCCACTGTAGAGTTGCCATTTTTTGTTCCCTCAGCACACACGCCACATTCGGAATAGAGACCCTCTCTTTTCTTCCCCTTGCTGGGTCATTTTGTCATCGTTTCATTTTGTGTGCCCCCATTTTGGTGTCCTAAATGGTTAGCGTTCCTCTAATGTCTTGCCTTAAGTTGACCATGTTTTCATCCCCTCCAAATTTGCTAAGTCTTGGGTCTTTGCGGGGTCCCTTTGGTAGTTTTCCTCTACCGGCGGCCTTGGGACATCCCAGACCCGACCCCTCGAGTTTCCCTCATTGGGTTTCCATTGTGTGTTTGTTGTCCTGAAACGGCTAAAGGCCTTCGCCTTCCCATGCCCCGAGTCCCGACTCCTTGGTCGTCGTCCTCCCGACTTGCGCTGAAAATTCACTATCTTTCGTTTAAGCTAGGCCCGCTCTGTTGGACTTCTCTTCCCAAGACTCCATGGTGAGTTTTCCCTGTGAGACAGCCAACCTACACTGGTGTTCTGACCAATGGGTCCAAGACCCCCTTCCGCCATCTAGGATTTAAATTCACCTACCCTTTCGTCCACTGTACTTGCATTAATGAGCATGTTAAATGTTGATTAGGGGTATAAATATCTGGCCTGACCTATCATTTTCACAATGTCAAGATAGCCAGAGGAGTTCAGAGCGATTTCTAAGAAGTCAAGTGCCTTTGTTGCCAGCCACCCTCATGCCCGCTGCCCTCATTTTCCAATCCTTCACGGATTTCATAGTTTTCATCATCAGGATCTTGTGGTGAGTTCGTTGTCCACCCTTCCTTTGTGTTTTTGGTGAATTTGTATCAAAAAATTTAATAAATGGAGATGAAAATGCATTCATTTGATAAAAGAAGGCTAAACCTAAAAACCCACGTGATGGAATTCTAGGAAAATCTCTAGAACCTCATGAAAAACAGGTCTGAAAATTTACCATCTCGATGTCATTCATCGCGTAGAGCTTTCGTACCCTTCGGACCGAAGCCTCCCCATTGCCACTTAGAAAACTGTGAAATCAAATAACCTTCAAACGGCAGGATGCCCCATCGGGCCTACGACCCCGGGCTTCCTTAGGTGGATTGTTGATTAGGACTTAAACAAATTTGAAACCTTGGCCTCCATTTGTGCCTCCCAGGCCCGTTCCCACGGGATTTCATCCATAGGACATCGCATCGTTGTAGCCATTCAGAATGGAAAATCGGACCCGTCCACCCGGGCTTCGGAGTTCATCTTGAACTTTTTCATCCGAGCTAAGAAAACAAAGTGAAACGTCCCCTTGTATCTCTAGGTCCCGGTTCATGGAATTCCATCTGCGGACTTCTGTAGCGACTTCGTCATTTTCAAATGGCCAGCAAACAACTACCTTCTACCTCCCAAGCCTCGAGCCTCCATTTTCCACAATGACAGAATGATAAAACTCAAATGCCTTCGCCTTCCCCGGGCCCGCTCTGTCGGAGTTCCGCCCCCAGGACTTTGTCTCACCCCGACCGATTCTGGGAGGGAAAAGCCAACCTATCTTTCCATTCCCCGGGGCCCGCCATTCTGATCACTGGGAAAACTTAACGAAGAATTCATGAAGCCAAACATGATAATGGGTTCAATCCACCGGGCCACCCTCGCCAGACTTCCGCTCAACGCCCTCCATTTTCAAACGGCTATTCTCCGACAGCTTCCCGACCCTTGGGATCCGAACATTTAAGTAATTAAGAGGTACACCGACCGCCTTTCTGCCTCCTAGGTCCCAAACCCCATAACTCCTATCCCAAAATTTCATTTCTTCCTGGCTGTTAAAACGGCGATCCATGGATAGCTTTCCCGCCTTGCACCTTTGGATGCTCCAATAAGGATCCAAATGACCTTCAATTTGAAAACCAATCTCGACCCACATGCTTAAATTTGACCCTCTCTTGCATTAGCCTTTCAAACCATCAAAATATGAAGCTAGGAGAAACCACCTGGATTGTCATGCCCTATTCATCCTTCAAGACAACATTCCTACCAAGGAAGTTCGGTCCCCTGGGCCCAGATTGTCCAAATTCGCTCTAGTGAACTACTAACGACATCTTGAATAGAATGCTTGGTTTCTGGAATGATAAATTGTCTAAATTGGCTTCGTCCATGATATTTTGGTTAACATTTACATCTTCATGATTGGTTGTGCTAATTACACCTCTATCTACAGGATATATGGAATCGGGTGTAGGACCCTCAGGGGCAGTTGCAGAGAAGGAAAAGGGGAAGAAATCAAGAAGAGTTCCTTGAGGGAAAGAGGACAAGGACCAAATGAAGTTCCAATTCCAGGGGGAGCCTTTGCACTCAAAGGTCATTACAGACTAGAAAGAAATCACAGACACCAATATCGGGCAAGTCGATATTGATGAATTCAAGAAAAGGCTTAGGATTAACCTGACCATGAAGAATGCAAGATCAATCAGAAGTAGTGTAATTTCTAAGGCTACAATATTTCCTTCATCCCTCATCGCTCTTGAGCTAGCAATGGCATGTAGGCAGGCATACCAACCAGAGGCTCGGACAATAGTTGATAATGAAGGAAACATTCTAGTGGATATGTCTAGTGAGGCAATAATGAAGACCTTCCACATCCCTACCTTTGGGACAATGGAGCTGCCAACCATAGAGGAATGTAAAGCGATGTGGGATGAGGACCCAGGTGGTTCTAAGAAACTCATAAACTAATACTGGCTCAAGGATAAAAGGGGCAACGCTACGAAGGTTCCTCAAGAACTTTTCCACAGTGACTTTCATGAAGATTATCACAACTTGGTGACCCTGTTGAGCAAAGTAATGGGCCTTGCCACTACTGCGTATTTTCAAGAGTGGATGGTATATTTTTTAGAGCAAATTCTTCACAGAAAGGAGGATGTCACCACACATGCCTCATTCTACTGGGGGGAATAATAAGCGACTGCTTCCACGAGCAGTTTATGAATGTCAAGAAGACCTCTAAGTTCTACATGACCTCCTATCTTGTTTACTCATTGGCCAAGCAGCGGAAGTACAGTGGGTTGTTCAAGGAACCTAATGAGGAACCGGGCCATGCAATTAAGGTTTATGATAGATACCCCTAGCTCCAATTCAAAAAATTTAAGAAGGATTATTGTAGGGTGAATGACACCTTCGTGGGTCACATCATCAGACTACTTGGAGGGGATGTTGAAAGAAGAATTTCACACAATGCTCAGGCATTCCTGAAGCAGTACACCTTCTTATTTATTCAATACCCTAAGTTCACCTACATTCATGCCCAAGGTTACACAGAGAGGCCGAATAAGCTGCCCCAGTATCCCAACAACTGAATTATATTGCTAGAACTCTCTCAGTAGCTATGACGTGCATACTCTTCTCAGTGCAAGAATTTGGAGGGGATCCCTTATCCCCTTTCTTTTGGCCAAGGTATGTACAAGTTGTAAACCTCTCAATGTGTGGGAAATTTAGAGAAGGAGCTCATTGAGTATTATTTTTTCCTTCACACTGCTCGCCCACGAATGGACCTGTATGGGCATATAAGAAAGGCACTTGGGCCAGAGTACACCCACCTGCATCATGTTGAAGATTTTTGGGAAAATTGTAAAGATGATAAGGAGGTGCACGCGAGGCACTACATGTGAATGACCGCATACTTTGTGAAAAGGGTGAATATATTTCTTGTACCCGACCAAGTTGAAGAATATGAAAGCACCGTAATGGATCCCAGGTACAATGCAGTCGCCAACTTGCCACTGCCAACAATAGATTGGGATGAACAAGAGGTCGATGACCTTGATATTATAAGAAAGCCAATTGAGGCTCATACCAAGGAATGGGTCAATGGACAGGTGGCCCAGTTGAAGCAACAGGGGGTTGTCCTAACATATGAAGGGCTCAAAAGTGAGTCTAGTGCAATAGATGATGTTGCTGCTACAACCTCGATAGGAGATACATCCAGATCCCCTTCAGTCATGAGATCAAAGAAAAGGAAAGATACTAAGGAGCAGCAGCCTGACCCAAAGGTGTATGCTAGAAAGGCCTCGGAGGGTGAGTCCTCCAAGAGACATAACGGCTCGGGCGACACCACTACAATGCCCAGTATACATGAAGATCCACTCCATGAGGGAGAAGATAGGGAGGCTGATCAGCCTAAGTCACCAACAACTGCCTTCACTATTGCTGCCCTTCCATCCATCTCACAGGCTATAGTTGCTTCTTGTTCGTCCGCGATGGACATCTCAGTCCACCTTGCCTCTTCTCCACTAGTTGGGAAAATTGTGATGGTCGATTCTTCTGCGGCCACTACTTCTCCACTTTCTTCTACTACCATGTCACCAACCATGTCCTTGGTCACAGAAACAATGCCTATGATGACGCTCTCCCTACCGGAGGCATTCTCACGGCATATGAAGAATGTCACTTCTGAGATTTCTGAAGTATTGTCAAATCCAGCCATCTAGGCTACCTTGGCACAGGTTCTTATTGTTGTTCCTATTTCAATGCCTCCAACAAAACCACCCGAGATGAGGGCTACAATGGAAATATTTGAGGAATGGGAACAACATGCTACGATGAACATCCGAAATATGAGCACCATGAACATCCGAAATATGAGCACCAACAAATTGACATGGTAGTTCATGAAGAAGAGGAAACAAGATCTTCTAAAAGCGGCGATGAGGGAGATCTCGGTACTAAAATTATACAAACATTTGATGGTGATTTCAAGGAGGAAATGGCCTGACAATTGAAGGACATTGGAGAGGAGGTAGAAAGGTCGCCACCCAAAGAAGAGGGGCAAGAGGATGACAACATAGAAGAAAATTTGAAACTTCCTATAGGGGAACAACAGGAAGGTGTGTCACCTCCTCATAGAGAAGAAGAGAACATAGAAGAAGACAAACCTAAAGGTGAGGTTCAAACTGATAAAAGCCTTGAAATGGAGCAGCCCAAGGAGCACGGGCATGAAGATGAGCAGGACGAAAAGAAGGAAGATGAGGCATAGAGGGAAGAATGACCCAAAGAATTCCTACCCACCAAATCCCCAATCAAGTGCATAACATTCACCTGAGACTCCAATGAAGAAGAAGGGGAAGACACTAGGATGGAAAAGGATGCTTCTAAAGATAAGGAAATTGAAGTCACAAGGGATGAAGAAAAGGATGAAAGTGAATTTCCTAGAGAAAAGGCTAAGATGCCCGAATGGCTAGAAAGACAACTTAAGAACCCTGAGTGATCCAAGAGCAAGATTGGAGGTTATCTTAGCCTAAGCACAGATCACTACCAAGAAGGATAAGAAGCCCAAGGTCAAATCAAAGGTGACAATAGATGCCTCTAGGTCAAGGACTATACAAGTAGCCACGCCAGTAGTGGGAGAAGAGGGAATAAGCTATAATGTTTCTACTATTGACTTAGGAATAGCTACCAGGGAGCAGAAAGTAGAACACCTTCAAGAGTTTATCGCTACCGTAGTGCATCTCATACAACAAGATAAGACTTTGAAAGAGGAACTTAAGGCACAGGTAGTTGATCTAATAGCCTACATCCAGCAATGGTCTTCCATGGAGGAAATTCCTACCACGTCCTCAGCCTCACCTCAGTTGCTGTCAAAAGAGAAAATAGACAAGCTCAAAAGGAGAAAAAACTTGGATAAGACCACAGAAAGTTGGTTCTGGCAGGTCTTGTATATGGGAAACATGGGCATCACCCATGCTGTTAGGACAACAAACAAGTTCTTAGATCTACAATAGTCTCTTGAGGCTACAAGAAAACTTTGCACTGACTTCCCAACGAGATATGAGTCCACCTACCCGAAGATTGAGGCTATTCTCAAACTACCAAGCGTGACGTGGCAAAAGGAGCTTTCATTCAAGAAGGATGATCACTGGCTGATGGATGTATGGAAGTGAGACTTTGAGAACATGTAGGAAAGGTTGGAGTAGGTGCTCGACAAGGTGGATCTGGACATCGAGTGGGATAAGGAAGTTAGAGCAGATTACGCCCGATACTTGAGGCTGATGTTAGATGAGTTTTGACACCTGGGCCTTCACCCAATTAGAGCTATTCAGAGACCACACTACCAAGTATGACAAAGATTGGGAAAAGCTTACAAACAACTCCAAGGAGTGAATTTACCAATTGATACGATCTGAGATTTTGGAGGTCAACAAGCGTCAACCAGTAATTTTGAAGTTCATGGAATATGCAACTTTGAAGAAGCAAGAAGGAAATCCTATTATTAATGAAGAATTCATGACAGAGTAGCTACAATAAAAGGGAAATTAGAAAAAGACAAAATGCTACAGTGTTCTCACTAGAGGAAAAAATAGGGATAAAGACAAAATTGTATTTTAAATTGCAAAATATTGTGGGGTAGGTAGAACCCTAACTTGTAGTGAATCTTGGCCACACAATGCAAACTAATCTTGGCCATTCATTCTACCTTTTGGGCACTATAAATAGGGGGTCTCCTCTCATTTTCAAGAGAGAGTTGAGTTGTTGTAATGACATGCTGTAGAAATTCTAATGAAAATACTTTGACTTTGGTGCATTTTCTGAGTTTCTCTGTATGTTTCATGATTCAATCTCCCATAGTTAGATGTTTTAGTTATATTTGCATTGATGTTCTAGTTGGTTTTACATTTCTTAGATAGATTTGGTGATGTTGTTATGTGGTTGTGAAAATTTATGTTGTGTAGATGCCTTCCCAGTCCATACTTTTTGCTATTTGTTGCTGGTAAATGGTTGTGTAAAGTTAGTCTGGGCTAAAACTTAAAGTTTCTTTAAACTTTTATCTTTATTCATGCATGTATATGGTGGATGAATGGTAAAATATCTGCAAACCTTGGAAGATAGCACAGATTTCATGATACTGTAGGTTTCTTGGTTAAGTGGAATCCTATTTAAAGGAAGGTGTCCATAGTAGAACCTCCATGATCACTGTTCATAGTTAGTTGCAGATCCAAGAAATCTCTACTCTTCCCTGCTCTTTTTTCCCTTTTGTTTTTAGAAATAACCTATGTTAAGGTTCATTACACATTGTAAAGCCAAAACTTAAGAAAACATTGGAGTTTCAAATTGTTGTTCGAACCTGTAATTAAATACACATTAATTTCCATCCCAGGAACTTCAATTCATAAGATCCACTTCATATCTAGCTACGTAAGTCCACCCTATGATTACCAGCAAAATCACATCAAATATCAAATGAGGAATTCCACGCAAGTCATGACTTTACACCCGAGAGACCTTGGGGTGATCTTCAACAATAGATTCAAGTGCAGTTGCCATCAATGGATTATGGTGTTAAGTTTTACAGCTGTCACCCAAAGAATTGTTGTCTGTGACATTGAAAGATGTCTATGCATTCAAGATATACCTCATGTATCATGTATGTCTTCATGCATGGACCTCATGTATATCTTGAACAGATAAAAATTATGTTGAAGGTGTCTATTTCCATTGTTTAAATGCAATATTAGCTCTTTTTTTGCAATTTTCTCATTGGGACCAGATATTTTGGCCATTGTTTTCTATTTTCAAAATTACAAATTATTTCTGAGATGAAGAAACAGAAAATTTTCATCCATATCTAATGTCTTGCTGCTTTAAACATATTTTTACTGTCGACATCTATGGTGGGTAGGTCACATTGTTGATAGTAGATAACATTCCCAATTGGAAATTGGAATACATCTTTACATAGATTTTATTTACTATTAATATTGATTTTTGCATTGATAATAGAAGCACTAGCTTAGTGCTACAAAGCAATCAATAGATGTAGCTGGTAAACTCAAAAATCACTTTAACCAACTAGCATTTTGGTGTTTGTGATTTTAGGTACCTGTTTGAGATGGTGTTTTCCAACGCTTGAGAAAGCAATACCAATAGATAGATTCATGTGAGCAGGGGAAATATATCCCATAGTATACAATACTACCATAACTATGAGTCCAAAAACAACAACAATTGGCAAATGAGATAATGCATTGTCTCTTGCATCCATCATTACTCACCAACACCCAAACAACATTAAAATAAAAGTTGAAACAATGTCTACTACACTTCACATAGATTGCATCAACTTCATCAGATAACATGCAACAATCATATTTCCATAACACATAATAATTATATTCTAATAATTGAATATGATCCCAAAAAAAAATGAATTGTAATATAGTACTGAATCCATGCATTGGAAAAGCATAGAAAGATTCATTAAATAGATTGTAGGCTTCTAACACTACATCGATAATCTTCTAAAAAGCATAAGAAGAGTGAATGGGAAAAAATGGGAAAAAAGATATCGCATTGTTCATTTTATCTTCAATCTTAATGTCCATACTTCATACGATTAAGGAAACATTTAAAAATTAATATATAAGATAAACTAATAAAAATGTTACTCACATATTAGTTGAAAATTTCAATGATTATTTCTACTTCCTCATCAAGGGACATTGTCATAGATGAAAATCCTTGTACAATTCCACTTTCCCTATCTGTGATCGGCTACAAAAATGGTTCAAAGATAAGGTTATAAACATATGCTATAATGCATTAAATAGAAGTGTCAACCCTGAAAAAACAAATGACATTGCAATTTACCGGGAGGAAAATTTATCAACCTAGTCAGCCATACAAAGAATATAATAGTTAGGTTTTTTATCAATATATTTAAATGTCAATATTTTTTTTTTATTCTAAAATTAAGAAATTCTAAAGGCATATCAAGTTGTAATTTATTATTGAACAAAAGTGAAAGTCAATGCTACCATTCACATTTATTTCTACTCATGATAGTTGTATAAATGTTTAGATGTATCTGCATACATCCATTACCACTTAAACAGAAAAATTTCACATATGCTTACATGTATACATGTTTTGAATTAGTCTGCACTAATCTCTATCAATTTCTTATTCTCTTTCTCAATTTTAAAATATTTTAACTTATTTCCATTTGATGGATTTATCCATGATTTAATTTACATGTTTACAGTAAGACCAAGGTAGATTAAAGATATATTTTTTTCCATATGCATTTCACTATGCTATAGTTGAACTATTACAGTATTGATTCTTTGTATAGAACATATTGAGATCAATCAATAATGTATCAATGAATATGCCCTATAACTATAAATGTAAAATGGAAAAGACTGGTTAGCTAAACATTTAATTAAGTTATGGACTTTAGATGAAAGGCATATGTCCTAGACTAATTAGGACTAGTTGATGCATTTAGCTATAGATGATGAAGTTGATTGATTGGGGATTAAGTCATGAATTGTCCTAGACAATATTTTAGTTCTCTATATTTTCTCTATCTTTTATACAATGCAACTAAGTGGTGTTCTGTGAAAGAAGAATTAAAAGTAGGATGGAATGAAATGAAACTTAAGTGTCACATTGTGCCAATTGCTTAGCAATTGTGATATAATTGATGCCTTGTGAATGAAATGGAACCTAATTGGTATGTTGAAAAGACACTAGAGAACCTAAATTTAGATGGTATGCATGCCATTAATATACAACTAAATGATTTATTAACGATTGATCATGTTGATTCATGTCACTAGGATGATTAGATTTTATTTTCCTGAATGTACATGTAGCATGATGAAATCTCCCAAAGATGGAAATGCAACTAAATCACACATAATGATGGATAAATGGTGACACAAAAATGGAATAGATAAATAAGACATGCTATCATAGTGACTTCATGTGAAAGTAACCACCTTTATTTTGTTGTGGTGCTTAGTGTTATGCACCATGATATAAGAGACCATGATGGCTATGAGTCATGTGAACATAGACTGATACACTAATATAATAGTGACCCAAAAGACACATTGTCTTTAGCACACAAACATATGAATAATGACAGTAACTGTGGTAGTGTGATTGCTACAACATTGAGTGTAGAAGCAAAAAAGAACATAAACCAAAGATAAAATAAATTAGAGTACATAAAAGCAATGCATCATATATTGGGAAAAGAAAAGTGTGGAAAAATTCTAAAAACCTGTGAAGGAAATGACATCGTAGAAAAAGATAAGCTCCAAGCACATACAATTGATTTGAAAGTTTTGAAATAAAGTATTGTACATACTTAGTGTGCATGTAATTGTTAAAGATATTAGAACAATTATTGTGCAAAAAATATTATGGTCTCTTCCTTTGAGATTTCATGTCATAGAATGCACAAATGCATAAAACGGTTCAAAACATGCATTTTCACATTGTTGTAGGAGTAGATCCATGTCTTCAATGAAGGAAAGATGCCAAACAATAAACATTTGGCAAAGAACCCTACAAAATCAAAGACCGCTACAAAGCACACTGTGCCTTGCTTCTAAATAAATGTGGCTTAAACATCACACATATATCTAACATGTTGTTATAAACAATATACATTTTCCAACAATTTTATCTAACAACTTCTAAAACTTCCTTCTATACAGTTTATTTGTTTTAGGGACTAATACTATCCAGTAATTGCTTCATGCAGACATGCAAAAATAATAGATACATGTATTTTCCCATATATGTGTATATGTATACATACATATATATATACACACACATATATGTCTACACACACATATATATAAACATATATCTACATATATATATACATACATACACACACATATATACATACATACATACATACATACATACATACTAGTGTAGGGGCACCTTGGGGTTTTCATGCCTCCATGAGGCTTTCTCTCAAATTGTGTTTTTTTTTCAAAGTGATCATGAATCATGATGTAATAAGGTCCAATGGACCATTTGTGGTGTTTTACAATGATTTTTAATAGGTTTACAATGGTTTGTAATAGGTCTCATGTCATATTGTAAACTTGGTGCATCTAGGCTTAAGAAAGATAAAAGTTTCCGTGGTGTAGCCAAGTAGTAGGGATGATGTAATTTGATGTTTTTAAGTAGGATAGGTTTGTCTAGGATGAATTTGTATTTAAATGGAGTCAATTTTGAGGCATTTGTGTATATGTTGTTATAAGTTGTCATAAGTTGGCAACTTTGCCAAAACAGGTGTCATTAGTCCTCCAACGGTTCTCTAATTCAAAAGTTAGTTGAGGGACATTGGAAGGAGTTGAAACATAATGCCTCCTTGGGTCGAGGCATGGTTGTGGTTGAATTTTTGTGAATATCTAATGCAAAGAACAAGCTCTGTTTCTCTGAATTCTATGTTTTTGTCTGATCTTGTGCTTGGTACAGCCAGAAATCTCTTCGTACAGATATAAATATGACATGGATTGATAGAGGGATGAAGTAGCTTCCATTTGGTGGTGATTTGGTTCAATTTCATCAGGTATTGAGGAAGTTATAGTCATTTTTCAAGTAGTGGTTTGAAACCCTCAAAAACCAGGGTTTTGTGAGAAAAATGTTTGTATCTTCCAATTCCACCATCTGTAGATGCTAAATTTGGGTGGAATGGAAGGTTATCATGTGTAATTTTATTTCAAGAAGGTTTTAGGATGACATGGAGTTTTGATGAAGATCTTTGATGCCCTAGGCCTGGCATCTCAATGTGACAAGCCTAGAATTGTAGGCAAAAGTCTAAGTTTGCTAGTTTGTGAGTGTTTTTGCAACAAGGGTGCTTGGGAAATGTTAAAATGTGTTTAATGATGTTGTAGGAATATTTTTTTTGGCTTAGGGGTGTTGGGGTGTTCCAAGGTACTCACATTCTTGCATTGTGCAGTCTAATTAGGCCTCCTTGTGGCGTTGGAGATCAGTCCTTTGTGGCCTTCCTTTTTTCTATCATGTCTTGGGGTTTTGAGGACTTGAAGGGGTCCATGTGAGATGTCTAAAACTAGTGTCTTTTTTCTGGTTACTTCTTTTAAGAAACTTTTAGTTTGACTGTCCTAATTGGGCAGGGCTATAAGGAGTGCATAGCCTAATATTGTAGTGGTGGATGATTGGTTGTTCCTAAGTGGAAGATCATTTTTGTTGGTCTTGTTTGGTCATGTAAATGGTGTTCAATTCATTCCCAAGCCTCTGGTTGATTCTAGTTGTGAGAACCCTTGTTGGGTGGTTGGGTTGTCTCCATGAAAGAATAGTGAAATTGAAGAGTCCACATAGAGTATTTGAGAGAAGCTATTGAAAAAGGAGTTTGTTTGCCATAAAATTCTTGTCTTCCCTACACACTTTTCATCATATACATACATACATACATACATATATATATATACATGTACATATAGATATATATGCACACACACACACACACACACACACACACACACACACATGTACATATGTATCTATATATACTCATATATATATATATATATACACGTTCACATATGTACATGTATGTACACATATGTATGTATGTATGTATGTATGTATGTATATATACATGCATATATGTGTATGTATAACTCAACACCATAATCCACTAGTGGCAACTACACTTGAATCTATTCACAACAAATAAAAATCATATCTAAATAAATGTGAAATGCAGTCACTACACACACAAGAACCTTTTGCTTGACAACCATAAAACTTAACGACATAATCCATTAACAGCAACTGCACTTGAATCTCTCTCTCTCTCTACACACACACACACACACATACTATATACGTACATATAGATATATATACATACATATATGCATACATACATACATACCTACATATACATACCGCTTGCTTGCATACACACACAAACATATATATATACATATACACACACACACACACACACACACACACACACACACATATATACTCAAACTCAACACCACAATCCATTAATGATGACTGCACTTCAATCTATCCATAATAAATGAAAATTATATCTAAATAAATGAAAAATGCAGTTGTACACACAAGAACCTTTTGCTTGACAGTCATACAACCTAACACGATAATCCATTAATGAAGATTGTACTTGACTCTATTTACAATAAGTGAAAATTAGATCCAAATAAAAGAAAAATCCGGTCATACACACAAGCCAGGTGAGCTCAAATAATTACGAATTGATAAAAAAAATTCCTTCATTGCTCCCAAGGATAAATTGCAATTGGGAAAATACAAAACCAAAAATAAAATATCAACTGCCAATGAAAAAATTGCCAAAAAATAGCACAATATTCATTTTTAACAGTTCCAAATACACATCTTCAATAGAAGTCCTATCTGTTCAAGATATCCATGAGTCTTGCATTCAAATACTTTTATTAGCTAAATATATCACAAATAATTGATCCTTGTCCATCATCGAATGTTTGCTTTTACAGTCAATTTTGGATTGAAAAATAGAAACTCGCTTGAAATATCAAAATCCAATCAGGAAATTGAAAGAATATAGCTCAAACTCCATATTAGTAATACAGATGCTACAACAACATATCATTTGCAATTGGGAAAATTCAAAACAAGGAAAAAAATATCAATTGGGAATGATGAAATTGCAAAAAAATAGCACAAACTTCATTTTAACAGTTCCAAATACACATCTTCAATAGAAGTCTTATATGTTCAAGACATGCATGATGTACGTAAATCAGAAACATCCATGATTACATGAGACATATCTTGAGCAGGATATACATCTTTCAATGCTCTAGCAATGTTTCATGAACACATAATTAGGGTTTGGATTGAAAATACAAAGAAAGCACAACCAAAATCTCTAAAATGAATGAGGAATTTCAAAATGAGATTAACCCACGAAATGTAATAAGCATTTACGAAAATTCTGGGAAATATTTCCAATAGCAACAAATGCTTTCTTTTAAAATTTTGACCTGCACGGTGCAAAACCCTCTCAACACCTGATTTCACCGCATCTTCAAAGCTGGACAGGCGAATGAAAGGGTTAGCCAGCGCCGCTAAAGATTCTCCGCTGGCTGCATCGTGGCACGTCATTACTGACCGACGAAGTGGCGCACCGGCGGTATGCATTATTACGTTAAAGGCACCCGTGTCGGCGGGAGGTACTGGGTGAAAGAGACGCGGGCTATCGAGAACATTACAAAGCCATGAAATATTTCCAATAGCAACAAAACATTAGTACTTGGTTAAATTAATTAGAATAATTAAATTAATTTAAAAAAACACAAAACCATGAGGAAAATGGAAACATCCAATGACAAAATTGCAAAGAAAAGCCAAAAATTGCCTTTTAATAAAATAATCCTTGAAACATTGGCATCGCGGGAAACATGCATTGCTCACACAGGCATGAGTGAAGTGAAAACATTAGTCCCCGACCTTAAAAGGTTGGGTCTAGTTGCATAAGAGATTTTAAACTATGGTGTTAAGTCTTTAACTGAAGAACATACATGAACCCAATTATATGTATATACCATTACTATATATATGTAATACACATCCATACTATATGTATGTATGGGTGTATATACATACACATACATATACACATATATATACATAAATATATATATATATATATACACACACATATATTATATACATACATATACTTGCTTCAACATTATAAACTTTATGATATGGTCTATAGTTAGTGATTTTATTTCTAAAATATCTTCATATTATGTTGATTTATTCAATGGTTGGTATTTTAAGTGACAATGTAAAAGATATAGGAACTTTCAACCACGCCCCTTTTTGACAGATTGTTCAATGAGGGTCAAATCTATGTCTGGTGACAACCTTAAAACTTGACACCACAATCCATTTATCAATAAAAATTAGGGAATAACAAATGCTAAATGTCCTTCAAGTAAAAATGTTGGGCATTGATAGAAACACTCGGTGCAAAGACACAACCATATCAAAGAACATTACAAACCCATGAAATATTTCCAACACGAACAAAACATTGCCAATTGATGAAATGATTTTATACCAAGACATTTTACACCTATTTAGACCTAATTTTCCTTTCCATTTAATAGATTGAAGTGCACCTGGAATGCATGAATGCAAACAAAAGATTAGTTCCATTCTTAATCGTGGCCAACAGAGAACTCGACATTAATGAATTATGGTTTTAAGTCTTTAAGTCAACAATAGAGACTAACCCATAGAAGCACTCAAAGATTGCGAACAATAGACATTAACCCATAAAATGCAAAAAACAACAAACAATAGACATTAACCCATAAAATGCATAGATGTAAAAAACTATAAAATGACACTGTAAAAGATATAGGAACTTACAAACACCTAATTTTTTGCTTCCAATATGATAGACATGAACCCTCTCAATAGACACATATTACAATGCAAAAATGACAGTGTAAAAGATATAGAAACTTAGAAATGCCTCCCTTCTCACTTCTAATACGATACATATAAACCCTCTCAACAGACGCAAATTTCACCATCATCAAACAATCCGAGGAAATGAATAAACAATGCAAATAATCCTTTCCTCGACAGACTTAAAACTTCAAACCATAAGCCATTAATGATGCATGCACTTTAGTCTAATATTTCCAATATGAACAAAACATTACCAATTGATAAAATGAGTTTATATCGAGACATTTTGCACTTATTTAGACCTAATTTTCATTTCCATTTAATAGATAGAAGTTCAATTGACATGCATGCATGCAGAGAAAAAATTAGTTCCATTCTTAATCGTGGCCAACAAAGAAGATGACATTAGTGAATTATGGCATTAAGTCTTTAACTCGACAAGAGATACTAACCCATAAAAGCATTGAAAGATAGTGAAGAAAAGACATTAACCCATATAATGCAGAGAAGAACAAACACTAGACATTAACACATAAAATGCAGAGATATTAAAACTATAAAATGACACTGTAAAAGATATAGGAACTTATAAACTCCTTATTTTTCACTTCCAATACAATAGACATAAACCATCTCAATAGACACAGATTTCACCCTCATCAAACAATCTGAGCAAATGAATAAACAACACAAATAACCCTTTCCTTAACAAGCTTAAAAATTCACACCATAAGCCATTAACGATGCCTACATTTTAGTTATATCGGGACATTTTCCACTTATTTAGACCCAATTTTCATTTCCATTTAATAGATTCAAGTGCATTTGGCATGCATGCATGCACAAAAAATATTAGTTCCATTCTTCATCATCACCAATAGAGAAGTCGACATTAATGAATTATGGTTTTAAGTATTAAATTCAACAATAGAGACTAACCCATAAAAACTCTCAAACATAGGGAAGAGCAGACATAAACCCATAAAATACAAAGATGTAAAAAATTATAAAATGGCACTGTAAAAGATATAGGAACTTACAAACGACTCATTTTTGGCTTCCAATATGCTAGACATAAATCCTCTCAACAGACACTGATTCCACCCTCATCAAACAATTTGAGCAAATGACTAAACAACACAAAAATGACAGTGTAAAAGATATAGGAAATTACAAAGGAAGCGAAACTTTAAAATGCCTTGTTTTTGGCTTCCAATATGTTAGACATAAACCCTCTCAATAGACACAAATTTCAGCCTCATCAAACAATCTGAGAATAATCCTTTGCTTGACAGACTTAAAACTCCACACCATAATCCATTAATGCCACCTGCACTGCAGTCTATTCACAATAAATGAAAATGTGCTAATATTAAATAAACAATGCCCTTGTTAAAACACCACACATCAACAGAAACACTGGGCATGAAGACACGACTATATCAAAGAACATTATAAAATCATGAAATATCTCCAATAGCAACAAAACATTAGCACTTCATTAAATTAATTAGAATAATTAAATTAATTTTAAAAAACACAAAACCCTGAGGAAAAAGGCAACAACCAATGACATAATTGCAAGGAAAAGGCCAAATTTTCCTTTTAATAAAATAATCCCCAAAATATTAGCATGTTGAAAAATAAACATGCCTACATGATTCCCAAGGCACAAATTAATAGGCAAGATTGAGGCAAAAACATTAGTCTCCTGCCTATAAGACAGGGACTAATAATTTTGGAGGACATCTAGAAATCAATTATGAAAGATAAAAGTGATTATATTAGCATTTCATTAACATCTTAGGAGCATACTATATGACTAATCATTGTTTTTGATCTTTGTTCATAATCATTGAATCAACCTTTCCTAGGAGGTTGACCAATGGAGATAAATCTTTGTCTCACAAGTTTTCAAACAGTGTATTGACATCATTTTCTAGACATGAATATATCAAGCCAAGGCACACCCACAACAATTATCAATTTTCTATGCATTAGATTCATTTTTGTGTTCTATTAGGTTCCAAAGAAACACTCATAAATCTTACATATTTTCTCCATCTTCAAGTCTTGGCTTTTGTCATCAAGAAGGGAACAAGAGGATCATCAACAAAACTAGGATAAATAAAGGTCAACTTTGAGAGTGGGTTATTCCTCCTATGTTTGAACTTAGCTTAGACTCGGGAGGGCGTTCCTAGGAGTATACCTTAATAGGTATTGAAATCAAACAAATGGACAACAATAAATAACAACTAAACCAAATTGCACACTTTAGGTCAAGTAAGACTAGTTGTTTTAACCCTTATATAGCTGATTAAAATGTGAAAGCATAATCCAAATGAATTAAGTTCATTTTAAGGTTTTCATGATACTTTTGCAGTTAAATTATAGGATTATGAGTGCACACCATTAATTTCTACTCCTAAACTATTGCTAAATAATTTTATGTTTTAAGAAATTAAAGGGAAGGCCTAAGTTTTCAAGATCGATGTCCTATCGATAATATAATCAAATACAACCAACAAAATAGCACACAAGAAGATGCAACAAGTACTTGATATTATGTAAGAATATCTACTTAATAATCTTTAATCAAACTTATAAACTCCCATAAAACACATAAATTACCAATACAAAACCAACTTGCATTAATTTAAAATGCCACGACATTCATCAAAACTTTGTTACATATACACCATCAAATATGGTGAAAAAAAACTTAAAAGAAAAATAAAACTATCATATTCTCTGTTATGAAATAATTTGCATAAGAATAATATAATATGAAATATGATGAAAATACTTGATAATAATATGCCACTTTGAGGGGGCAACCTCCTAATCCACTTTTAGGGGGATACCTCCAATAGTATTCAATAATAACACAATACTCCACATGATGATGAAATAAGACACACAACCTCCTATATATACCTATTTATTCCTAGGATATCACCTAGGTTGACTTAGATAACCCTACATAAGCCCTAAGCTAACCTAAATAACTAAATAACAATATAATAATGATAATATGACTTAATTAAGAGTTAATGTAGCCACAAGTTGACTACTCATAACCCGATACACACTATAGGGGTATGGGAATAACATTTCCCTCCTCTTTACAAAAGCATTGTCCTCAATGCTAACTTTTTTCTTTTTCTTCTTCATCTCATTTTTGACTTATGCTTCTTTTTTATGTTGCTTCTTGTTCCTACTCTTTTCTTACTCTTGTTCTTGTTCTTGTTCTTTCTCTTTATATTTTTTACTTCTGCTTCTTCTTCTATTGCTACTTCTTGTTCTTGTTCTTCTTGTTCCTACTCTTGTTCTTGCTCTTTCTCTTGCTCTTTCTCTTTTTCTTTCTCTGACACTTGTTCTTACTCTTGTTCTTTGTCTTTGTCTTTGTCTTTTTCTTGTTCTACTTCTTGTTCCCTTTTCTTTTTCTTCTTTCTTGTGGTTACTTTTTGTTGTAAAGAAGGTCTAGAAAGATACTTTTGCAATAAATCACCCAAATCAAGCCAAAATAATGTAAAAAAAAATTGTAACTTACCAAGGCCTAGGTCGTTCTCCAATAGAAAAATATCCCAAAAAAGGTGATTTGCAGCCTTGAGAGTGAATTTTTTGAAAACACTAATTTCCCAATAAATTGCTTATTTCTACTTCAATTTATCTAAAATTGGATTTTAGACTCTAATATATCTTCAAAAACCCACAAAATATTGGGAACCAAGTCTTTACTATGTAGGAGATATGAGTTTTCCAAATAATTTGGGAAGGAACCCTAATTTTACAATAACTCACTCAATTATTCTTCAATTCTTCTAAAATTTGGGCTATAGCTTCTTGAAACTATCCTTTAAAAACCATTTAAAAATTAGATAAATATTCACCAAAATATAGGAGATATAGGTTTCACAAAATGACCTCCAAAATTGAAAAAAATGCCTCGTTGTAACGATGCCAAGATCATGCTCTGATACCACTTGTTATGAAATAAGTTACATAAGAAGAATATAATATGAAATATGATGAAAATACTTGATAATAATATGCCACTTCGAGGGGGAAACCTCCTAATCCACTTTTGAGGGGGATACCTCCAATGGTCTTCAATAAGAACACAATACTCCACATGATGATGAAATAAGACACACAACCTCCTATATATACTTATTTATTTCGAGGAGATCACCGAGGCCAACTTAGATAACCCTATATAAGCCCTAGGCTGACCTAAATAACTAAATAACATTATAATAATGATAATATGACTTAATTAAGAGTTAAGGTAGCCACAAGTTGACTATTCATAACCCGATACGCACTATAGGGGTATGGGCATAACATTATGCTATTTTATTTATTTTAAAATGTCTACAATTGATCAAGGAGACATACTATTAAAAACATCTACTACTATAATACAATATTTTTTGTAATTTTTTAGTGAAACCCTAATGGTAGATTGACTAAAATTATAAAAACCCTAGAAATTTTTGTTGGGAAAATGTGTCTAAACCTTGAAATTATATAAGATACTATTGATATGTCATCACGGGGGCACCGATGAGGGGGGGTACCCCCCTGTGAGGGGTCTAGGGGGATCATCCCCTTGATGGGGACTTCGAGGGAAGTGCCCTCGAAAGCTAAATTTTATGTATATTTTATTATTGTAAATTTGGATTGTTCATCATTGGGTCACAAATGTGACGGTCAATATAATGTTGGTTTAAAATACCTTAGAAGGCAACCCTATTTAATGAGGGCATTGTATTATGTCTATGTATTGTGATGTATTCTAAGAGTCTGATAGTAGTCATGTTGCCTCTGGATCTTTAGTTGGTGATACTCCTATGAGAAGCTTGCTCTGCAAGTATATTGTAATCTATGTGATTTATGAATAATATATTGGGCGGCTTTTGGAGTGTGGGGTTTTTCTCTTGAAATGGTTTTCCCCACGTAAATCACTATGTTGTGGTATACATGATGTTTATGTTTATTTCTATTTAAGTTTTTGTAACTGTTGAAAAGATATGTAAAGTTTTTCATTATCCTCCTCTCAATATTAGTGTAGGAAGTTGTTCCACTACCTTAGCTTCCTTACAAATGGTATCTGAGTCTAAGCACCTTTGGTTTCAGTTGTGGGTTGTTGAATTTTTTAAACTAATTTAGATTTGAGTGGGAACTTATGCAGAAAATAAATTGTGATCTTCTTGTAGGAATTTTTAGATGGCAAGTTCATCAGGGAGAATAGAGGTGGATAAATATTTTGGAAATAATTTTGAAATGTGGAAGTTGAAGATGGAGGGATAGATTAAGATCTGTAGGATGTTGTTGATGAGAATGTTTCAAGGCTTGCAAATGCTACTTTGGTTGCTCAATATGATGTTATGGATCATAAATCCAAGGTTCTAATCAAATTTTACTTGACATATTCTATTTTAATCAATTTCCATGAAGAGACCTCTACGCAGAAACTTTGGAAGAAACTTGGTGAGATGTATCAAACCAAATATTTAGTGAATAATATTTTCTTGAGGAATAAATTGTATTCATTGAGAATGGAAGAGGGTGGACGAATTACAAACCAAATGGAAGCATTCAATATGTTGATGGTTCAATTGGCATTAGTTGGTGTCAAAATGGATGAGAAGGATAAATTTTAGATCTTTCTTTATTCTTTTCCTGATTCGTGTGATTCTCTTGTTATGACTATTGGGAGTATTTATGTGTATCTTGAAAACCGCGATGTGGTGGGTTATTTGATTTCTGAAGAGATGAGAAGGAAAGTGTCCGTTAGTGCCAAGGAGGCCCTAAATATTCTTGGAAGACCTAAGGAAAAATATAAGAAGAATGAGCAACATGATAAATCCAAGTCCAAGGGGAGACTCAAATCTCTTGGAAAATCCAAAGTTATTTGTTGGAATTGTAGTAAGCCTGGACATATTCGTAAGGATTACAAAGAAGAAACGAAGAATAAAAAGAAGAGATTTGATTCTAATTCAGAGTTTGTGAAGGAAGATGGTAATAAATTCATTGCGACTTTAGCAAATAGTGCAGGTAATGATGCATGGTTAATTGACTTAGGTGCATCTTTCCATATGACCTTTAATAGAGATTGGTTTTTTGAATATGAAGAATTTGATGGAGGTAAGGTGTACTTGGGTGATGATTCTTATTTAAATATTATTGGCCATGGTAAAGTTATAATCAAGTTTCTTGATGGTAGAGTAAAAAGCATTAATGGTGTGTCATATATCCCTAGATTGGCATGGATTTCGTTAAATGTGAGCAAACTAATAGATGCAGTATTGTAGGATTTTTCTCGACAAGATGCAGATGGTTAGAGGTACTATGGTGATTGCTAGAGGTGTGCTAGAGATGGCACATTGTATAAGCTTGATGCATGCATTTGTTGAGTGCAACAAAATTCTCAGAAAAGAAAGCATATGAAATATGTGAGGGTTTCATCTTTAGGCAAATGTCATGGCTTCTAGGTACTCAAGGGTGCTCTTTCTTCTAAATCAAAGTTACCTACATAGAAAACTATGTTATGGCACCAGATAATTGGCCACATTGGAGAAAAGGGTCTAAGGACCTTGAAAAATAAAAACCTTGTTGAAGGGTTTTTTTATTATAATCTTGAATTTAATTTTTGTGATCATTGCATTTATGGAAAACAAAATTGTGTTAAGTTTTACTCAATTTCTCATAAATCTTGTGGTGTATTGGATCTTATTCATTCTGATGTGTTTGGTCCTATAGATGTTCCTTCAATTGGAAAATCCACATATTATATTTCATTTATTAATGATTATAGTAGGACATGGGTATATTTTCTAAAGAGTAAATATGAAGTCTTTAGTCAATTTAAAGAATTTAAATTAATGGTTGAGTTGTAGACTAGAAAGAAAATAAAATATTTGAGGACTAATAATGGTAGTGAAATTTTCTCTAATAATTTTGATAGATTATGTAAAGATTGTGGTATTCATAGATAAAAAACAACTACATATTCTCCACATCAGAATGGAGTTGCAGAAGAATGAATAGGACACTGATGGAGAAGGCTAGGAGTATGTTGAGTGGAGCTATTCTAGAACAAATATTTTGGGTTGAAGCTATTACCACTACTTGTTACTTGATTAATATCTCTCCTACATCAACTCTTGTTGATAAGATGCCTATAGACACATGGTCAGGTCACAAGCCTTCATTAAGAAATCTTAGATTTTTTGGTTGTGAGACATATGCATATGTTCCAACGAAGAAGTGAACAATGTTGGAGAACAAGGCTATGAAATTTATCTTCATCAGATATAATTATGGTGTGAAAGGATACAAGCTTTGGGATCTTATTGCACAAAAGGTAATATATAGTAGAAGTGTTATTTTTAGAGAAGCTAAGCCTTCTTCTATTAAATTGCAACCAAATGAAAGTAAATAGGAAGATGTGATTCAATTTCCTTCTACACCTAAGAAATTTGAATCAAGCCTTATGGATAGACAAGAATTTGGGGAGAGATCATCTAGCTCAAAATCTTCAGAAGAGGAATAACCTCCAACTTAGCTTGTACGTAGGTCTAGAAGGCATAGAAAACCACCTGAAAGGTATTCATCTGATGATTGGAGATGCATTTTCACTTTGAATATTATTGTAGTGTAGGGAACAGTAATCCTTTTTCGCACTTAATTTGGGAATGAATAATTAATAATAAAATGAGCTTAATGATGCCTAAATTTAGTGTTGTAATATGTATTTTACATATTCACATTAAGTTTAGGGCCCTTTTAATTAAAATGGACTTAATTGTGCCTTGTTTTTGGTGTTGTAAGGTGTACCTTTACACTTTCACACTAATCTAGGGATTTATTAATTAATTGAAGTTATTTTTCCTTAATTGGCCCCTTTAATTCAAATTCAAGCCTAATTAATTGTAAATTTTGAGGGATAAAACCCAACATTCATAAATGCCATAACATAAGGTTTAACATTGGGAAATGTGTGTCCCAAGCATGTGGCCTAGGACCTATTCACCATAGGGTGAATGGGTCCTCACTTGCACCTAGGACCTAAATTCAAATTATGTTTTTGGAAAATTTTCAATGATTTCAAATGTATATTCAGATGTCAACTTGTGAAATTTGAATTTCAGGAATTAATGTTAAGATATGTATAAATAATAGGTTATTCACTATGTTTCACCTAGAGAATTTTAAGAGAGCATCCTAGAACTTTTGTGTGACTTCATGAGATCAAGCTAGAGCAATTCAAGAGCATTTTCAAGGCATTCAAGGGAAAAATTATTGAAGATTATTGCAGCAATCAAGATTCCATGTCAAAGATTTATTGCATCATGCATGTTGTTTGAGCTAATATGGTGATGTAGTGTTCAAGATCTATTCAAGCTTATCAAAGGAATTGTTTCTAATCAAGTTTCATGATCAAGATCTACATCCATTAAGGCCACTTCATGCTAGTTTGTCGATCTACAATCCAAGGTCCAAATAAGGTTTGGTGAGTTGTTTCATATTGTTGTTCATTCATCATTCCTTCATGATTTTCTATTTCATTTCAAGGTTTAATTACCAAAACAAGGTTTGACCAAGGAAAACCCCCATTCCCTAACAAAACAACATTTTTCTCTCTTTGATGTGTGATTATAGATTTTAGGTTGAAGATCATTTGAAGAGAAAAATTGAAGAAAGTTGCAAAGTTGTCAAAGTTGCAAGAAAAAATGTCATATCACAAAAAATCCTCTATAATTTTTTTTTTTTGGCTATCTAACTATGAACATTGAGAATCTGGGAGTGCAGACACAGTAGAAGAGAACCCACAAAGCATTTTTCAGGATCCCTAGCCAGTACCCATTTTCCATAGGGCGAATGAGTCCTTGGTGAGCTTCAAAAGGTGACTTTTGGTGAAAGGTACACATCCTTTTTCCCTTTCTAGATCTGCCTTTTGATTACTATTTTTTTCAGATTTGATTATTGTTCTTCATTTTCATTTTATAGCTTGCATTTTCAAGTTTTTTTGATGGTTTTGATCTTTCTCTCCAAAGTGTTATTTAGCTTTTATCCTCATCCTTGCATAGATAGGAAATTTGTTGATTCATACCTTGATTTGACTCACCTTTTTTGGTTTATAGTCATTTCATTGGTTTGGATCTCATTTCCTTGAATGAAATTAGAAGAATAGGTCCACCATACCCCTATTTTCCATTATTCCATTGTGGTCAACCTCATTTTTCTATGTTTCAACTGTTAATCTGATTTTGGTCATTATCCTTAAAATTGTCACCCCTACTCAATTTTTTGCTAGAAGTTTAGGTACTTGGTGGTGTTTCATTAAGTTCTTCTAACCTCGGCAGACACCTCCCAATTTATTCTAACTCCTGCTTATGTCACTTTCCCTTCAAACTTGTTCATTAACTTATGTGGGCGACATGATATTAAATTTTTATAACTTCCCAAGTAGTTGAAGTGTTTTATGAAGTCTTTTTACTTAGAATTTTAACATTGGTGGTCTGTACTAGATGTTGAATAACATGTCCTAAAGGCCGCTAGTGATGAAAAGTAAAGAAGTTTCAAGTATGGGTGGGAATTTTGGTAAGCTTGAAAATAATAGATGGTTCCTGCTAGGGTTTCATGAACCCTTTGTTCTACCGACTCAAAGGGCATTATTCTAAAGAAAGTGAAGATGATGAAAATGCAGGTTGATCTCATTATATAATGTATTCTAGTAAACTCTTTCAAACCCATCATAATGAATGACAACAATGTAGAATAAATGAATGGTTAAATGTGTGTAATTACAAGGTGCCATATAGAGGGAAATGAACATAAATGAATACCATTTCAAGATACAAAAAATAAATTAAAACTTAGAAATATTTAGAAAGAACAAAAACACTAGAATATTGTAATAACCCATCCTGAATTATTACTTAATTAACATTATTGTAAATGACACATGAATATATTTCAAATTAAAAATACATAACTAGTGGCTAAAGTCAATCATAGCTACACATGCCCATTTAAATTGAGTCAATGATTCATATATTCACTTCAAAAGTCAAATTACAATATCAAGTTTGACTTGGATCTGAAGGCCAGAAAGTCATTACATTATACACTTTACATAAAATACATGAATGTATTACATCAAGTTACATCTTAGACTAAAATAGTCTTGTGAAAAACTAAGGTTCCTCTTGACGATCACCTCCACTAGTGGACGGGAACATGGTTGAAGTGCTTTACTACCCAACCACGAAGCTTACACTTCCTCGAAATTCTTTCGACTTGAAGAATACCCGACCCTGCATGGAAATTTTAGCAAGAGAACAACCTACAAGGTGGAATCTAGTGCGTGCCCATACACCAACATGCAATTTATATCTACCAATTAGAAAATAAAATGCAAGATCTATGCTAGGAATGGTAGAGAGTGATATCACAAAGTTCATACATACAAATGAACTATATTTCTTGGCCAAGCATATTAAATGTGTTGCAACAACAACAAGCAATAGGTTCTGGTAAATCCTACCTATACTCTCTAAACTCCATTTTGGCACCTGTCCTAAAAGGTAACTTTCTACAATACAACATCTCATAACAACTATCTACCCTCTAGAAGCATCTACCCTGAGGTTCTCTAGTCTACTTAGGTATCATTGTTCCATTCAAGTATTAGAATATTCTTCTCATATATGTTCAAAAAAGAATAATTAGATTATTAATTTACTCTCTAATTAGAAATTAGATACATGATTCAAATAGAGTAATTCAACAATCAGCCATATCATTCTCATGACTCATATTTACTTTCCAACATAAGCATTATCCATTTTTAAATGAATTAAGAACAAAAGAAGGTATGTCACAAGTATGTGTATGTACATAGATGAATTCTATGTGCATACATATATATGTGCCTACTTAAGTTTTTTATTTGTGCATACATTTTGAAATAAACCATTAAATTAGATTGCAATCATTAAATGATATTCCATTTGACATTTCTTTTGTCAAAATAAAGAATCTAGAACAAGTCTATATTAACAGTTTCACACATACTTGTGTTTCTTTTCATTCTCACAAAACTGTGATACTCTAACATTGTTGTTTACATACGAGCATTCATCATTTTTAATAAAACCAGTAATGTTTCCTACAAATAGTTATAATACAAGCTATTTCATAAAGAACGTTTAGAGTTTACAACTATTTAATGTTGTTCCAGCTAAAAAATTTAATGAACAAGACTATTTTCATCTACAAAGATAACTTACAACAAATCAATGTCATTTGCAATAGAATATTCACTGTTTACATCAATATAATATTGTTTCAAACTAAACAGTTACATTGTATGAAAAACAATGTCATTTCCTATAGAACATTCTCTGTTTGCAATTACTCATTGTTGTTTCAAGTTGTTTAGATGCTAAATGATAACATTACAACTTAATGTTCACTGCTTTTAACAGAACAAGATTATCTTACAATGAACAAATAATGTACAATGTTGTTTTTCCAGTAAAAAATATCGTCTATAGCTAACTCATCTATCAATATCAAAGAAAATCCATTAAAATTTCACTAACAAATTAGGCTAACAAAATTCCCATTATTCATCATTTTGAAAGCATAAACAATACTGAAAATTCATTGGGAAACTAAATAAGAAATGAAAGAAACTAGACTGACATGCTCGTCGTATGTGAAATTTGAGCAATCATTTGGTTATGAAACAAAACTCAAACGACTTTTGGGTTTTTGACATAACTCATGCTTCCATGGTTATAAGCAAATTGTTCTCTGGTCACTCTAGGAGTGACTACTCCTTATATGTCTGATACATTTCTTCCTTAGCTAAACAAGGATTTTATTCAAAAAATGCCCATATGGGCTTGTTGGTTTTACACCATACATATAGATATATTCGACATGCATACTTATGTCTATAATATATTGAAAGAATCAGCTTGTCAATCATTTAGATCAACCCAAAAAAGAGCTTGGTGAATCTCAAACTTAAAATTATTCCATCATTCCTATCAAATGAGGTTGGCTTCATAAAAACAATAGTATACATACATATGTCATGTTCTTATAGAATTTTTTTTAAGCCCTTTACTATTATCATCCCATCCAATAATGAGTATCAATATTTATAAAATGAATTACTGGGTATCATGTCCCTCCCATAGGATCGATAGTCGATCCTCTTCAAGGTTAATCTATGTTAAAAAAAGTCATTCAGAATGAAATTTTGAAAGCCAATGTATGGATAGAACCATTGTGTAAGACCAAATAATAGTCATGTTATTTATGGCTCTAAGCCTCGTCCTAGGTCTCCAGTTAGCTGATAAGGCTCTAAACTTTAATAGTATTCATACAAGGTAGGTCATTGGCCATGCGACCCCACAAGGTGGTCGACAATACTCATACATTCGGCTCAAGGCCGTTTCAAACATAGATAGAGAATTCACATTTTACTATGCTATTAAAATATTTGACAAAATGAAGGAATACTTCTAGCATGTTTTAGGAATGATAATAAAATCAAACCTATTTCTACAAGAGATTGATTTACCTCCAAATTTGAGCTTTTGTGAAGTTTCTCTCATATTTTTCCTTCTCTAAAGTTATTTTCTCTACTTTTTTCCTTCAAGCTAGTCAAATCCCTTTCACTATGGAGCACCTACTCCAACCTTTCCTTCCTATTCTCAAAGCCCCACTTCCATACATCCATCAGCTAGTGATCATCCTTTTTGAATGCAAGCTCCTTTTCCCACATTGCGCTTGGTAGTTTGAGAATAGCCTCAATCTTTGGGTAGGTGAACTCATATCTCACTGGGAAGTCAGTGCAAAGTTTTCTTGTAGCCTCAATAGACTGTAGTAGATCTAAGAACTTGTTTGTGTTCCTAATAGCATGGGTGATGCCCACGTTTCTAGCATACAAGACCTACTAGAACCAACTTTTTGTGGTCTTATCCAAGTTCTTTCTCCTTTCGAGCTTGTTTATTTGCTCTTTTGACAGCAACTGAGGCAGGGCCGAGGACGTCATAGGAATTTCCTCTGTTGAAGACCATTGTTGGATGTAGGCTATCATATCAGCTACCTGTGCCTTAAGTTCCTCTTTTGAAGTCTTATCTTGTTGTATGAGATGCACTACTGTAGCGATGGACTCTTGAAGGTGTTCTACTTTTTTCTCCCCGGTAGTTGTTTCTAAGTCAATAGTAGAAACATTATAGCTTATACCCTCCTCTCCCACTACTAGCATGGCTACTTGTATAGTCCTTGATGCAAAGGCATCCATTGTCACATTTGATCTGACCTTGGGCTTCTTATCCTTCTTGGTAGTGATCTGTGCTTGGGCTAGAATAGCCTCCAATCTTGCTCTTGGATCACTCGGGGCGGAAGCCTTCTTCTCAATTTGTCTTTCTAGCCATTTGGGCATCTGAGCCTTTTCTCTAGGAAATTCACTGTCATCCTTTTCTTCATCCCTTGTGACTTCAATTTCCTTATCTTTAGAAGCCTCCTTTTCCATCCTAATGTCTTCCCCTTCTTCTTCATCGGAGTCTCAAATGAATGTTATACGCTTGATTGGGGATTTGGTGGGTAGGCATTCTTTGGTACATTCTTCCCTCTTAGCCTAATCTTCCTTCTTTTCATCCTACTCATCTTCATGCTCGTGCTCCTTGGGCTGCTCAATTTTGAGGCTTTTGTTAGTTTGAACCTCACCTTCACGTTTTTCTTCTTCTACGTTCTCTTCTTTTCTATGAAGAGGTGACACATCTTCCTATTGTTCCCCTGTAGGAAGTTTCACATTTTCTTCTGCCTTATCATCGTCTTTCCTCTCTTCTTTGCAAGGTGAACTTTCTACCTCCTCTCCAATGTCCTTCAATTTCCAGGCCATTTCCTCCTCGAAATCACCATCAGATGTTTATATAATTTCAGTACCAGGATCTCCCTCATCGCTGCTTTCGGAAGATCATGTTTCCTCTTCTTCATGAACTACCATGTCAATTTTTAAAGCCATATTCCTCAGAGTATTCATGGTACTCATCTACTTCCTCCTCCAATGCCTTCAGAGTACGTCATTCCCATTCCTCGATATTTCCATTGTAGCCCTATCCTCTCGTGTGGTTCTATTAGAGGCTTGAAACAAGAATGATAGCAAGAACCTATGCCAAGGCAACTCGGATGGCTTTGATTTGATAATACTTTAGAAATCTTGAAGAGACATTCTTCAGATAAGTCGTGAGAATGCCTCCGAAGGTAGAAGATAGGCATTGTCGGCAGCTGCTGACGGGTTGGTGACATGGAAAGGTAAGGCGAGTAGCTTAGTACCGGGCGAAGAATCAATTCATCACAATTTTCCCCTAACTTAGTGGAGAAGAGGGCAAGGTGGACCGGAGATGTCCATCAGGGCGTAGAAGGCCAAACCATAGCCTACAAGATGGAAGGAAGGGAAACAATAGTAGAGGCAGCCAACGAAGACTTAGGTGGATCAACCTCCATATCCTCTCCCTCATGGAGTGGATCTTCCTATATATTGGGCATCGTAGTGGTGTCACCTGAGCCCTTATGTCTCTTGGAGGACTCACCCTCTGAGGCCTTTCTAGCATACACCTTTCAAATGCTTACCGCCTCCTCAAGATCTTCCTTTCGACCATGAGCGAGGGATCCGGATGTCTCTCGGCGAGGTGGTAGTAATAGCATCATCTATTGCACTAGGCTCACTTTTGAGCCCTTCATATGTTAGGACAACTCTCATATCAACGTACTCGGCGCATTGACCCATTACTTATTACGAAAGCCTCAATTGGCTTTGTTATAATATCGAGGTCATCGAATTTTGCCTCATCCCAATCTATTGCTGGCATTGGCAAGTTGGTGACTGCATTGTACCTGGGATCCATTACAGTGCTTTCATCTTCTTCAACTTGGTCAAGTACAGGAAATATATTCACCCTTTTCACAAAATACATGGTCATTCGCATGTAGTTCCTCGCATTAATAATTCTCCTTATCATCTTTTAAAAATCTTCCCAAAATCTTCAACATTACGGGCAAGGCCACCGCTTCTTAGGTATGCCCAAACGGGTCCATTCATGGGCGAAAGTGTGAAGGCGAAATGATACTCAACGCAGCTCCTCTAAATTTCCCGTGCACTCCAGAGGTTTGCAGCTTTAACTTCCCTTGGCCAAAAGAAAGTGGATATGGATCCCCGCCAGCACGGTGAAGAGTGAGCGTACTGGCAGCTTTCGAGAGTTCTAGCAATGGTAATCGGCCGTTGGAATACTAGGGCACCATCTTAAAATTCTCCAGGTAACCTTGGGCTTAACCGAGTGGAACTTTAGGGTATTGAATAAATAAGAAGGCGTATTGTTTCAGGAACGCCCAAGCACTGTGAGAAATTCTTCTTTCAAAATCTCCTCCAAGCAGTTTGATGATATGACCCACAAAGGCATTATTCACCCCGCAATAATCCTTCTTAAAATTCCAAAACTAGAGCTGGGGGTATCTATCATAAACCTTCAATACATGGCCTGATTCCTCATCAAGTGCTTTGAACAACCCACTGTACTAGCATTGCTCGGCCAGTGAGTAAACAAGATAGGAGGTCGTGTAGAATTTAGAGATCTTCTTGAAATTCATAAACTGCTTGTGGAAGCAGTCGCTTATTATTCCCCCCCAGTAGAATGAGGCATGTGTGGTGACATCCTCCTTTCTGCAAAGAATCTTCTCTACAAAATATACCATCCACTCCTGAAAATACGTAGCAATGGGAAGGCCTATTACTCTACTCAACAGGGTCACCAAGTCATCATAATCTTCATGAAAGTCACTGCGAAAAAGTTCTTGAGGAACCTTCGCAGCGCTGCCCCTTTTATCCTTGAGCCAGTATTGGTTTATGAGTTTCTTACAACCACCTGGGTCCTCATCCCATATCACTTTACATTCCTCTATGGTTGGTAGCTCCATTGTCCCAAAGGTAGGGATGTGGAAGGTCTACCTCACTGGACATATCCGCTAGAATGTTTCCTTCCTTATCAACTATTGTCTGAGTCTCTGGTTGGTATGCTTGCCTACATACCATTACCAGCTCAGGAGCGATGAGGGATGAAGGAAATCCTACATCCTTAGCAATTCCACTACTTTTGATTGATCTTGCATTCTCCATGGTCCAGCTGATCCTAACCCTTTGCTTAAATTCATCAATATCAACTTGCTCGATATTGGTGTCTATGATTTCTTTCCAGTCTATAATGACCTTTGAGTGAAAAGGCTCCCCCAGGAATTGGAACTTCATTTTGTCCTTGTCCTCTTTCCCTTGAGGAACTCTACCCGATTTCTTCCCTTTGTCCTTCTTTGCAACTGCCCCCGAGGGTCCTGCACCTGATTCCATATATCCTACAGATAGAGGCATAATTAGCACAATCAATCATGAAGATGCAAATGTTAGCCAAAATCTCATGGACAAAGCCAATTTAGATAATGTATCATTCCAGAAACCAAGCATTCTCTTCAAGATGTCATTAGTAGTTCACTAGAGGGAATTTGGACAATTCGGGCCCAGGGGCCCAGACTTCCCTGGCAGGAATGTTGTCTTGAAGGGCAAACAGGGTAGGGCAATACGGGTGGTTTCTCTCAGCTTCATATTTTGATGGTTTGAAAGGCTCATGCAGGAAAGGGCAAAATTTAAGCACATGGGTTGAGATTGGTTTTCAAATTGAAGGTCATTTGGATCCTTATTGGAGCATCTAGAGGTGCAAGGTGGGAAAGTTGTCCATGGTTCATCGTTTGAATGGCCAAGAAGAAACGAAATTCTAGGGTAGGAGTTCTAAGGTCTGGGACCTAGGAGGCAAAAAGGCGATCGGTGTACCTCTTAATGTTCGGGTCTCAAGGGTTGGGAAGCCGTCAGAGAATAGCTGTTTGAAAACGGTGGGTGTTGAGCAGAAGTCCGGCGAGGGTGGCCTGGTGGATCGCACCCAGCATCATGTTTGGCTTCATGAACTCTTCATTAAGTTTTCCTAGCGATCAGAATGGCAGGCCCCGGGGAGCAGAAAGATGGGTTGGCTTTTCCCTCCCAGAATCGGCTGGGGCGAGACGAAGTCTAGCAGGAGAAACTCCAACGGAGCAGGCCCTTGGAAGGCAAAGGCATTTGAGTTTTATCATTCTGCCATCGTGGAAAATGGAGGCTCAAGGCCTGGGAGGTGGAAGGTAGTTGTCTGATGGTCGTTTGAAAATGATAAAGTCGCTATAAAAGTTTGCAAAAGGAATTCTGTGAACCGAGACCCAGAGATACAAGGGGACGTTTCACTTTGTTTTCTTAGCTTAGACGGAAAAGGTCAAGATGGACTATGAGGCCCGAGTGGACGGGGTTGATTCACCATTTGGAATGGCGACAGCAACGCAGTGTCCTGGGGATGGAATCCCATGAGAGCAAGCCTGGGAGGCACGGATGGAGGCCGAGGTTTCAAATTTTTTTAAGTCCTAATCGGCGATTTTCCAAAGGAAGCCCAAGGTCGCAAGCCCGAGGGGGCATCCCATCATTTGAAGGTTGTTTGATTTCATGATTTTCTAAGCGGCAATGAGGAGGATCAAGTCCGAAGGGCGCGAAAGCTCTGTGTGAAGAACGGTGCTGAGACTGTAAAGTTCTGGACCTATTTTTCATGAGGTTCTAGAGATTTTCTTGGAATTCCATCACGTGGGTTTTTAGGTTTAGCCTTCTTTGATCAAATGAATGTGTTTTCATCTCCTTTTACTAAACATTTTGATACAAATTCACCGAAAACACAAAGGAAGGGCGAACGGCGAACTCACCACAAGATCCCGGTGAAGAAAACTATGAAATATGTGAAGGATCGACAAATGAGGGCAGCGGGTGCAAGGGCAGCTGGCGAAAGAGGTACTTGAATTCTCAGAAATCTCTCTGAACCCCTCTGGCTATCCTGACATTGTGAAAATGACAGGTCGGGCCAGATATTTATACCCCAAATCAGCATATAACACGCTCATTAATGCAAGTACAGCGAACGAAATGGTAGGTGAGTTTAAATCCCAGATGGCAGCGGGAGGTTCAGGATCCGATTGCTAGAACATCGGTGTAGGTTGGTTGTCTCGCAAGGAAAACTCACCACAGAGTCCCTAGAAGAGAAGTCTAGTGGAGTGGACCTGGCTCAAACGAAAGATAGTTAATTTTCAACATAAGTCAGGAGGACAGCGGCCAAGGAGCCGGGACCCGGGGCATGGGAAGGTGAAGTCCTTCAGCCATTTTGGGACAACAAACACACAATGGAAACCTAGCAAGGGAAACCCGAGGGGTCGGGTCCAGGAGGTCCCAAGGCCATTGGTAGAGGAAAATTTCCAAAGGGACCCTGCAAAGACCCAAGACTTAGCAAATTTGGAGGGGATGAAAACATGGTCAACTTAAGGCAAGACATTAGAGGCACACTAACCATTTAGGACACCAAAATGGGGGCACGCAAAATGAGGTGGCGAAAAAACAACCTGGCAAGGCAAAGAAAAGAGAGGGTCCTGTTCCAAACGGGGCGTGTGTGTTGAGGGAACAACATCTACCAAATTCAAAAATATCAACAAGCAATGAGGAAAATGCAAAAAAATAGACCAAAATTCATTTTAATAGTTTGAAGTAGACATTTTCAACAAAAAAATTATTTCTTGAAGATATGCATGATGTCCATGGATCAAAAAATAAATCTATAATCAGGCATATCTTGAACAGATAGACATGTTTCAATGACTATCGTTGTTTCATGGACACAATTAATTTGGAATGAATGGGAAAATTGCAAAAAAAAAAACAAACTCCCTTTCAATAAAATAATACTAGAAACCATAGGGTAAACATTAGTGGCATTATTTCTGGTCAATGCATGAATAGGAAACAGCACGCAAAAAACATTAGTCTTTGCATCTATAATTGTATGTATACGTACATATATGTATATATATATATGTGTGAATATATATATAAGTATATATTCATACATATATGTGTATATATATGTATGTATATATGTTGGTATGTGGCGACTGATCATGTTATACTATATACTCTTCATGTATCCTCGTCGAGGTTCGAGATCGGGTTGGGCCCCAAGCGGGGGTTCAAGGGCGGCAACCCCTAGGAAAAAAAAATTCCCATTTTTTCGCGTCGTCACTGAAAAAGGAAAAATCACTAAAAAAGAAAGAAAAAACTGACTTTGTAAAACCTTAATTCTGGAAGCTTCTAAAAGGCTTGTTATAAGTGGTTTGGATGGGGGTTGCAGTAGGGCATTATTAGTGAGATTGTAATATGTTTTATACTAGATAATAAAATCATTGGATGGCTGCAGTTTTGTGGATGTAGCCCAAATTGGGTGAACCACGTTAAATTCCCTGTGTTGTCTTGTTTCTGCTATAATTTTTTGTGTTTTATTTCTCTATTTTATTGATCAAATATGCATTTATCTGTTATATATTTTCCTTCTAACCCTAACAAGTGGTATAAAAGTGGGTTGTGTTCAATTATCGTCTACAGGAAAGTCTCACAATTGAGTGGGAATCTCACGGTTAAGTGGGAGCAATGGCGGACGAGGGTAAATTGAAGGTAGATAAATTCAATGGGCAGAACTATCAGTTATGGAAGATGCAAATGGAGGATTATCTCTATCAAAAGGATTTATGGAGGTTGTTGGAAGGAATATCCAAGAAACTAGTAACAATGAGTGATGAGGATTGGAATCTTTTGGACGGAAAGGCACTGGGAGCCATTCGTTTATGCCTAGCACAATCGATGGCATTCAATATTTCAATAGCAAAGACAACTCAAGAGTTGATGGAAACCCTGGAAAAGTTATATGAAAGGCCTTCCACTTCGAATAAGGTATTTCTTATGAAGCGTTTATTTAATATGAAAATGGAAGAAGGTGGGTCAGTTGTTGATCATTTAAATGAGTTTAATATAGTTACCAGTCAATTAACTTCTGTAAATGTAAAATTTGATGAAGAAGTTAGGGCTCTTTTGATTCTGTGTTCTTTGCCAGAAATTTGGAATAGCTTGGTAATGGTTGTTAACAATTTTGTTTATGGTTTGAACACACTGAAATTTGATGATGTTGTTGGTGTTATTTTGAGTGAGGAAATTCATAGGAAAAGATCAAGTAGAACATCCACATCAAGCAGTGTTTTGAATGCAAAAAGCGAGGGCAGAACAAAGGAGAGAGGAAAAAAATTTGGAAATTGTGGGAAGTCATGAGGAAAATCAAAGGACAAAAGGTCCCAATCTAGAGACAAGATGGATTGTTGGTACTGTGGTAAGCTGGGTCATTTAAAGAAAGATTGTTGGTCTCAAAAAAATAAAGGAGACAAAAAGGAAGGTAATAAAGAGGCAAATGTGGTAAGTAATAAATTTGATGAGGATGCTTTGATTCTTTCCATTGATAATGTTGATGATTCTTAGGTGTTAGATTAGGGGCTTCATTTCATGCTATGCCCCATAGAAGTTATTTTCTTGATTATGTCCAAGGGAATTTTGGGTTGGTTTATTTGGGAGATAACGAACCCTATCAGATTGTTGGAAAGGGAGAATCAAGAATAAGTTAGAATAGGAATCATTGGCTACTATATGAGGTAAGGTACATTCCAAGGTTAAAAGAAATTTAATTTCAGTAGGGCAACTAGATGATGAAGGTTGTGTTGTTACATTTAGTGATAAAAATTGGAAGGTTACAAAAGGTGCCTTAGTGGTAGCAAAAGGTGTGAAAGTAGGCACCTTATATCTTTGTACAAGGTCATATTGTTCCTTCTAATTTAGCTATTGCAGATAAAAATAAATGTTTAGGAACAGTTGTTGCAGTTCAGTAGGTAGAAAACTAGACAGTTGCTATGGATTTTGAATCAGCACTGTGGCATAATAAACTTGGGCATATTAGTGTAAAAGGTATGAAAGTACTTCATTCAAAGAATGTTTTACTAGGAATGCAAATGTGTTAATATGGATTTATGTAAAAGTTGTGTGTATGGAAAACAAAAGAGAGTTAGTTTTTTCAAGGATGGGAAGCAAAAGAAAGATGAGAAATTAGAGCTTGTGCATACATATGTATGGGGACTAGCTCAAGTATCTTCTCTTGGTGGCTCTCGGTATTATGTCACTTTTATTGATGATGCAACAAGGAAGGTATGGATTTATTTCCCTAGGAAGAAATCTGATGTATTTGAAACTTTTAAAAATGTGAGAAGCTTGGTTGAGAATAAGATGGGTAAAAAGTTAAAATGTCTTGGAATGCGATAATGGTGAATTTGGAGTATTTCAGCAAATAGTTGTGATTATTGTTCCTCTAATGGTATTAGTAGGTAGAAAGCAGGTTCAGGACTCCACAAGAAAATGGAGTGGTTGAATGCATGAACAAAACAATAATGGAGTGTGCAGGACTATGAGATTGCATGTTGGGCTGCATTTTAAACATGTAGGAAGAGGCTATAAACACTGTTGTTTATTTAATCAATAGAGATCCCTCTAATCCTTTGGATTGTGCTATTCCAGAGGAAGCATGGACGGATAAGAAGGCGAGTTATTCTTTTCTCAATACCTTTGGTTGTGAAGCATTTACACATGTAGGTTTTGAAAATAGAACCAAGCTTGATGCAAAATCAAAGAAATGTATATTTGTTGGATATGGCATTGATGAATTTGGTTATAGGCTTTTCTATTTTAAAAATCAAAAAATTGTGAGAAGCGGGGATGTCATATTCAATGAGAAAGTGTTGTACAAAGATCAGTTGCATCAACATGAGAAGAAATAAAATGATTATGTAGTGTTAGATGATACACTGAAAAATGATTTTCCAATGGTTCCTCATGCTCCAAAACAACAGCAACAACAAATACACCACAAACTCTGAGTGAATGTTAGACAATCAACATGGCTAAGTAGACCTCTTTAAAGGTTTTCTCCCTCTTTGTATTATATTTTGTTAACTAATGCTAGTGAACCTGAAGGGTATGATGAAGCTATGTAGGTGGATACAAAGGTTCAATGGGAGCATGCAATGGAAGAAGAATGGAAAGAAGAAATGGACTCCCTTGCTGAAAAATCAGACTAGGAATTATACATAAGTTACTGTGAGGTAAAAGGATTTACAAACAAATGGGTTTTATAGGCTGAAAGGAGAATGGAAGTAGATAATATTTAAAGCGATTAGTTGTAGGGATTCACACAAAAAAGGGTGTGATTTTGGTAGTGGGAATCTTTCTCCTGTTGTTAAAATGACTTCTATTCGTATTGTTTTAAGTATTGTGGCTACTGAAGATTTGTATTTAGAACAACTTGATGTTAAAATAGCCTTTCTCTATGGTGATTTGGAAGAGGAAATATATATGGAACAGCCACAAGGATTTGAGGTCAAAGGTAAGGAGAAACTAGTGTGCAGATTGAAGAAAAGTCTATATGGCTTGAAGTAAGCACCTCGGCAATGGTACCTAAAATTTGATAGTTTTATGGCTGAGCAAGGCTACAATCGATTAATTCATACCATTATTGTGTTTATTTTCCCAAGAAGGTTATATGATGGTCGCTACATTATCTTATGTTTATATGTTGATGATATATGCTTGTAAGCCCGGGGTCCTAACATAGATCCACATAAAGGAGTTAAAACAACGATTTATCAAAATTCGACGCTACCCTGGAAAGGATACAGGGGAAACAAAAGAAAATCCTTGGTATGAAGATTACAAGAGATAGGAAAATAGAAAAATGTTTTTATCTCGGGATGATTATATTTGAGTGTTATAGAGATTTCATATGGAAGTACCAAGAGTTGTTAGCACACCTTTTGTCTAGTCATGTTAAATTGACTAAGGATATGTGTCCAAAGAACCTGAGGAGGAGGGAAGAAAAATGTCCAAGGAATTTACCATATGCTTCTACTATAGGTGTTAGTTTAATATGCAGCCATGGTATGCACAAGACCGGATATTTCACATGTTGTAGGAGTTATTAGCAAGTATTTGAGTCATCCTAGAGTTGAGCATTGGAATGCGGTAAAATGGATTCTCAGGTACTTGAGAGGTACATCCAATAATTGTTTATGTTTTGGGGGCTCTAATACTGATTTAAAAGGCTATGTTGACTCAGATTTAGCAGAGGATATAGATACCAGGCGGAGTACCACAGGTTATGTATTTACAATTGGTGGGACAGCAATGAGTTGGATTTCTTGATTGCAAAAGGTGTTTGCTTTATCCACCACAGAGGCAGAGTATGTTGCTGCAACAGAGGCGACAAAGGAGATGATATGGCTGCAACTTTTCATGGAAGAGTTGGGAAAAATAGGCTGAAGAATTACTTGTTTTCACGAGAGAAGCCAGAGTGTTATACATCTTGCAAAAATTATCCTTGCACTCTAAAACCAAACACATACAATTGAGATATCATTTCATTCATTCGGTGTTGAAGGATGGATAGGTAGCTAGAAAGATACATCAGATCCAATCCATATGGATATTTTATGAAGAGGTGACAGGGAGGTGAGCTCCTCTTGAGCTTCAATTGAAGGTTGAATTCAAGTATAAAGGCAGGTCCAAGGTGCTTATTTCCAGTGGGAGATGTAAGTCGGTGTTGTCCAAGATCACCTCCAAGTGGGAGATTGTTGGTATGTGGTTATTGATCATGCTATATTGTACACTCTTCATGTATCCTTGTTGGGGTCCGGGGTGGGGCTGGGCCCCAAGCAGGAGTTTGAGGGCAGCAGCCCTTGAAAAGCGAGGGTTCGAGGTGGTAGCCCCCAAGAAAAAAAAATTCCCATTTTTTTGTGTCATCACCAAAAAAGGAAAAATCGCTGAAAAAGAAAAAAAACTGACTTTGTAAAACCCTAATTCTGGAAGCTTCTAAAAGGCTTGTTATAAGTGGTTTGGATGGGGGTTGCAGTAGGGCATTATTAGCGAGATTGTAATATGTTTTACACTGGATAATAAAATCATTGGATGGCTACGGTTTTGTGGATGTAGCCCGGATTGGGTGAACCATGTTAAATTCTCTGTGTTGTCTTGTTTCTACTATAATTTTATGTGTGTTTTATTTCTCTATTTTATTGATCAAATTTTCATTTAACTGTTAGATATCTTCCTTCTAACCCTAACAATATATATATATGTATAATTATATATACATACATATATATATATGTATTTATATGTATGTATATAAATATAAGTCCACTATGTTCTTTGTTGGAAAATTCCAAGATAAAAGAGCTCAAATTTGATAACCTTCCATAACTTAAACTATGAACATAGTAGTATGTCTATCAATATAACATGAAGAGTGTATAATACAATGATCAAGCCTTGCATATATCAAAATAAACAATCTCAACACTTTTGAGCTCACTTAACAAGTTTGTAAGAGATATTAGTTGTAGTATGCATACCAATAGGATAGTTATAAATCCTCTCAACAGACACAGATTTTACATTGAGGAAATTTTGTAGTTATTTAGACCTAATTTTCATTTGATAGACTAAAGGCATGCATGTGTGATAGAGAAAATATTTTTTGCATTGTTAGTGATGGCTAACAGACAAGTTGTCATTGATGGATTATGGTGTTAATTCTTTAACTAACCAGCAAAGATTAACCCATAAATGCGGTGAATTTTAGGGAGTAGCAGAGATATACAAAGCCATGAAATATGTCCAATAGCAACAAAACATTACCAATTGATGGAATGATTCTATACAGAGACATTTTGCACTTATTTACATCTCATTTTAATTTTCATTTAATAAATTGGAGTGCAATTGGCATGCGTGCATGTAGAAAAAAAGGACTACTTCCACAGCTTTTGCACTTATCTAGATCTAATTCTCATTTGGTAGATTGAAGTGCAACTGGCATGCATGTGCAATAGACAAAAGATTACTTGCATTGCTACTGGTGATCAACAAAGAACTTTACATTTATGGATTATGGTGTTAAGTCTTTAACTAAACAACAAACATCAACCCATAAAAGCATTCAATGATAAGGAGTAACAAAGATTAACTCATTAAAGGAACATAAAAAAAATGAAATGATAGTGTAAAATATATAGCAACTTTCAAATGCATTGTTTGTTGCTTCCAACAGGATAGATATATACCCTTTCAGCAAATAAAGCTTTCACCCTCATCAAACAATCTAAGCAAATGAATAAACAACACAAAAAAGATAGTGTAAAAGATTTAGGAAATTACAAACACCTCCTTTTTGATAGAATTCATCATAAAAAAATAATATATGCAGATGAATAAACAATGCATATAATCCTTTTCTCGAGAGTCTTAAAAGTTGACAACATAATCCATTAATGGCGACTACACTTCAATCCATTGACAATATATGAAAATTAGGGAGTACCAAATGCTAAATGTCCTCATTAAAATGCCACACATTGACAGCAACAGTCGATGCGAAGACACAACTATGTCAAAGAGCATTACAAAGCATGAAATATTTCCAATGGCAACACAACATTATCAATTGATGAAATGATTTTATACATAGATATTTTTCACTTATGCAGATGTAATTTTCATTTTTATTTAATAGATTGAAGTGCACTTGGCATGCATGTGTGTAGAGAAAAGATCAGTTCCATTCTTAATCATGGCCAGCAGAGAATTCAACATTAATGAATTATGGTATTAGGAATTTAACTTGATAACAAAGACTAACCCATAGAAGCACTCAAAGATAGGGGAAGAGTAGAAATTAATCCATAAAATGCAAAGAACAACAAACAATAAATATTGACCCATAAAATGCAAAGATGTAAAAAACTATAAAATGGCACTGTAAAAGATATAGGAATTTACAAATGCCTCATTCTTCGTTTCCAATACAATAGACTTAAACTCTCTCAATAGACACAGATTTCACCCTCTCAATAATTTTTTACATTTCTACAATGGTTTGATCTCTGTTGTTCCTTATTGATGAGTGTTTTTATGGGTTAATCTTTTTCTTTGTAGTTTCCTCATTGGATTTTGATATTTCAGTCATGGTTTTGTATTTTTTCAATCCAAATTAATTATGTCTCCATGAAACAGACGTAGACATTGAAAGATGTCTATCTGTTGAAGATATGTCTAATGTGCCATGGATATTTTGATGCATGTACATCATGCGTGTAATCTAAGCAAATGAATAAGCAACGCAAATAATCCTTTGCTCAACAAACTTAAAACTTCACACCATAAGCCATTAATGATGCCTACACTTTAGTCTATTCACAATAAATGAAAATGGGCTAATAGTAAATGCAAAATTTCCTCGTTAAAACGCCATGTGTTAACAGAAAAACTAGTTGCAAAGACACGACTATATCAAATAACATTACAAAGGACCGTGAAATATTTCTAATAGCAACAAAACATCAGTACTTGGTTAAATTAATTAAAAAAAAACATAAAACCATGAGGAAAATGGCAATAGTCAATGAGAAAATGGCAAGGAAAAAGGCCATAATTTCCTTTTAGTAAAATAATCCTCGAAATATTAGCATGGTGAAAACCAAACATTGGCTGCACGATTCCTGAAGAATGGATTAATAGGCATGGGGACAGCAAGAGAATGGTAATATCCAATGAGAAAGTTGTAAAAAAAAAGGCCAAAATACTTTATTGATAAAATGATTGCATAAAATATAGCGAGTATCTCATAGTTGCATAGAAAATTGTGATAGGATTATTTATTGCTAATGTTTTGTTGCTATACACATGCCTTGACTACAAATGTTTCTGTGTATAGGAAGTGTTGTTCATAGTATTTCACATGCCTTGTCTAAAACTCATGCTAATGTCGAGTGTTAGAAATTGGAATGCATTGTTATACAAATTTCCTATTTATTATTAAGATTGATAGGTGCCTTGTTCTTCTCAAGTGGCAGTTGTTACTTGCATCATCTATTGTGTACGTGAATACATAGGAGATGAACTTTATGAGGTGTTGTGTTCTAAATTTACAAGTTGACTCTATTTTTTATTCTTTTTTTATACAATCACGACCTATTTTAAATGTAGAAAAATTATTATGGTTACATATAAAAAACCTACTAGATTACAACTATATTCATGCATCAAGTCTATTTTCCTGTGCTATTCCTTGCAATTATATCCTTTTTCTATTTTTTCCTTCTCCTGCTTTTGTGCGGGTCCTTAAAAAAACACTTGACAACAATAGATCTCTATGTAATTGTAATAGTGTTGGCATTGATGACAAAAGCCCAAATGCTTATTTAGTTGCACTGGAGCAAGGTAAGCTCTAGTTACCATTAGTAAATCTGAATCTAAAACGATATTTTTCATAGATCTAAATCACATTATGATAAGCATTGGAGTTTTTGAAATGTAAGTTCTGATGTATTGCTTTTTTCTTTATCAATTATTGTTATCTTCTGCTTGTATATTATTACACTGCCAATCATCAAAGATATTTTGTGTAGTTGGAAATTGCATATTTCAATGAATATTTCACTTATATTTGTAGTTATACATAAAATGACTTGATTATTTGCTTCCAATTAGTTGTAATGGATCTTGTTTTTCTAGAAGAATCAAGTGCAGTAGAGAAGAATCCTTTGACAAGATGATGTTCACACTCACAAAGTGGATTCTATAGAAATTGGCCAAGCTCATAGACATGGAAACCTCTATGATTATCTAGGCATTGATGTGGTCATAGCTACTCTATTCTAGTTACTATTAATCAGTCACCAAATTTCATATTAGAAAGATTCTCTTATGTTTTGAATCATAGCAAGAGAGACTGCAATTTTGCAAATACAATTTTTTTGCAGGAATTTGGTAGAGCATAGTTTCCATGGACCTTTGAACATTGTTGCTAGTCACATGTCAGGATAGTGTAATTGCCTTGGAAATTGCAAAAAAAATTCTCCTTAGGAATTGAGCAAACAGAATTTTCTTGCATATTTCACTTCATAGTTTCACTTGCCACAACACACATATAGAGCATAATATCCTCCTGTTCTTGGGTGTTGGACATTGTCCTTTGGTTTCTTGAACCAAATGGATAAAGTATAATACCCTTTTACTTGGAAAAGTTTTTGCTATTTACATATTCATAGAGAAAAATTTGCTTACAAATTCCAAGGTTACAACTACATTTATACATGTATGTATGTATATGCATATGTATATATATATATGTCTATATGTCCACATATATGTATCTAAGCTGAAACCATACATGGATTCCAAAACTGTAACAAGATTAATACCAAAATTGATCAATTTATTTGCTTTTGCTCAAAAAAAAATTCCCTTGATACATTTTCTATTGCTCAATTTATTTGCATTCATTTTTGAAGGGTCTGGACAATATAGGATTTCCAGTTGCATGATATTGTCACACATTTTGCATTGTTCTTGATCAATGTGAGTAATAGATTATCATCATTGTTTCTCTTTTGGTTATTTTCAAATATCCAATACCCTACTCAATAGTTATAGAACAAGTTTCATTTTAGTAGCATGAATTGATATTAAGAATTTTTTCTTGCCTTGTAGAATTTTTAGTGCACAGTAGTGAACCAAAGGCTATAGTTACAAACTTTGCATTCCTGCTAATCACAGTGAGTAATTCCCTGTTCAATTCTTGGCACATTGTTTTGTAGTAATTAGTGTACTAAATAGAGTCAATACAATTTGTGTTTCTTGTTATTCGACATGGAATTTGGCAATATGCTTACAAATAATCATCTTAAAACACAAAAAATGTCAGAACAGTCAATTACAATAGAAACCTACAAACCAGGTGTAAATGCACCTTTCACGTTAATCGATGAAGCTTCCAACTATACATTATTTTCAAATTGACTCATTTAATTACAAAGTTGGTTATTGCTTATTTGACATGGTTCATGTTTTGCTTCATTTCCATTATACATTGAAACAGCTATGCAATGGTCTTGTGGGTCATTTCTTAGATTGCCTTCACATCCATTGTACTATAGCTTTAGGCTCCTATGAAACTGATTTGCACAGAGTGTTGCTAATGCAATTGCATAATATACATGGCAAAAACAAGTATCTATGAAGAATGATGCTTTCAACCATAGAGATCAATGATAGAGGTCAAACTGGGCTTTGGGATGACATATTCTATGTAAAATGGCTAGCATACTAGCTAAACATACTGTTGATGGTGTTTTCTACATAGCAACAACTCAGATAGAATACAGGTACTCTATCTCTCTTGAAAAGGTAAATCTCTATCAGCAAGCCTCAAGAGATAACCCCAAGGTCTCTAATGTCAGGTCTTGACAATGCATAAACAACTTAGTGATGATGTGAAAATGTTGGTAATCACAAGGGACCTTATAAAACAAATGTTGGAAACTTCAAACCTAACAGATCTTGCAATATGGTGATAATTTTAATCCTAACTCAAATTTCAAAAGAAACAGCAAAAGATAAGGGTTTAAAGAGATTTTAAACTAAACTAATTCCTAAGACCAACAATGCAAATGATTAAATACTTAAAGTGGACCAATCCTTCAAAACTAATTCCTGCTTAACCTAGATTAAATCTACAATCTCACATAAACAGTGCAATCTTCTAAGGAAACAAATATTTTTAGATCATGGAGCATTCACACAAATCAACCTTATTTTGCAATTGAAATGAATAAATACCCACATTGAACTCAGCACATAGATTCAAGGCCCGGGATAACTTTACACAGCAACTTACAATCAGTAAACTGCTAAAAGTATGGACCAAGGATTGCTCAAACACTTCAAATATCAAACCATAAACACCATTGCATCGTATCTAAATCTAAAATCTAACATGCAACTAATAATCTCAAAGCAATATTAAAGATCTGGAACAACAAGAACCATGCAAAGTGAAGCAACACAAGAAAGAGCACCAAAGAACAATGTCTTTACTTATATTGAATCACCCAAGTTTGGAATAATTCATGTATTCTCAATATAACAGCACTTGCTCTCAGAAACTACTAACTCCTAGCTCAATTCTAGCTCTTGCAACTATGTCTAACTGATTCTAACCCTTACAAATGAAGTTGGAGCCTCAATTTATAGAAGAGCAACATTAGGTCAGCCCAAAATTAGGGTTTCATGCTTAGGTCAGCCCAACAGGTCAGCCCAGAGTTTTAAAAATAAAATAAAATAAAATCACATTAAATATTTTCAATTAGCTCTAGGTCGGCCTGGATCCTTCTAGAAATATTCCTTTTGATGGCACAAAATTTGAGGTCATCCCTACAAGCTGGGTCAGAGTCACATGCCTGGCACAAATCCCTAGGTGGTTGGAGGTTGGCTATCTTCCTCTTCCTAATTGGCATTTAAATTTTTGGCTAATTCTTTGACTTTCTCCAGTATTTCCTTCACATCTTCTGGATCTAGAACTAGAATAAATTTAATTCTTCTTTTATGATCTTTGTATTCTTCCAAATACTGGGGCATTACCTTATTCCATTCAATCTGTAATTCATGATACTTATCTAGCTTTGAAATATAAATTGTTGCATCTTCCAAATTCTCTTTGGTAATTGAAGCATTATCAGAAGGAGCATATATCTCATGCTACCATCCTTGCAACTTGCCAATGTTCATTTTTTTTGGCCAAACTTTCTCCTCCCAGTCATTATTTCCAAAAAACTAATACAATTATTGTATATCTCCTTCATTTTCCCTTGTAACTTCATTATTTTCTTCAAGGCCTTGGTAAGGAGTTCTTTTCTATAATTCCAGACCTCTATCCACTCCTTCACCTTTCCAATTTCATCTGGGGAAAATATATTCAACTTATCCAATTCATCCGTAGGTACATGCAAAATTTTCCTCAACTCATCAACAATTGATTCATCAACCTTATTACAGTCTACAGCAAACTGTGAAGTATTCTCCAAAAAGTCAATAGCATTGGTGTGTATTCTAAGAATTTATTCAATTGCTTTGTCTCCTCTACTATTGACACCTTGTAGCCACCCTTGAGTGCTATGAACAGAGGATTTTAACCTCTCAATTTCTGAAACTGCCTCTTTAGGCAACAATCCTTCTGGAATAGTGCTTTCACTTCCAATAGTTTGTAGAGGCTTCCTCAAATGTTGAACATATTTGTAAACATCATTTAGCTACTTCGGAAGCTTCTCCTTTTCCTCAGTTTCACTATCTAATCTCCTTAAAATAGCCTAGGAAGATTCCTACAATTCCTCCTTTTCTTGCTCCTTAGTTGTAGGACCCAGATTGATAGTTTGTACCTTATAATATGTGGGTCTTATCTCATCTTTGAATTTATCTATTGCAGGGATAGCTACATGAATAACCTTGTTATTAAATTCATCTCTTGAAATCTTTGAAATAGTTTTAGCCCTCTTCCTCTGCTTGGGCTTCCCCCATTGTTCGAGCAATTTGTCCCAGCTAGGAGTTTCTTCTTGGAAAATTATTGGCTTCTTAATAAGCCTTTTCTCCATCCATTCAGGGGCAGTATATTGTTTAGTTGCTACCTCCTTATTTGGACTATCAACCACATTTTTTTCAACATTCCTTTCTATTTCTGGTTGATTTTCTTGTTCATTTTTGTCTTGGTGAGGATTGTCAGCAACTTCTTCCCTATTTTCTCCTTCATCAAGATGATCATCTAGTTCATCAATTATCACTTTCTCTAGAGACCTAGCTGGTTTTTCTTGGAATAATTTAGACTCCATATTCTTACTCTCTGCTCCAGAGGTAGATTGTTTCATTTCTTGTACAAATTTCCTCCATTCTCCACTTTCGGGAGTAGAAATCTCTTCATTTTCAGCTTCAAGATGTTCAGGATCATTTGATATATTTCCTTCCTCATGAACTGCTTCCTCTGAGACTTTCACATTATGAGGAGAAAGAGGAGGGGAATTATTTCCTATAGCTGCTCTCTTCTCCACATCATCAGTAGGTGCCTCTTCATCCTATACCTTTTCTTCTGCATTTCTTATCTCTTCTACCGGAGAGACCTTATGCTTGGGAGAATTTCTTCTAACATACACTTTTGGTTTCTCTCTAGAAATTTCCACATCAACAACTTTTGCAGAGGAAGGAGCATCAATAGAAGCATTACCTTTTCTAGCCTATGTTGCCTTTTGTCTCTTTGTGATTATTCTCCTTTTCCTCACAGGTTGTGAAACCTCCCCTACTTCAGTTGTAGTATTAGCTTCGGGAACCTTCTTCACCTTGGGAGATAGCTTCTCCCCTTGTTTAGCCTATGTTTGGCTTCTAGTTTTTCTCTTTACTGACACAAGTCTTTCTTCCTCTTGAACATCCTCCTTATGAGGCTCAGCAATATCCTCCTTCTCTGCTTTTTCTTCTTCCTCAGATTGAGATTCCAAGTCTCCCATCAAGTTGTATGTGAATTTTGTTCCCTCATCTTCAAGCTCCAACACCTTATGCTTTACCCACAGCCTGGAGTATTTCTTTACCGGCTTAGTAACTTGATCCAAATCAATAATTTCTTCCTCTAACCAATTGACAGGAGGCAAGGGCTTGTTCCTATAAGGCTCATAGTCATGATGCTGAACCAAATTTACTTCATCATCCTACACTTGATCAGGCACTTTTTCCACCCTGTATAGCCTTATCAATTTAAGAGGCAATCTAGAAAACCTCCTTCTGATAGCATCAAATTCATCTCTACAATTGGCCCAAAAATCTTCAATATGATCCTTATGCTTGAATGTTCTATTTTCCTGCTTCATAGCCTTTCCATATGGATCAAACTTATTCCTGTTGGTATGAGAATACAACTCAAATTGTGCCATCTCTTTTTCAGAATGTTGAGCACTCTGAATAGAAGGGCATGCCTCTATAGTTCCTAATCTCAATGGGAATTATGCTCCCATCCCTTTCTTTTTCAACTCTTGTTGTAGGATCTCCTCAAATCCTACTAGTTGTCTTGTTAGTTCCAGCATTAGAAGTTTTTTGGTTGGATACCTTGGTAATCTGAGTGGAACAACAGGAGATCCTTGTACCTGGATGTATGTGAACCTTTGAAACTATATAAACCATTGACCGTATTGCTTGATCAAATCCATGGCATCGGTAGAGACTCTGACATGGAGAACATCTTGTAACAACCTGGGAATGTACATGAAAAATGCATCATTTTCCCTCCTATAATTGGATGTTTTATGCTGCAGTTGTGGGTATACATCCCATATCTTGTCCTTCCCAATAGTCCCTTTGCAACTGAGACCTTTGTACTTAGTCTTATGTGCCAACATGTAGACAAGATATGAAGTCATGGTGAATCTATTGGTCTCTTGCACACTTCTCAATTGGGCATCCAAATTGTTGCTTATGATTCTAGCCCAGTGATAATGTTTGTTAGCCACAATTTGTGTGATGGGGTAGAACATCCAATTTTGAAAGATGTGAGCTTCTTCTACTCCCATGACCCTGCCCAATAGAGTTATGATATCATGACATTCCATTTTAAAATCACTCCTATGCAGTTGTTTGGGTAGCTTGGAATAGTGTGGTTTAGGCTTCAATATCCAAGAATTGTTCATGATTTCCAAAGCCCTATTGGGGTCTTCATCATAAAACTTTATTGCTTCCCCAATGTTAATTTCTTCTATGAGCTTGTGATGAGAGGAAATATTGAACACCTTTGCAATGGACTCTTCAGTAAGATTTTCCATGACTCTTCCTTGTGGGACAATTATAATTCTTGTTCTAGAGTCATAGTGCTTTGCACATTCTAGAACCAACTCTGGACAAAGTTGTGTTGGAGGGAACCCTCCTGCTTGTGCCAAACTAGTGTGAGTGATAACTTGTGCCAACTGGGTGGGTGCATTTCCATACATCCTCGGCTGAAATTCATCATAATCTATATGTCCCATATTTGTGTCTGCAATCTTTGACCAAGTAAATGCAATCTTGGATTCTAGCCATATGCCTTTGAAGTCATACTTCATCCTTTCTAATCTTCTCTTAACCTCCTCTTGCACCAAAGTAGCCTTTGTTTTGATAGTCTTTTTCAGACTTAGCTCAGCCTGCATCTGTTAGAGAAAATCCAAGATCACCAAAATGGCAAACAACAATATAACATATTATATCAATTCCATGAAGCACCAATATGTGCAATAATAATTCCATTAAATCATAATGATAATAATTTAGAATCCAATGGAAATACAAGGAAAGCAATTCATTTTGAAAGATATCATTATCACATTCATGCATATAAAATTCACTCAAACCAATCAATATCCCATGCAATGATCATAGAGCCTCATTATGCAAGCTTATTTGCGATTAGCATTAAAATTTTGAGATATAATGAAGGAGCTCAAGTAATCCAAGCAGGTTCAGATTCCCTAGACTCAGCGTATTCCCTACATTTTTCTTGCAAGGGCTTAGAATATTCAATATATTTGGGCACATTAAATCGTTGATCATCTTTAAATCACTTGATCCAACATTTCAATCGAAACCCAATTCATTACACACATCAAAACTTTGAATTTCAAGAAGTTCGGTTATCTTAGGGTGACTTGGATTTGGAAAGTTCAAGGGATCTCGAAATCACCAAGCCAAGTTTGGAGTTTAAGTATCACAACCTTTGGGTTCAAAGATGAATGAAGATCCGGGAAATCCAATGAGGCTCAAAAATTTTGAGCGGATTAAGGCTTAGATATTCTAAGCTACCTCAGAATCTTCGAACTTCCTCTTTCGTTTGAGCCCAAAAATCTTTAAGTGTTTGATTTGTTTTTTGATCACCACGAAGGTTAGATTCGTCTTTACTCCTTTAAAGCTTTAAATCATTTATTTCACATTAGAATCCATTAACCCCTCTTGTTCAATTTCTCACCTTGTTCATCGTGTTTAGATCCCCACTTAATTTATCAAAACTAGGGTTCTATAAAACTAGGGCTTCGAACCAATCCCTCAATAGGGTGACGCTCCTAAATTCCATCATCAGACACTAAGCCACACTGTAAGGGAATAAATCTCAAATATTTTTGATAAATCAATCTATTCAAGTCTGTTCAAACCCAAGCCCTTATTTAACTTCTCAGAGTAAACCTTAAAGAACTGAAACCCTAGATGACCGATTAAGAAACAAGACAAAACAAAAGCCCCACAACTCATTGGTTATCATATTCCATAAAGAATTGACAACAAAGCACAAAATGGATCAAAACCAACAGAGGAATATCAAAACCTTACCTTGGAATAGTGCACGGGGAAAAAGATGCAACAGCAAACTGGCAATGGATATTCCTAAACCCTAGAACGATCACTTAGAGAAGACAAACCCAACGTTGGAGCTCAAATCGAGTGCAAGATAGAGGAGACCTTTCTCAACTCAAACACACACAAAAGTAGAATGACCAAATGACCCCTCAATCCACATTATATTTCCAAATTGACACTTTAAAACTCATTAATGCAAGCAATAAATGCTCATGCGTACGTCTACAGAAATCTTGGAAACTCGATGGGAGCTCAGACTCGAGTAATCTAAGGTAGCTCGGATTACCCGGCCAGATTAAGGTTTGAGTAATCCAAGGTACCTTAGAAATACCGAACTTGCCCCAAACTTAACCAATTTTTCCTCAAAATAAAAATTTCGAGCAAGGGTCAATCTCAAGGAGCTAGGCAATCATCATGAAGTTGCAAAATGACATCTAAAATGCAGATTTACCATTAAGTACATGGGAAAAACAAGACCAAAATCAAGAGACTTATCCCTTAAGGGGATGAAGTCAAGACCCTGTGAAAACAAAGAAGCAAACAAAGCAAGAAAAGAGGGTCCTTGCCTTCAGCGAGGTGTGTGTGAAAAAATTGCACAACACATACCAATATGAATTTGGTCTTTAACATACAAAAAATTTCATCTTTCGCTATTGTTGGCAAAAAACACTACCAATCATACTATTGGACATATCTCACATGATTATGTTGTTGCAAATGGTTTAACAAATGTTTTGAAGCAGATATGATATTATGCAAAATACTACTATAGCTTTGCACGTCATAGATTTCTTCATTAGAAACAAATCACAAAATCAAAATTGTTATGCATCACAGAACTAGCTTGAAGCAGCTCCATATAATATTTATTCTATGGATCCCAACTTTCTAAATTGATGGTTGCAGGGTGCACATGTCTTACTAGTTTATGGAACATATATCTTAACTTTTTCTAATATACAACATAACATTCAAACTATCTACAAACAGGTAAATGCTTAATAGTTAACACCAACAAATTTGAAAACCATGGTAGATATCATTAATACTTTCTTTTCAGTTTTTTTTTGGTGGCACTATCAAATTTTGCAAATTTAAAGTGCCTATATTGAAAAAATTTCCTTTGCATACTCAAAAGTGCACCTGAAAAGTGACAAACTTTGGAGGGTCATAATTCAAAGCCAGTTGACTTTCAGGCCAAACCCCTTGGTGAACATATTCAATTGACATATGTGAATATGTGTGTCAGTTTTCAATTCCCCATGATGAGTTTTGATAGGGTTTTGAAAAGAAAAGCTGGAGGGTTCTAGGATTGTTTTGCTATTTGCAAACTTTCATAATGCCAAGTGGCCTCCTGTTCAAGCTGATATTTCACAGCTGGATGATTATCATGATGAATGGATTGTTGCCCTGCATTTCCCCCACATTCATATGATCCCTAGTCTACTTTTAGAGCCTCATGATCTGATTTGATATTTTTTCGAGATCAAAATCAAATGCAGTTTGTTATGCTTTTACATTTGCATTTTTGACATGTTTCAAGGTGGTCAACTTTGACCCCTAATATCTTGCACAGAATGATGATTGAATAAAATCCCTCTTGCACACATGATTAATGGACCTAAATGATCTTGTATTTCAATTGGCAGCTTCCCAAGAGATGGTTTGATGTTTTTTCGAAGTGGTGACTTGGTGAGCTCTAATTGGTTTTGAACAGGTGCAGTTGCAAAAAAGTATGACTAAGCAACTTTGACATTGAATATCTAGCACCTCGAAATCTATTTTGTTGAACCGTTCATTTCACTATGTTCTCGGGTCAAATTTCTACATGCTTGTGCATTTTCATAGCTCTAGGAGGTCATTTGACTAGTTTTCCAAGGTGATTCTAGAGACCACTAGACCAATTTTGACCACTATGCAAATATGCTAGAAAGCAGATTTTAATGATAGCCCAGTTCATTTTTTCACCTCAAATGCATTCAGGGGCTACTTTACATCAATTCAAGAAGAAACTTGTTTGAAAACAAAAAAAAAATAGCTGAGCCCACATGGGGACCTGGCATGCTTTACACAATTATGAAGTTGAAATGTTTTCTTTTAATCATGAGTACATTGGTGAAAAGAAAACAAAAGTCATTTATTCAATGGTGAATGGACAAGTTTTAGATTGTTTACATTGATACAACTATTTCCAGTTGGAAAAGATATGGGCAAGTCATTAGTTCATGACCTTGTTTTTGAAGAATCTGTGGAGACTGTGAAAAAATGTTCTATCATGCTCTCAGAGGAGAGGAAGAAAAAATGTTGAGATAAAGTTGAGAACACTTGGTCCACAGAAGTAGCAAATGGTTATATATTTGGTTGTCAATGCATGTTCAGGCAAGGATTGTATAGAAAATACTATTGGAGTTTGCTTTGTGGGTCAAGAAGTAATTACAGGTCAAAAGGTGGTCAAGGATAAGTTCATCTGAGTTCAAGGTGACTACAAGATTATTGTGCAATGCCCCAATATTTTGATTCCTCCCATATTTGCTTCAAGTGAATATACATGATGCCCTGAATGGAATGTGGCAATGGAAAAGCTAACAGGCTAGACCAGAGATGAGGTTATCGATAAAATGCTCATAGGAGAGATTTTTGGTGGTTGTTTTCAACTAAAAGGTCAAGATGCAATGACCAAGCTTATATTAGTGTTACATGGTGCAATTGATGCCAAGAATATAGAGAAATTTACCTTTGCATTTTTGACAAACAAGGAAAATATGTGGAAGCATTTCTAATAGCGAACAAGAGAACAAATGCAGATGGGAAAATTGTTGGAGCGTTTTGTTTTATACAAATAACAGACACTGGAGATTCAAAGGCAACAAAAGAAGAAGTGTTTTGCAAGATAGGAGAGTCAAATGAGTCTGGTTGGTTGCCATCATTTGGTCAAGCCTGCACCTCCTATGGAAACCATATCGAAGGAGCATGTCATGCATTTTCCTTTCATTGGAAGTGTTATGTTGCTGCAAGGGCGCCATCGAGCTAGTTGAAAAGAGATCAATCCGAAGACAAGGCATGTGAACTAGTTTTAAAAAATCCCAGATAAATGTGGTTTTATGGATTGCCACATTTGCAGTATATACATAGAATGGTTTTGTTGAAAAGGCTTTACGAATTCCCAAGCGAGTGCAATGGGAGGGACGACCTACGCCTATAGTGAAAATGTATCAAAATTGTTTGAGGAAATGCCATGTTTCGATGCTTGATATGTGTGTGTAAATCAAGCACATTCTGACATTCCATAGGGCAGTTTGCACATTCAGTGAAAATGTATCAAAAAATTTTAAGGAAATTATATTTGATGCAGGGACTGGGAGATATTTTTACTGCAAAAATTTGGAGTAGCCAGTTGTAGCGGCTGAAAAGGGGTCGATTTGATGTTGCAGGGAAGATCTTCACACTGGAACAGGAAATTCTTTTGGGAAACATCTGTGTGCAAGTTCCCTATCTAAAGCCATCGATCAATTGTGGAGCAGGGTAATGGTGGGTTTGCAAAGAGACATTATTTAAAATCAATGCCTCTGGCGCTTACAAATTACCTGATGTCTTTCAATCGTATCATTTTTTTTGAGAAACCATCATTTGTTGTAGTATGGACCTTAGAAATAAACCAGTGTAAGACAGGAGACCGACGTTGCCTGTTAACTAATGTAAAATGTTGTCATGATCAAGCAAATGCAACTGAATGCAGAGAAATGGGGTAGAGGAGCAAATCAACAGTAAGGAATAAGTAGGGGACGTGGAAAAATCCAAGCCCTAGCCCGCTAACCCCGCAGGACTAAGGGTGACGCTAGCAAATGGGTTGCGAGGTATGCAAAATTCAGCCATGTGGCTCATGGTGGGCCTAGCAAAAATATTAAAGGAAGGACTTGAGGCTTTAACCATTTAGAAGCATGTCTTCAAATATAAGGTGGGTTTAAAATTTCATTGAAGCCCAAAATAATATTTAAAAGCCCGTTTGTTTTAAAAGTAAAAAACGTTTAAATTTGGCCCACAAGAATTCGGCGTTTTTTCACTTCAAATGAAAGCTTCTAAGTGATGGTGAGATAAAGAGAGGCACCGGTGATGTTTTTTAAAAAATATAAAAGGAATGCGTAGGAATTTTAGTGTAGCACGTAAAGTGAATTTATTATTCACTTTATAAGAAAAAGTCCTCTTTGTTGCTGGGAAGTAAATAAAGGATGCAGGTAATATTTCAATTGCCTGAGGGAAAATTTTAAAAGAAAAAATCCTTTAATACAAGTGAAAATATTATGTAAGCATGATGGAATTTAAAAAATTAAAAGGTTCCATTACAAAAGAACAAATACTTTATTTGTTGGAGGTGAATGTGCAAACCCAAGTAAACCCAAAGGAAGAGTAAAGGGGCATGGGTAAATTGAATTTATTATTCACTTTATGAACAAAGGTCATTATTTGTTGAGAAGTGAAAATGCAACAAATAAAAGAGAAAATAAGCTTTCACGGGAAAGACAGAAATAGATCTAGATGAAGGAAAAATATAGGGGCAAAGTTTGTTATTGCAAAGGAAGAGAGAAGAGAGAGGCTTTTCTCATTTTATTGTTGCCGATTAACAGAGGATGAAGCTTCCAAGTGTCTTCAACGAATTAATTTTGGGGCTCTTCTTCCTTCTATATCTTCTCTTCTTTTCTCATTGTAAATGGTTCTAAATTTTTGTATAGGTTGGGTAGATAGATAAATGTTGAGTCTAAGTCATCAATTGGATATGTGATTGTAATGTTTCAATTTCATGAGTAAATATCAGTCAGTTTGTGCAAGAAAAGAATGAATGTCATCAAATTTTCTCCAAATTTGTGCACATTTAATCATATGAATTTAATATACAAAGTATGTTTGAATTTGTCATCTCAATTTCCCTGAGATTTTGTTATTTGTTCATGGTTCTATTTCAAGGAAATGGTTAAATTACTTTGAGCAAATAATTATGATTTTAAGTGTGCAATGTGGATCTATAAGAAGAATTTGGATGACAACAAGAGTGGATCTATTGGTGTAAGGCATTAGCAGTTTTAAATCAACTAGTTGAAGTCTATTTGTTGATGAAGTTCTCTTTATGATTATATATTTGACTCCATGACCCATAATTAGGCACTGGTTTGTTATTCAGCTAAATACATTTTCAGAAAAAATTAATAAATTCAAAATCATTTTAATTTTTGTTGTTGGGTTTAGATTTGGTGTTGAATTCTACTTCTGAATTGCTGAGTGAGTGTTGAGATACCAAAAATATAGCCAGATTTGAAGTTGTCAAGACTTTCCTTGGTATATTTTAATTGGGAATTATCTACTTTAAAATGCAATGTGTATGTATAATTGAATTAATTCTTTAGGCATTGTGAAGGGAGGCCCCCTTGGTCTTGCAGAGCTAGAAGTGTAGGAGATTTTAGTCTTTGACTAAATCTTGTCAGTTTTCCAAATCCATCATTGAGTTTGAGCATAAGAAATTGGCTATTCTTTAGGACTCATTTGATCTATTGATTTGGGAAACACCAACAGATTAGTGACTCTAGTAGGGAGAAGTGAATTATTTTTTAATTTTGTCCTAGAACCTCTAGTGCAAATTTGTTGAAGTCCATTTGGAAAGAGTCAAAGGAATGAATGACTAGTTTAGGTGTTGAAGAATTTCCAGATTTGCAAATTGATGTGTAGCAGCCCAAATTCAAAAGACTGTGAAGAGACTTTGTTGGAAGAACTCAGAGAATTTATTTACATTGATGAAGATATATGTGCTTCAAAGGTTTTCCTCTTGTTGAAGAGGTGGTGACTCTGCTCAACAATTTATGCACATGAAGGGTTGTTGTTTGTTATTATGACTTGAAAATGCTCTATTCAAAGTTGCAGCAGCTGGAGATGTGAAGGTACATGGTTCTCTACATACTTTCATTCGTTGGATCTGTCGTATTGAATGAAATTGTTGTTCCGTTTAAAGTATTTTTCTAAGTATTCACAAATTTTCTAGTATGGATGACTAGAATGAATTTGTATATCCTAAGGATTTCTATCCACTTGCATTGCCATATGTTTCAAGCCCAAGTTACCACCATGTTAGAAATTATCCCAATGATCCTTCATTTGTTCATGGTTATGATTATGCACAATTAGTTAAACCCATATTTGCATATATCTATGTATTAACAAAGGGAAATAACCATGCCATGTTTAGCCTTAATACAAATTGCCAAGAAGCTTCAAAAGTCTGACAATCCTCAAACATTTGACACCACAAAGTGCATGAACCCAAGTGTGTACAACCCTAGGCTAAGTCAGGAATGGAAAGTTGTGTTGGATAGGAAAATTAAAGAGATGAACAAAAGGCACCTGATGTCTCTACAAGCCCAATTAAGAGATAATCATATTGTATCTACTAGCCAAATTACTACACCTTTTGTCAATTCTTTTGATCCATTGTATAACCAATTAGATTTATCATGGGTTGATTACAAGACTAAGAGTATGCCAACTCAAGTCTATAAATAGATGCCTATATTTGATGGATACAATGTGTGTGAAGGAGATGCACATGTCCAATTTTTTTCTAGCTTCATGGAGAAACATTCATTTGGAGATCAAGATATGTGGATGAAATTTTTGTTAGATCTCTTGAGGCTAAAGCTAGGGATTGGTACTTAAGTTTTCCTGGGAAATCCTTTTCCTACTAGGATAAACTAGTGGATTCTTATAGAGAAGAATTTGCAAGAGAACCTTCTAACCTTGTCACAAGGTTAAAGCAGATTAAAAAGAAAGATGAAGAGTCAAGCATTACTTTCAGTCACAGATTTTTTGTTGCTCTTTCACTAATCCCTGAAGATTTCAGACCTAGTACTCCAAATTTTATTCATATGTATTTTGAAGCCTTTGAGGAGGGATCTAGTGCACTGTTAAAGGATTATAAAATATTGAGTATGCAGATGGCTTACACATTTTTAGATAATTTGGAGAAAAACAGGAATGAATATGTGCAAACTTTGTTATCTTCAATTGTGGGTAAACATGATGAAATTAGCAACTGTGTGAATACAAATGATCAGATGTCTTCAGTTTTAAATACAGACAAGTGCACACTTGAGAAAGTAGAAGTCAAGAGTGATGCAATGTCTACCATTGATGTTCATGACAGTGAAAATGTTTGTGTCTATCCTCAAGAGGATGTAAATGACCAACTCAATGATGACACCCAATCCAATGTTGAAATGCAGAAAGATGTATATTGTTGTCATGACAACCCAGAATTAAGTAAGAATGAACAAATGGACAGCCTATTCTCTTTGACGGATTGTGACCATGTTTTTGACAAGGTGGTTAGCAATTCAATCTCCTATGATTGGGGAATCCTGTTTATGATCAGTCCATTGATTTTTTAGATTTTTATGGTGGTGACATCATGGTATATCCAGATTTACAACTTGGTAATGGATACAGTTCTAGTGGAGGTCAAGGAGAGGAAGTGGTTAAAAGAATGGATCAGAACAATGGTCTATTAAGCAGTGAACAAATTTCAAATCTGTTGACCACTGAATATCAAAAATGTACACATGTGAATAACTCTCAATTTTTGTGTGTTGCCCATATTGATTTTGATAGTGATGATAATTTTCACTATGCAAGGTATGATGCATGTGTTTTTGATCTTCCTTCCAATTATGAACTAGTTGGTCAGCATGATGATAATGTGGATGAAAAAAAGCATCCATTTGATTGTAATGATGCATTGTATGATGAGTATGAAAGTGTGCATGTTGATGCAAGTTCATAAATTTGTTTTGATGAATTAGAAGCAGTAGATGACCATGAGGTTTGTGTACCCAATGAGCCAAGTCTTGAAAATTTTAATGCAGATTTGGACAAGTGTATGTTTGCTAATTTAGATGAGCTTAGTCATGAGTATTTTCATGTGGATGTGGATGTTGATTTCAAAGTAAAATCATATTATCCTTCTGAACCAAAATTTCTCATTTTTTAGCAAACTTGGGATGATGAAGATGTTGATATATTATGTTCAGAGGATAACAAAGTGAGTAGGGATGAGGATAAGTTAAAAATCCTTGATGACTCTCTATACCAACATGATGAAGGACAGTTACAAAGTGTGCCAATGTATGAGTGTATCTCTTTACATACACTTGGAGATAGTTTACATGATGTGCAAGATCTTTTGGTAAGTTCTTGTGATAGTTTCACTTTTGACATGCAAACTAGTAATTAGGTTGAGCCTAATAGTACCAGCCATGTGGCAAAATGCGAGTGCTAATTTTGTCAGCTAGAAGAAGTTTTCATAGTGTGGAAAAGTTCAAGACATTGAAGAATGTTGTTTTCATCTTGAGAATAATTTATATGATGAATATGATAAGTGGTTGCCACATCATAATTAGTATTTTAAGAGTATGCCTGATTTTCAAATGCATGGTAACTATGAATATGTTGATAATGTTGTATATGATTGCCTGTTGGAAGATGCCAGTAATGTTTAATGAGGTAGGTGGTAGTGATTTGGTTTCCATGTGATAAAAAAGCTAAAAAGGGAGCAATTTTCCACTTATGGGTGATCCCACAATACTAGTTTACAATTTTTGGCCAAACTAGACACTAAACTGATTTTTTCTAACTAAATCTTCACTTTCGGGCACCTATAGTGGCTAAACCGTGAGGAATTTGAAGATGATTCAAACTAGTGATTTGTGAAATTTTGTCTGTAGATTCTCAATATATATTTTTCAAAAATTTTGGAATCATATTGCACTTCTTTTTCCATCTCCTTCTAAAACTAGTTTTTTTTAGTAAACACCATTTTTAAGGAGTGATGCTCACCGTATACAACATAGCTTTTTTTCCATGAAGGATAAAGTTCTAATTTTTTTCTAATTTAGATTTGTAACTATGATATCTAGCACTTTCATTTGGTTTCATAGTGTTTTATTGAATATTTTTTCCTTAATCAAGTTTTGAAGTTAAACCAATTACAATTCAGACATAGGCAAACTGTATACAACATAACTTTTTTTGTATGTATCAAAAAAAAAATTGTTGGATCAAGGACTTCAATATACAGTGCACGATATTTTAAAAAAATTGATAATCTACTATTTTTCCACATGTGCAGAACAGAGAGCTTGATTTTCGGTGAAAAACCTACATTCACAAGAAATAAAAAATAAATATAATAATTAAATTAAATTTATTTAAAATTATACTTTTTGGGAAGCTTATAATAAGGACTACATACTTTAAAAAAATAAAATTAAATGAATTCATTTGATCCCCCAAAAGGTAAATCAAAAGTGGTTTTTTATCAGCATTTTGATAAGTGTAAAGGAGACTCTGTTATAGGTATGGTTTAAAACTAGCAAGGTTTTATCCAAGGGGGTTTGATCTAAGGTGGTTCGATCAAACCCTCTTCAATTGGAATCTTTTAAATGGAAATTTTCAAGGCTTAAATCATTATATTTTCTAAAAATATGTGATTTCGGCAAAAATCAAGATCTCCCAGAAATTGTAAACCAATATTGTGGGATCACCCTTGTACAAAGGTAGCCTGATACTTGTGTTTGCATAAGTACAGTCACTCATGTTGTTGTGGTGTGACAGAGGCAAGCATGGGTTGAGGGATATTATCTCCTTTAACAGGTTGGTGTTTGACAGGGGTAAGAATTGACTCCCCTTTTTTTCATTTGGTGGCCTGGGGTCATCAAATGAGGTAAAAAAGGAGGTTGAATCAAGGAGCAATTTTAGAGTGCCTGAATGACTCAGCATTTGGTCTTCTCCCTAGAGATCTATATTTTGGCTATGCCCACAAGGGGCATACATCCCAGAAGTGCACCTAAAAAATCTTCCCAAGTGACATACTTTGGAGGGTCATAATTCGGAGCCAATTGACTTTCAGGCCAAACCCCTTGGTGAGAATCTTCAATTGACACATGTGAATATGTGTGTTAGTTTTTAGTTCCCCATTATGAGTTTTGACAAGGTTTTGAAAAGAAAAGCTAGAGGGTTTTGGGACTGTTTTGTTGTTTGCAAACTTTTAGAATGCAAAGTGGCCTCCTATTCAAGCTGATATTTCACAGCTAGATGATTTTCATGATGAATGAATTGTTGCCCTGTATTTTCCCCACATTCATATATTCCATGGTATGGTTTCAGAGCCTCATGATCTGATTTGATATTTTTAAGAGATCAAAAGCAAATGCAGTTTGTTCTGCTTTTACATCTGCATTTTTGGCATGTTTCAAGGTGGTCAACTTTGATCCCTAATATCTCATGCAGAATGATGATTGAAGAAAATCCCTCTTGCACACGTGCTCAATAGACCTAAATGAGCTTGTGTTTCCATTAGCATCTTCCCAAGAGATGGTTTAATATTTTTTTGAAGTGGTGACTTGGTGAGCTCTAATTGGTTTTGAACAAGTGCAATTGCAAAAAAGTCTGACTAAGCAACTTTGACATTGAATATCTTGCACCTCGAAATCTCTTTTGTCGAACCATTTTTTGCACTGTGTTCTCAGGTCAAAATTGTACATGCTTTTCCATTTTCATAGCTCCAAGAGGTCATTTGACTAGTTTTCCAACGTGATTCCAGAGGCCACTGGACCAGTTTTGACCGTTGTGCAAATATGCTAGAAAGTAGATGTTAATGACAGCCTAGTTCATTTTTTCACCTCAGATGCATTCAAGGGCTTCTTTAGATCAATTCAAGATGAAACTTGTTTGAAAACAAAATAAAAATTAGTCAGGCCCACATGGGGACCTGACATGCTTTACACAATTATGAAGTTGAAATTTTTCTTTTAATCATGAGTACAATGGTGAAAAGAAAAGCAAATTCATTTATTCAATGGTGAATGGAAAAGCTTCAAATTGTTTACATTGATACAATGGTTTCCAGTTGGAGAAGATATGGGAAAGTCATTAGTTCATGAACTTGTTTTTGAAGAATCTATGGAGACTGAGAAAAAATGCTCTATCATGCTCTCAGATGAGAGGAAGAAAAAAATTTGAGATAAAGTTGAGAACGTTTGGTCCACAAAAGTGGAAAATGGTTATATATTTGGTTGTCAATGCATGTTCAAGCAATGATTATATAGAAAATACTAGTGGAGTTTGCTTTGTGGGTCAAGATGTTACAGGTCAAAAGGTGATCAAGGATAAGTTCATCTAAGTTCAAGGTGACTACAAGATTATTGTACAAAGCCCCAATCTTTTGATTCCTCCCGTATTTTCTTTAAGTGAATATACATGTTGCCTTAAATGGAATGTGGCAATGGAAAAGCTAACAGGCTCGACCAAAGATGAGGTTATCGGTAAAATGCTCATAGGAGATATTTTTGGTGGTTGTTGTCGACTAAAAGGTCAAGATGCAATGACCAAGTTTATATTAGTGTTACATGGTGCAATTGATGGCAAGGATACAGAGAAATTCCCCTTTGCATTTTTGACAGACAAGGAAAATATGTGGAATCATTTCTAACAGTGAACAAGAGAACAGTTATAGATGGGTGAATTACTAGAACATTTTGTTTTATACAGATAGTAGGCACTGGAGATTCAGAGGAAACAAAAGAATTGTTTTGCAAGATAGAAGGAGATTCAAATGAGTCTAGTTGGTTGTCATTGTTTGGTCAAGCCTACACCTCCTATGGAAACCATATTGAAGGAGCATGCCATGCGTTTTCCTTTGATTGGAAGTGTTATGTTGATGCAAGGGCACCATCGAGCTAGCTGAAAAGAGACCGATCCATGTAAAAGGTGACAAGAATACAAGGCATGTGAGTTGGTTTTAAAAAATCCCAGAAAAATGTGGTTTTATGGACTGCCACATTTGCAGCATATGCACAAAACGATTTTGTTGAAAAGGCTTTAGAAATTCCCAAGCGAGTGCAGTGGGAGGGACAACCTACTCCTACAGTGAAAATGTATCAAAATTGTTTGAGGAAACACCATGCTTCGATGCTTGATATGTGTGTGTAAATCAAGCACATTCTTATGTTGCACAGGGCAGTTTGCATGTACAGTGAAAATGTATCAAAATTGTTTGAGGAATTTTATTTGATGCGGCGACAAGGAGATATTTTTGCTACAAAAATTTGGAGCAGCCATTGTAGTGGCTGAAAAGGGGTCGATTCGATGTTGCAGGGAAGATCTTCACATAGGAATAGGAAATTATTGTGGGAAACATCTGTGTGCAAATTCCCTATCCAAAGTCATCGATCAATTGTGGAGTAGGGCGATGGTGGGTTTGCAAAGGGACATTATTTAAAAGCAATGCGTATGGCACTTCCAAATTACCTTATGTCTTTGGATCGTAACATTTATTTTGAGAAACCATCATTTGTTGTAGTATGGGCCTTATAAATAAATGGTGTAAACTAGGAGACTGACATTTCCTATTGACCAATGCAAAATACTACCATGATCAAGCAAATGCAATTGAATGCAGAGAAATTAGGGTAGAGGAGCAAATCAATGGAAAGGAATAAGTAGGGGACGTAGACAAATCCAAGCCCTATCCCGCTAACCCCAAGGGACTGAGGGTGATGTCAGCAAAAGGGCCGCAGGGTGTGCGAAATTCAACCATGTGGCTCGTGGTGGGCCCGAAAAAAATCTTAAAGGAAGGACTTGAGGCTTTAATCGTTTAGAAGCATGTCTTCAAATATAAGGTGGGTTTAAAATTTCATTGAAGCCTAAAATAATATTTAAAAGCCCATTTGTTTTAAAAGTAAAAAAAAATTAAATGTGGCCCACGAGAATTTGGGGTTTTTTCACTTCAAATGAAAGCTTCTAAGTGATGGTGAAATAGAGGCACCTATGATGTTTTTTAAAAAATATAAAAGGCATGGGTAGGAATTTTAGTGTTCCCCGTAAAGTGAATTTATTATTCAATTTATAAGAAAAAGTCCTCTTTGTTGTTGGGAAGTAAATAAAGGATACAGGTAATATTTGAATTGCCTGAGGGAAAATTTTAAAAGAAGAAAGCTCCTAATATAGGTGAAAATATTATGTAAGCATGATGGAATTTAAAAATTAAAAGATTCCATTACAAAAGCATGAATACTTTATTTGTTGGAGGTGAATGTGCAAAGCCAAGAAAAACCAAAGGCAGAGTAAAGGGGCAAGGGTAAAGTGAATTTATTATTCACTTTATGAACAAAGGTCATTATTTGCTGAGAAGTAAAAATGCAGCAAATAAAAGAGAAAATAAGCTTTCACGAGAAAGACAGAAATAGATCTAGATGAAGGAAAAATACAGGGGAAAATTTTGTTATTGCAAAGTGTTGTGCAGTATTTGCACACATGCCCCGCTGAAAGTAGGGACCCTCTTTTGCTTTCGCTTTTGTGCTTTTGGCCCTTTGATTTTCAAGGGTTGCATGTTGAAAATTGTCTTGGCATGTACTTAATATGTTTATCTTGCTTGCCCAAGTGTTTTCCCCAAGTTGCATATTGAAAAACTTAACTTTTGGGCCAAATTTGGATTTTCACCCAAGTTTGGGATTTTCCAGTCCATTCGGATTTTCCCGAATTTCGTCCAAACTCCAGAAAATGGGTTTCGATGTTGCAGTTCGGGAATTTCTAGCCTTCGCAGAATTCTGCCCGAGCTGGATTTTTTCGGAATTCCATCGTGTCGTTGGGTTTCCGGATTCCTTCAACTCATCTGGTCAGCTGTATTTATGATTGCTCATTGTATGAATTGTATTTAGTCGATCTTTGGGAGATTTTCTTGCCATCTTTCTCATTGGCGGCCTGTTGAGTTGAGATATTTGATCTAGTTGTGCTTTGGTGTTACTGGCTTGCTATGTGCGTTCATGGTTGAGATTTAGGGTTTCATGCCTAGGGCGTTGCCATTTCTTTTTTATTTGCTTTTGATTGAGCCTAGAAGTCAAGGAAGATCTGTTGAAGGTTCAGGTTAAGTTGTTTTCATGCCCTGGATCCTCAAATTTGTGATCTTCGATCAATTTGAGTAGGATCGTGTTAAGATTGCCGATGTTCGGGGTTTCTGTCGACTTCGGGATTTTCCTGTCCGGTTGGATTTTCCCGGTTCTTCCTTCTTCCCCTCGTTTCCTCGGAGTTCATGCAGTGATTGTCATTTTTGCATAAATCCGGTCTGGCCAGATTTTTTCAGATTTTCTGCGAAGCTTGGTGAAGCTTGGAAATCGATGAAATGGATGATTTTAATGTTAAATACTTGTCATTCCATGCTTTTAATTGATATATTACACAGTGATTATGCATTCTTTATTCATTTTTAATGATCTATTGTTGATTTTGTGCTCATTTCGATGGAATCCGCCTGGGCCAGATTTCTCCAGATTTTCCCTTCTGGCCTGGATTCTGCGGCTGGCTCAAAATCCTGGATTGTGTAGTTTGCGATTGAGCGACGTTTCTGGGTTTATTTCAATTTTTGTTTGAACTTATTTGGATGACAAATACATTGTTGATGATGTGCTAATCTTGATGTTCATGTTGTAATGAATATTAATGGTGGTTTTGCTGAGTGCAGGCTGGGATTTGCTGAGTCGTCGAGGAAATTCTGGATAAGGTTATATCTGTGAAGGAAATTCAAATATTGGCTACTCCACCCCTTGGCCGACTTAGTGAGGTGTGCTCATGCTGAGAAGTAGTTAATGCAAGGTTGCATCGAATTTTGTATTTCCCTATCATTTTCCTTGCCTTGGTCTGAATTGCATTAAAGATCCCAGGCTGACCTGGATTGAATTCTTGCATTTAATGTCAATTTATCTAATTTTGAATTCTCCTTGGGCCGACCTGTTTTATGGCCATTTATTATTGTAAACATCAATTGAGCTGACCTTGTTTTGGCTATTTTATTATGGTAAAGCCCTTGCTTGGGCTGACATGCTTTAGGGTTCTCTATAAATTGGGAATTTTGCCTCATTTGTAACATATAGAAGATGGATACATAGAATAGAGATACATAGACAGATACAAGTGAATTTAGTAGTAGAGCAAAGTTAGAAGTTAGTCAATTTTTGAGCAAGTGTTGTAATAGAACATTGGAATTGTTGCTGAAATTTGGTGATTCAATACAATTGAAGACATTGTGATTTTCTGGTCATCTCTTTTGTGTTGACTTATCTTGCATGGTTCTTATGATTCCATCTTTCAAATTGGTAAAGGGTATTAAATATATGTTAGATTTAGATTTAGATCTGATTCAATGGTGTTTATGGTTTAATTCTTGAAGTGTTGCAGTAATCCCTGGTCCATACTTTTTGCAGCTAGTTGATTGTTAGTTGCTTTGCAAAGTTAGCCTGGACTTTTATAATCATTGTGCCTAGTTCAATTGTGGAGATTTATTCATTTCAATTGCAATTGGGTTATCTTGGATGAATGTTCATGATCTAAAAATATTTAATGCTTTAGAAGATTGCACTGTTTCTGAAAGATTTTAGATTTATCTTGGTCAAGCAGGAATTAGTTTATGAGGGATTGGTCCATTTCAAGTATTTCATCATTTACATTGTTAATCTTAGGAATAGTTAAATTTAGATGTCTCTTTGAAACCCTAACCTTTTGTTATTTCTTTATTATTTGGATTAGATTTAGGATTGAAGCATCATTGCATTGCCAGATCTGATAAATTCAAGATTCAGTCTTTGCTTGTAGTAAGGTCCCTTTGTGATTACCAGCATTTTCACATTTGTGAGTTGTTTATGCATTGTCAAGACTTGACATTAGAGACCTTGGGGTTATCTCTTGAGGCTTGCTAATAGAGATTTACCTTTCAAGAGAGGATTTCATATTCTGTCTGAGTTGTTGTGCAAAAAACATCATCAACATATTGGCGCTAGAAGGAGGGCCTAAATAAGCTAAGTTGGATCAATTTTTGTCTGCTATCTCTCCTAAAAGATTCATAAGAAGAACCAGATCTACTCCAGGAGAGGAGGAATTTCAAGAGTTACCAGTCCCTACTAGGTCAAGAAGGACCAACAGAAAGGGAGAATGATCATCCACCCAACCACCTCCATCATCTCCATCATTCTCATCTTCATCAAGTTCATCTTCATCTGAGTCTAAGGACATTCCCATCCAACAACCTCAGCCAACCATAAATCATCCATTACCACCCTCACCTCCACCAATGGCTTTCCTAGCTAATAACCCATCTCCATTGAGTTTCTCCAATTACAATGTCATGCCCAAGAACCCTGAACACTTATGTTCAAAGTTCCATGTTAATGATCCCAATAGAACTGTTGAGGAGAACATCAGGATCTTTCAGACTAGCCTTAAGGATAGGGGAATCAATCGTGAGGATGTAGCATGTAGGCTCTTTCCTTACTCCTTAGGAGAAGATGCATTCTATTGGTATAATCACTTGCCTGTCGGATCTATCCAGCATTGGACTGAACTAGAGACTGCATTTCTACAGAAGTTTAGGATTCCCATTAGTTCCAATGAGCTCTATCGTCAGTTCACTAATGTTAAGAGAGAAGTCAATGAGCCTATAGGGTCCTTTAACAATAGGTTTCATCATGCCTATACCCGCCTGCAGGCCCCCTATCCTATTGATGATGCCACTTCTTTAGAAGTCTATTATGAGGGACTTGATAGTCTAATAGCCACCTTCATGAAATGGAGAAACAATCCACCTAATACTTTGCTTGATGCAATGCAGAAGTTGTAAAGGTTAGCACTACCCTAAGACAACATTTTTCTAGACCTTTACCATCATTAGGACCCGCTGCTCACCCTGGAAAGTCCCATCTCTCAACCAGGCTCTCTCCTATCATGAATCTGGTGCCTTAGTTGCCTATAGTTCCTCACCCAGGGCCTCTAGTGAGTCAAATGCAACCTACAGTCAGCTATCCCCAGCAAAATGTGAATCAGCCTCTTCATCCACAATCTCATGCTAGCTATCCCCCATATCTGCAAAATTCTAAAGTCTTGAACCAGTCATTAAATACCAGCACTGTAGCAAGATATTCCCAAAATAATGTGAGCCAACCTCCATATAGAAGTCTTGACCAGGAGAGACTGGATGAATTGTCTAAACAAGTGAAGAAGTTGAATATGGAGGTGACTTACTTGAGGAACCAGAACAGTCAGTTGCAAGTTGCTCAGAGAAATATGCAATCCAATCATAACAGAGAAAGTCAAGAAAATCAACAAGGACAACACTTTGATAGAGGGCAACATCCTGAAAGAGGATACAACCATGACAGAGGATACAACAACGAAAGAGGATATAACAATGGCAGAGGATATAATAATGATAGAGGACAAAATTATAATAAGGAATAATCCTCGAGCCAGAACTTTGACTGAGGGCAAGGTGGTGGACAAGGGTTTGACAGGAGATAGCCACCAGGACAAAATAGAACTTGGAACATGAGGCCTAATAATGGAGGAGTCCCTACTCCATTGGATCAACCAGTCAATCAAGAGAAGCCTCCTAGTGGTGTATATTTAGTTGAGGTTGCTTTATCAGGATGGTGTAGGCTCCATAAAACAAGTCAGCATTCTAAGTTAGATTGTCAAGAGTTCTAGAAAGCAGCTTCAATCTTCCAGTATGAAGTGGAGAACAATTCGAGTAGTCAGGAGATGGTGCCATCCATTCCCTATGATTCACCAGTGTTAGTCATGAACCATGCTCCTTTTCCACAGAGCAAAGACAATGTGCCTGAAGAAGAATCAGACTAGTTCAAGGAAGAGGCAGATCAAGTATGTAATGGAGATGAGATTTCACAGTTGTTTAATGAAAATCCAGTAAATGAAAATGGCCCCTTGGATGAAGAAGAAGCTTATGTTGAAGAAGTACAGACTTTCCAGAGGCCTGTTAAGAAGTATGATTTGAGAGACATGCCACATAGACATCCACAGGTTGGGGGTCTCTTCACCACCTCCATTCCACCGAACAACTTCACCACTCCTCCAGATCCTAATGCCATCAATAATCCATCGTATCCTCATGTGTCTAAGTAGTATATGTCAAAAAAAGGACAAGCACAAATGGACATGTCAAAAGGAAGGAGTGTTGAAGCAAGCAAAGACATGATGGTGGGCTATCCAAAGGAGACTCCTATTGATCTAAGTGAAGAACAATTGGCTATATATGTTGTAGAAGAACTCAAGAAACTTAAGGTAAGCCTATCTTCATTTGAGTTATTGAGAGTTCCAACCATTAGGAATGTAGTTTTAGGAGCTTAAAATGCAAATTCCATATCACAAGGTGGATCAGTTAGTGAAAGTATCAATAAAGTATCTAGCTCTCAAACAATAGGAAGGAAAAATCATACTCATAATCAAGTTCATGTGCCTCCTAGAGATAAGGGAAAAGAGAAGGATAGAACTCAGGTTGCTCAAGTAGATACTCCCTTAACTCTATTTCAAGGGAAAATAGACTCCTCCTTTCCTGAGTTTTGTTTGTATATTTGGTAAGCACTTGCACAATTGCTTGTTAGATTCAGGTGCTTCCACCAATGTGATGCCCTTTGGTGTCTGTCAAGCTTTGGGTATTACTCCTGCTGATTCCCAAAAGAAAGTTACACAATTGGATAGAACTGAAGTTAATGTTGTAGGGGAATTAAATATGATTCATATGTAGGTTGCCTCTGATCCTAGGATTTAGCAAGTTATTAATATACAGGTGGCAGATATACTTGATGCTTATGGCCTGATTCTGGGAAGAGACTTTACCAAGGCCTTGAATGGATATGTATCAACTGATAACTCACATGTGGCTTCCTTGGAAGGGAGTGCCAAACCATATTAGAATTGAAAGAGAACCTAGGATGAGGTACATGATTACAAAATATCAGAATACCTCTAATGAAGTTCTAATATCTGAGGTAAGTATGGGTAATTATGTGCTTGCAACCCCTTTTGAGGAGTCAGATGTGGAGGAAGTCCTTATGTTCCACACAGCACCTGTTGACCTTACAGCTGAATCTAGTGGTACTGAAGCCTTGGTGGAACTAGTCAAAAATGAAGATGATTTTGAAGACAGTCAGCTCAGTTTACTAGATAATTTTCAGGAATTCATTCATAAATGCATTGAAGATCAGATTCAGTTGGGTAGGGAAATGAATTTCAGAGATTTACTCTTTCCAAATTGGTGTAGGGTTCATAATGCCTCCCATTCGGAACTGGATTGTTGCTTATGCCAAACTGCAGTAGAACAAGTACAGAAATGTATCAACCCCACTCCAGCAGTCAAAGTTGATATCCAAAATATTCAAGAAGACCCTAAGCAGAAGAAAGTGATGCTCTCTAAAGAACCTTCAAGCAGCAACAGTGCAAGAGATACAGCAAGGAATTCTACAGTTGTTGGTTGTTGGATTTTAAGGTTTGATGGGTTCAAATCAAAGCAAAAAGCTGGAGCAGGATTTGAGTTAATCGGTCCAAAAGGTAAGACATTCTTTGTTGCTCATAGACTTCAATTTTATTGTACAAATAATGTAGCATAATATGAGGCTTTGGTCCATGGGTTGTTAATGGCACTAAAGAAAAAGGTCAAGATCTTGCAAGTTTTGGGGGATTCTGAGTTATTAGTCAAGCAAGTTAGAAGACAGTACTCTTGTTATGACAGAAGAATGACCAATTATAGACACAGAATATGGGACCTTATTGAAGGATTTGATGCCTTCAACATTCAGTTGATTCCACGAAGTAAAAACCAGATGGTTGACTCCGTTGCTCAGGCAGCTAGTACATTGCAACCTCTGTCTCTTTCTGGATTGAAGAAGTTTACAGTGGAACTGACTCCAGTACCTTCAGTACCTGACAATGTCACCAACTTCCAGGTATTTGAAAATGGCAAGCATATCTTATATTTTATCACAAGTATAGATGTTTTTACTTCCCAAATTATAGATGAAACTGAACTCCAAGAAGCAAAAATGGATTTGGAAGGAGTACTTAATTTAAAGACCAATACAATTCCCAGAGGAATGGTGCAATTAGAAAGAATTTTTGATCTGGACAAGGTCAAAGATTAGGAACAAGATGCCAAGAAGGATTCCATCAGTGGACAATGTGAAAAGTATAATATGGGAACTCAAGATGATGCCAAGAATGTCTTCATTGGAAAAGTTTGCACTCCAAAAGAGACGAAAGGAATAATTGATGCATTACATAAATATCCAGATGTGATAGCCTGGAGTTATGAAGATTTGAAGACCTCTGGCACATCAATTATAACTCACACTATCCCTCTCAATCTAGGAGCAAAACCTCTCAAACAAAGGCAAAGGCCAATTAATGCCTTACTAGAACCTATAATACAGAAGGAAGTGCAGAAATTATTGTCTGCAAGAATCATATTTCTAGTCAGACACTCCACCTGGGTTGCGAACCTGGTTCCTATAAGGAAAAAGAATGGTGAAATCAGGTTGTGTGTAGATTTTAGGAACCTCAACAGAGCATCAGAAAAGGATAATTATCCAGTACCCTCACTGGATGAAGTACTTCAGATTGTCAATGGGTCTCAGATGATGTCTTTCTTAGATGGTTATTCATGATACAACTAGGTCATGGTGTAGTATGAAGATAGACATAAGACTTCTTTCACTACCAAGTGGGGCACTTTTGCCTACAGAAGAATGCCCTTCGGTTTGATTAATGTTGGAGCCACATTTCAGAGGACCACGGACATTGCCTTTAAAGACATAATTGGTAAGTGCATAATCATTTATATGGATGATTTGACGGTCTTTTCCAAGAAGAGAGGTGACCATATAGCATATTTGTGTAAGGTGTTTCAGAAGTGCAGAGAATTCAGTATATCTCTCAATCCAAAGAAATGCATATTTGGAGTGACAGAGGGAAAGTTATTAGGACATGTTATTTCAGAGAAAGGAATTTCCATTGATCCAGAATGAGTGGAAGCTATACTCAAGATCCCACCTCCTGCTAGCAAGAAAGAAATGAAGTCATTCTTTGGTAAGATCAACTTTGTAAGAAAGTTCATCACTAGATTCATAGAAATAGTCAAGCCACTGAATGCAATGTTGAAGCAAGAGGCCAAATTTGAATGGAATGCAGAAGCCAAGGAAGCATTTGCATAGATAAAGAGGGCTATTGCTGAAGCTTCAGTTTTGGTGAGTCCAGACTATGCTAAGCCATTCTACATATAGTTGTTTGCTTCTGATCATTCCTGTGATGCTATGTTGACTCAAAAGTTTGATCAAGGCAATGAACATCCCATAGCATTCATGAGTGCACCATTGAAAGATGTTGAGCTAAGGTACCCAAGTGTGGAGAAGCAGGCCTATGCCTTAGTCAGAGCTATAAAGAAGTTTAGACATTATATTCTCAGAAACAAAGTGTTTGTAATAGTTCCTGATCCTGCAGTCAAGTTGTTGTTGATGCAAAATGAGCTAGGAGAATGCAGAGCTAAGTGGGTAACTATGTTACAAGAGTATGATATTGAGATCCAACCCATGAAGCTGGTAAGAGGGAAAGGACTTACAAGGACAATGGCAGAAATAGGCCTTGATCTTGCAACTCAGCATTACAATCTAGAAGATGTCTCTCCTGGCGAATGGTATGATGATATTGTTCATTATCTCCTAACTCAAAGGTGTCCTGACCATCTAAATGCAATACAAAGAATGGGATTACGCTTGAGGAGTGATAGTTTCATGTTGAAGGGAGTTGTTTTATATAAGAAAAATCATGAAGGTATCTACCTGAGGTGCTTAGGAAGACAGGAGGTCGAGAGAGTCATGTTGGAAATTCATGATAGATATGGAATTGGCCATGGGTCTGCACATGCCACTGCAAATTAGATTCTAAGGGCTGGTTATTATTGGCCTACATTGTTCAAGGATACACGCATTCATGTCAGAACTTGCCACATATGCCAAACTACAACAACAAGAGGAAAGTATGCAGCTCTTCCACTCCAACCGGTCTTTGAGGTAAAACCTTTTGCACGGTGGGGGATGGACTTCATAGGTCACATCAATCCACCTAATGTTGATCACAGATATATTCTCACCATTACTGATTACTTTACACGATGGACCAAAGCTCTTGCATGCAAACAATGTACTTCTGAAGTGGTAATTGATTTCATTGAATCAGGTATTATCAATCACTTTGGATGTCCTTTATCTTTAGTTTGTGATAATGGTCCTGCATTTGCATCATTGAAATTTTCTAAGTAGGCCTTTGATCATGGGATTATAATAAATTTTGCATCTAATTACTATCCACAAGGTAATGGGTTGGCTGAGTCTTCCAATAAAAACCTCTTGACAGTCATCTGTAAGTTACTAGAGAAGAATCCCAAGGATTGGCACACTCAACTTAGATTTGCTTTATGGGCAGACCATACAAGATAGAAGACTTCCATAGGGACCTCCTCGTATCATATTATGTATGGCCTAGAACCTGTATTTCCAATCCAATTGAGGATCCCTACTTTACAGTTCATTAATGAGTATTATGATAAGGAAAATAGGCATGAGGCCTGCCTACAGGAGTTGTTGCACCTTGAAGAAAGAAGAGATGAAGCCTTAGAGAACTTTGCTAAGCATCAAGGTGTAGTCAAAAGGTGGTTTGATAAAAGAGCCAAGGTAAAATCCTTTAGGATTTCTGACTTGGTTCTATACTGAGATAAAGCCCATGACCGTAATGGTGAGCATGGTAAATTTGACAAACTTTGGCTCGTCCCTTACCAAATTTCAGAAATCCTGGGAGATAATGTTTTCCGCTTGAAAAATCTCACTGGAGAGGATATCCCACTGCCTGTCAATGGGCAGTATTTGAAGCATTATTTCCAGTCTTGAGCTGTTTTTAGCTCTTATCTTGTACATAGTTAGATTAGGTTTCCTCTTTGTTTTGTTTGCTTTGCTTTGTTTTGGTTAGAGTAGGTTTCCCTTTCTAGTTTTTTTTTGCTTTACTTTGGTTAGTTTAGGGTTTGCTTTTGGTTTGGTTTGGTCTGTTTTGCTCTACTTTTGCTTTGTAGGTCTTCTTGTTTTCTTCTGGATGTGTTGCACCTGCATAGAAAATATTCTTTTATCTGGGACTGTTCTGAGTATTTCCTTGATGAACTTTAATCCTATGTCTTGAAAGGATGGTTGAGGTCTTTGTTATCGTCATGCAGTCTAAATGTCTGATTTAAAGAGAATGGGTCACTGGTTTGATTTGAATTTGAAGTATTCTAGAATCTTATATCTTTTATACATCTTAAAATCCTGACGTTGTTGTAGGATCCTTGTGAGGTCTTGTCAGGTGAAAAATCTTATTTCTGCTTCAGTGCCACTGTGGTTCTCAGCCCTAAGTGTGAACTTCATTGTTCACAAGATGAAATGAAAAAATGAAAAGAAAAGAATATCAAAAGAAAAGACAAGTGAAATATTTAAAATTAAAAGAATGAATTCAACTTATCAGGGGTATCTGAATATCTTTATCGGGGCTATAGACGTCTGGCTAGCAGTAGAGCTATATTTGGGAGAGTCATAGCAATAACCTCGTTGGGGCTATAGACGCCTGACTGGTAGAGAGGCTCTATCCAGGTTACTTTTGGAGTTAGAATCCTTACGTAGCCTGACCTGATGGGACTTGGTTTCTACAGTAGCTCAAGGAGGGAAATGAACTCATGTGCACACACTTGGATTTTCCGTCTATGGAAGGTTTAGTCTGCTTTTGGTTCTAATTCTTTGATCTTGCATTTTGATTTGTTTGTCTGATAGTGAGGTCTTGTCCATCATCAAATGCTCTGGAGCATTTCCCCAGCAGAGTCGCCATTTGTTGTGCAGTTTTTGCACACAGGCCCCGCTGAAAGCAGGGAGCCTCTTTTGCTTTCGCTTTTGTGCTTTTGGCCCTTTGATTTTGAAGGGTTGCATATTGAAAATTCCCTTGGCATGTGCTTAATATGTTTATCTTGCTTTCCTTTAAAGTGTTTTCCCCAAGTTGCATATAGAAAAACTTAACTTTTGGGCCAAATTCGGGTTTTCACCCAGGTTCAGAATTTTTCGGTCCATCCAGATTTTCCCAGATTTCGTCCAAACTCTGGCAAATGGGTTTCGATGTTGCAGTTTAGGAATTTCTGGCCTTCACGGAATTCCACCCAAGCTAGATTTTTCTAGAATTTTGTCCTGTTGTCGGGTTTCTGGATTCCTTCAACTCATCTTGTCAGTTGTATTTATGATTGCTCATTGTATGAATTGTATTTAGTCAATCTTTGGGAGATTTTCTTTCCATTATGCTTTCTCATTGGTGGCCTGTTGAGTTGAGATATTTGATCTAGTTGTGCTTTGGTGTTACTGGATTGCTTTATGCATTCATGGTTGAGATTTAGGGTTTCATGCCTAGGGCGCTGCCATTTCTTTTCGATTTTATTTCGATTGATCCTAGAAGTCAAGGAAGATCTATTGAAGGTTCAGGTTAATTTGTTTTCGTGCCTTGGATCCTCAAATTTGTGATCTTCGATCAATTTGAGTAGGATCGTGTTAAGATTGCCGATGTTTGGGGTTTCTGTCGACTTCGAGATTTTCCTATCCGGTCGGATTTTCCCGGTTCTTCCTTCTTCCCCTCGTTTCCCCAGAGTTCATGCAGTGATTGTCATTTTCGCAAAAATCTAGTCCAGCTGGATTTTTCTGGATTTTCTAGGAAGATCGGTGAAGCTTGGAATTCGATGAAATGGGTGATTTTAATGTTAAATACTTGTTATTACATGCTTTTAACTAATATATTACATAGTGATTATGCATTTTTTATTTGTTTTTAATGATCTATTGTTGATTTCGTGCTCATTTCAATGGAATCCGCCTGGGCTGGATTTCTCTGGATTTTCCCTTCTGGCCTGGATTCTGCGGCTGGCTCGAAATCCCAGATTGTGTAGTTTGCAATTGAGCGACGTTTCTAGGTTTATTTCAATTTGTGTTTGAGCTTATTTGGATGATGAATACATTGTTGATGATGTGCTAATCTTAATTTTCATGTTGTAATGAATATTAATGGTGGTTTTACTGAGTACAAGCTGGGTTTTGCTGAGTCATCGAGGAAATTTTGGATAAGGTTATATCTGTGAAGGAAATTCAATATTGGCTACTCCACCCCTTGGCCGACTTGGTGAGGTGTGCTCATGTTGGGAAGTAGTTAATGCAAGGCTGCATCGAATTTTGTATTTCCCTATCATTTTCCTTGCCTTGGTTTGAATTGCATTAAAGATCCCAGGCCGACCTGGATTGAATTCTTGCATTTAATGTCAATTTATCTAATTTTGAATTCTCCTTGGGCCGACCTGTTTTATGGCCATTTATTATTGTAAACATCAATTGGGCCGACCTTTTTTTGGCTATTTTATTATGGTAAAGCCCTTGCTTGGGTCGACATGCTTTGGGGTTCTCTATAAATTGGGCATTTTGCCTCATTTGTAACATATAGAAGATGGATACATAGAATAGAGATACATAGACAGATAAAAGTGAATTTAGAAGTAGAGCAGAGTTAGAGGTTAGTCAATTTATGAGCAAGTGTTGTAACAGAACATTGGAATTGTTGCTGAAATTTGGTGATTCAATACAATTGAAGACATTGTGATTTTCTGGTCATCTCTTTTGTGTTGACTTATCTTGCATGGTTCTTATGATTCCATCTTTCAAATTGGTCAAGGGTATTAAATATATGTTAGATTTAGATTTAGATCTGATTCAATGGTGTTTATGATTTAATGCTTGAAGTGTTGCAGCAATCCCTGGTCCATACTTTTTGCAGCTAGCTGATTGTTAGTTGCTTTGCAAAGTTAGCCTGGACTTTTATATTCATTGTGCTTAGTTCAATTGTGGAGATTTATTCATTTCAATTGCAATTGGGTTGTCTTGGATGAATGTTCATGATCTAAAAATCTTTAATGCCTTAGAAGATTGCACTGTTTCTGAAAGATTTTAGATTTATCTTGGTTAAGCAGGAATTAGTTTATGAGGGATTGGTCCATTTCAAGTATTTCATCATTTACATTGTTAATCTTAGGAATAGTTAAATTTAGATGTCTCTTTGAAACCCTAACCTTTTGTTATTTCTTTATTATTTGGATTAGATTTAGGATTGAAGCATCATTGCATTGCCAGATCTGATAAATTCAAGATTCAGTCTTTGCTTGTAGTAAGGTCCCTTTGTGATTACCAGCATTTTCACATTTATCATTGAGTTGTTTATGCATTGTCAAGACCTGACATTAGAGACCTTGGGATTATCTCTTGAGGCTTGCTGATAGAGATTTACCTTTCAAGAGAGATAGGATTTCATATTTTGTCTGAGTTGTTGTGCAGAAAACATCATCAACACAAAGGAAGAGAGAAGAGAGAGGCTTTTCTCAGTTTCTTGTTGTTGATTAACGGAGGATGAAGCTTCCAGGTGTCTTCAACGAATTAATTTTTGGGCTCTTCTTCTTTCTATATCTTCTCTTCTTTTCTCATTGTAAATGGTTCTGAATTTCTATATGGGTTGGGTAGATAGAGAAATGTTGAGTCTAAGTCATGAATTGGATATGTGATTGTAATGTTTTAATTTCATAAGTAAATATCAGCCAGTTTGTGCAAGCAAAGCATGAATGTCATCAAATTTTCTCCAAATTTGTACACATTTAATCATATGAATTTAATATACAAAGTATGTTTGAATTTTTTATCTCAATTTCCCTAAGATTGTGTTATTTGTTCATGGTTCTATTCCAAAGAAATGGTTGAATTACTTTGAGAAAATAGTTGTGATTTTAAGTGTGCAAGGTGGATCTATAAGAAGAATTTGGATGACAACAAGAGTGGATTTGTTGGTGTAAGGCATTAGCAGTTTTAAATCCACTGGTTGAAGTCTATTTGTTGATGAAGTTCTCTTTATGATTATATATTTGACTCCATAGCCCATAATTACTCACTGATTTGTTATTCAGCTAAATGCATTTTTAGAAACAATTAATAAATTCAAAATCATTTTAATTTTTATTGTTGGGTTTAGGTTTAGTGTTGAATTTTGCTTCCCAATTACTGAGTGAGTGTTGAGATACCAAAAATATAGCCAGATTTGAAGTTTTCAAGACTTTCCCTAGTATGTTTTAATTGGGAATTATCTACTTTAAAATGCAATATCTGTGTATAATTGAATTAAGTCTTTAGGCATTGTGAAGGGAGACCCCCCTTGGTCTTGCAGAGCTAGAAGTGTAGGAGATTTTATTCTTTGACTGAATCTTGTCAGTTAGCCAAATCCATCTTTGAGTCTGAGCATAAGAAATTGGCTATCCTTTAGGACTCATTTGATCTGTTGATTTGGGAAACACCAATAGTTTTAATCCATTCTTGACACAAGCATCTCATTGCATATATTTCTAGAAACACTCAAAGGACACGAACCACATTCCCGACACAACACAAAATGGATCAATCTGATGAAAAACAAGAAGAAAAGAGGCAAGTGTTGTATCCCATTTGTGTCATAAATATCTTGAATTTTTGTATGCTTAAGTGTCGATTTAGCTTTTTTCATTACTCAAATTGCAATGTACAGATTGAAGGAAGAAACTATACAGCCATCGAGCATACTTGACATATGCACAAAACAATCAGCTTTAGCATTTGAAGGCAATATTTTAGCCATGTATGGTCCTACTATGACCAAAAATCATGGCTCACCACCAAAAGCATCAATTGTGCATTTTGATTTGGTTGACAGCCATGGCCAAATGATAATCACTATAAACATTAACAACAAACTAATTGACACATTTCTACTATTGTTATTGCCTCATACAAGTGTTTGTTTCACAAATTTTGGCATTAAGAAAAAAACACAATATGGAAAAGGATATGTTGACTACTCCCTTGTATTAACCCCTCAAAGCACCATTCAATCCATTGATAAATTCTATAAGGAATGCATATTGATTCCTGACACAACCATCTCACAACTCATCCAATCAGATGACAATTACTCTATTGGAACAATTGGTGTTGTTGTTACTAGTCACCAAACGCCAATGCAATATGAGTTGTAGGTTAAAGATGGAGAGTCTCAGGATGATTTGGCTATTGTAAGATGTTTTGCACAATTAATCTACTTGTTTATAATATTCCTTTCTGCATTAACAGCTTTTACATTTTAACAATCTCCTTTTGGTTAAATTAATGTACATATTTTAGAACATACGATTTCTAATCTAGTTTAGTGCCATAGAATTCTTAAATTGATTTTCCTTGGAATTTTCCTTCTGAACAATTCTATATTTTAGAGGTTATAGTCCCCACTAGCCATGCAAATCTCTTTTCCATAGTTTAATTGATCCTAGCATCAACAAAAACCCCTTTCTTATTGTTTAGGAATATTGTTGGTTTTGGGGAAAAAGGCACAAGTGTAATGAAAACAACATAGTTTGTCTTCATTGACGAGGTCAATGATGCATCTACAAAAGCCTCCCTAGAACCACTAAAGTCTTCAAGCATGGAAGTAAACACCTAAAACATTCACGCTTCACATAATAGTATAGGCTTTTGATTCAAAGAACTTGTCATGTGTGTCTTGCTATTGTGATGCTCTTTATAAGTTTTGTAAAAAACTTCTAAAATTGCATTGTTGTAATTTGTCACTAATTACATCCGCATTATCATTCTAGGTGACTAGAACATTGAGGCCTAAAAATTTCCACTTGCCTCCATACAAACTAGTTTGCACGTCATGTAAACAAAGGGTTTTTTTAACACAAACATCAAAGAATGATCTTGCATGATGCACAACATGTGCAACTGACACAAAATTTGAATCCATGCATTTTCTCCAATGCACTGTTCAAATAGAAAATGGACCTGTAGACTGTTATCTGCAAAAACAGTAGCTACGAAATAGCTTCCCCTAGCTAGCTGCAATACCATTTGAAAATTACAAGAAAGACATGCCTGCAGTAATTTTCTTGTTATGAAAGTTTCAATTACAAGGAACATTCACACTTGCAATGGATAATTGCATTATACGAATTGTTATAGAAGGAAGTAGCATGACATCTCCACCAAACTGAGAAAACATTCACGGATTAGCACAGGTACTTACCCTGCAGTTTTGCAATTTTGATTCTCATTCCTTCATAGCATATTGTAACAACTACATTGTGAGAAGCATAATGCTAATTGTTTTTTATGCACAAAATAGGCAACGAAGCATAGCAGCGCATAACAATATCAACAAGCAAGATGTCAAGGAATTTTCATAACATGGCTCTTGTTGATAATATCAATGACAAGACAATTTTATTAATGCTTTTATGAAGACTAATTCGATGACTTATTTTAACTTCTTATTTTCACCATATAATTTCATAATTGACTATTGGTTTGTTTCAAACATATATGCTATAGATATAAACAACTTAAATTGTCATTCCACTGCCAGTTATTAGTAGTGTTTCATGGATTGCATTTTCTATTGTGTGCATATCATACTAATACATGTTTATGATGGAACAAAAAATGTAGCAAACCAATGTTTCTTGTGTCTGAAATAGAAGATACGTGTGCTAAAATGCGTAATTCTTTTACATAAAATGATGTATTCCTCCAAGAATCGGATAGCGAGTAAATGATTATGACCCTATTTGTAGTATTGTTTTCAAGAACTTGGTTAATGGCTTTGAAAATGGATGAAAAATAGATAGTAGGTGATCATTATAGTAATTTACTAATTTCATTGCAAAATGGTGGCACATCTCAGAAATCATGAAACTAAGCCTCTCAAACAATGGCATCTTGTTTGGAATGGTGCGCATTCACTTTACACTAAGTGTGTTGATTAGACTAGATTGACTAAATTGTCTATTATATTTAGGTGAGTGCATTGCCTTTAATATTTTAATTTAATTTAACATTCTAATTTATTGCATTGCCTTTAATAAAGTAGCTACAGGTATTTAGATTTTTTGGTCTTATTTTTTCATAGTTCATTCAAATATATGAAGAAAATACTTCATGTTTATTAATTTAATATTTTAGTGAGTGAAGCATTTTTGGTTTCTTTGTTTCGATCAAATAAAAAAATATAATGTCAATAATGATTAGATTTTGTTCCCTTCTTTGTTTTCTTACTTTAATCAAATAGTATTTCACATTTTTTATTTATTATTTTGTTTTGTTTTATCATTTGTTGAGTGGGTTGCCTTTTTTCTCATTCGAACAAAATACAAAAATATAAGGTGATTAGATTCTCCATTGATTTTTTATTTCTTACTTTGATCAAATATATGAAGAGAAGATTTCACTTTTCCAAGACATAACATGATGGGACATGACAATAGATTTCATATTTTGACACTTATTGAGTGTAATAATTTCATATTCACTATGCTCATTATTACATGTATTTTAGATGAGTCATTTTTCATGTGTCATACACTATAGTGGTTGATGGTAATTGACATGTGTTTTGTGTAGAAGGACATTATGCATTTATTTGGATCTACAACTTCCTATATCTTTTACAGTGTAATTTTTATAGTTTATATGCCTTTCCAATTCACTAATGGCTTGTGGTGTGAAGTTTTAATTCCGCCAAACAAAGAATTATTTGCATCGATTATGCATTTGCTCAAATTGCTCCATAGGGATGAAATATGTGTCTGTTGAAAAGGTTTATAACTATCGTATTGGAAGCAAAAAAGGAGGCTTTTGTAAGTTCCTATATCTTTTACACTATCATTTTTTGTATTGTTTATTCATTTGCTCAAATTGTTTCATGAGCTTGAAACATGTTCTTGTTGATAGGGTTTGTGCCTATCATATTGGAAGCGAGAAACGAGGCATTTTTAAATCCCTTTATCTGAAGAATGCGGTAATGGGTCTCATTTTCTTGCAAATTACTTTCGATGTAAGAAAGGGAAAAATTTAATCAATTCCTAGTGTTTTACTACTACTGCAAGTATTTCATGGCTTTCTAATGTTCTTTGATATAGTCGTGTCTTCGCACCAAATTTTTTTGTCCACACATGGAATTTTAACAGCAACATTTTGCATATACAGTTCCTAATTTTCATCTAATGTGAATAGACTGAAGTGCAAGTATTTTCAATGGCTTTTAGTGTGAAGTTCTAAGTGTGTTGAGCTAAGGATTATTTGCATTTTTTATTCATTTTCTCATATTGTTTGATGGGAGTGCTGACAGAGTTTATATCTATCCTTCTCGAAGAAAAAAGGGGGGCATTTGTAAGTTCCTATATCTTTTACACTCTCATTTTTGTGTTGTTTATTCGCTTCCTCAGATTGTTTGATGAAGGTAAAATATGTGTTTGTTGACAATATTTATGCCTATTGTGTTGGAATCAAAAAACGGCATGGTTGTAAGTTCTTATATCTTTTACAATGTTGTTTTCATAGTTATTCACATCTCTGCATTTTATGGGTCAATTTTCTATGAGAAACATTTCATCAATACGCAATGTTTTCTTGTAATAAAATATTTCATACCCTTGCAATGTTCTTTGATATAGTCATGCCTTCACATCTAGCGTTTATGTCCACACATGTTGTTCTAACAAGGGCATCATGCATATATAGTCCTTAATTTTCATTTATTGTAAATAGACACAAGTGTAGGTGTCATTAATGTCTTATGATGTGAAGTTTTGAATCTATTGACCAAACGATTATTTGCATTGTTTATTCATTTGTTTGCATTGTTTGATGTTGATGAAATCTATGTCTATTGAGAGAGTTTATATCTATCGTATTGGAAGCAAAAAAGGACACGTGTATAAGATCCTATATCTTTTACAGTGTCATTTTTGCATTGTTTATTCACTTGCACAAAATGTTTGATGAGGGTGAAATCTTTGTATGTTGACAAGGTTCACATCTATCATGTTGGAAGCGAAAAACAAGACGATTGTAAGCTCCTATATCTCTTACGCTGTCATTTTTGCATTGTTTATTCACCTGCTCAGATTATGTCATGGGCATGAAATCTATGTCTGCTAACAAGGTTTACGTTCATCATGTTGGAAGCAAAAAATGAGGTAGGCATAAGTTCCTATATCTTTTATAGTGTCATTTTATAGTTTTTTGCATCTCTACATTTTATGCGTCAATTTTCTATGACAAACATTTCATCATTATGCTACATTTTTGTAATCATCTTCATTTTTTCTAAAAAAATTAATCGATCCCTAATGTTTTGTTGCTATTGGAAATATTTCATAGCTTTCTAATCTTCTTTGATCTAGTTGTGTCATTGCACCCAGTGTTTCTATCTACGTGTGGCATTCTAATGAGGGCATTGTGCATATATAGTCCCTAATTTTCATTTATTGTGAATAGACTCAAGCATAGGTGTCATTAATGGCTTCTAGTGTAAAGTTTTTAGTTTGTTGAGCAAAGGATTATTTGCATTGTTTACCTATTGACAAAGTTTATATCCATCGTATTGGAATCAAAAAAGGAGGCATTTGTAAGCTCCTATATCTTTTACATTGCAATTTTTGCATTGTTTATTCACTTGCTCAGATTGTTTGATGGGACTGAAATCTATGTCTATTGACAGGGTATATGTCTAGCATCTTGCAATCAAAATTACAAAGTAAAAGAACAATTTCCTTCAAATTCAGAATGGGGGGAATTGGAAAGAAGTTGATTTGGTTTACCAAACTTCTCAAGTAGTTTTTGAACCAACATGAGGTATCCAGATCCATGGAAGCGGCAATAGGTACATTTGGTATCTTCACAGCTCCCATTTCCCCAACATTGTTGACCTGGCAAGTCCTATGGACTCTCAAATTCAAATGTTCATTATGTAGTATGCCCTTTTGATAGGATTTATATCTATTTTATGGGTAATATGGTCTATTAAGATATTCGATGGATTGTTTCATGAGGATGAAATCTCTATCTATTCAGAGGGTTTACATCTCTCTTATTGCAAGCAAAAAAGGAGAAGCTTGTAAGTTCCCATATCTTTTACACTGTCATCTTCTTTGTTGTTTATTCATTTGTTCAAATTGTTTGATGGGGCTGAAATCTATCTCTATGGAAAGGGTTTATGTCCATCATCTTGGAAGCGAAAAAACAAGCATATGTAAGTTCCTATATCTTTTACAGTGTCATTTTATAGTTTTACACATCTTTGCATCTGTAATGGGCCATGTTCTATTGCAAATTATTTTCAGCACAAGAAAAGGACAAATTTAATCAATGCCTACTGTTTTGTTGCTTTTGGAAATATTTCATGGCTTCCTGATGTTCTTTGATGTAGTCATGTCTTTGCACCCAATGTTTCAGCCCACGTGTGGCATTTTAATGAGAACATTGTGCATATATAGTCCCTAATTTTCATTTGTGTTTTTTATTCATTTTCCTAGATTGTTTGATGAGGGTGGAATTTGTGCCTATTGAGAGAGTATATACCTAAGAAGGAGGCATGTGTAAGTTCTTATATCTTTTACACTACCATTTTTGTGTTTTTCATTTGCATGCTCAGATTGTTTGGTGAGAGTGAAATTTGTGTCTGTCGACAGGGTTTATGTCTATCATATTGGAAGCGGAAAACAAGACGGTTGTAAGTTCCTATATCTTTTACATTTTTGTTTAATAGTTTTTTACACCTTTGCATTTTATGATTTAATGTCTATTGTTTCTTGTTCTCTGCATTTATTAGTCCCTAATTTTCATTTATCCTGAATTGCAGGTGTCATTAATGGCCTATGGTGTGAAGTTTTAAGTCTATGCAGCAAAGGATTCTTTGTGTTCTTTATTCATCAGCTCATATTGTTTCACGAGGGTGAAATTTGTCTGTTCGCAGGGTTTATATCTATCATATTGCAAGCAAAAAATGAGGCATTAGAAAGTTCCTATATCTTTTACACTATCATTTTTGTGTTGTTTGTTCATTTGCTCAAATTGTTTGATGAGGTTGGAATCTGTGTCTGTTGACAGGGTTTATGTCTATCGTATTGGAAGTGAAAAATGAGGTGTTTGTAAGTTCCTATATCTTCTACACTATCATTGTATAGTTTAATGTCTATTGTTTTTTGTTCTCTACACTTTACGGGTTAATGTCTATTCTTCCCTATCTTTCAAAGCTTTTATGGGTCGATCTTTGTTGTTGAGTTAAAGACTTAACACACCAGTTGGTAATGTTTTCTTGCTATTGCAAATATTTCATGGCTTTGAAATGTTCTTTGATATAGTCATCTCTTCGCACACACTGTTTCTGTTTGTTAGCCCCTGATTTTCATTTATTTGCAATGGATTGAAGGGAAGTTTTCGTTAATGGATTTTGGTGTCAAGTTTTAAGACTCTCAACCAAAGGATAATTTGTGTTGTTTACGATGATGAAATCTGTCAAAAAAGGAGGCTTTTGTAATTCCTTATATCTTTTACACTGTGTTTCCTGTGTTGTTTATTCATTTCCTTAGATTGTTTGATGAGGGTGTAATCTATGTCTATTGAGAGGGTCTATATCTATCATCTGCTTCTATGCATTAATGTCTCTTACTAATCTTTTGTCTGCCATGCATGCATGACAACTACACTTCAATCTATTAAATGAAAATTAGGTCTACATAAGTGCAAAATTTGTTGGTGTAAAATTTGTAATATTTCATCAATATGCAATATTTTTTTGTTAGGGGCACCCGATTCTTCAATAAGATTAGATTCATAATTTTCTATCTTTCTTTTCATTTCACTGATTGGCTTTAAAATTAAACAACTTTAATTCAAGATCTTCTTCTTGTACATGTATTGATCTCTCTGATGTAGCCAGAAAACAAGTTCCTGACCTTGCTCGCTTGTTAAAAGCACTTGAAATGAAATTTGTAAGATTTATTCCATCTTGCCTCTCTTTCATGTTAAATGATTTCTTTTTCTAATTTTTTCATTCTTTTTCCTTCTAACTATTTTTTCCCTCGACTAATTCCTACTTTCAATTTCTCAGTGCAGCTATCTCAACCAATGAAATTTGAAAAGGCAACTCAATTGGCATTTGTTTCTCCTATAGTACCACCTCCCAAAATCATAAATGCAGTTTGCCAGTGGGAATCAAACATTGAACAAAATCCCCTATTGCTTCTTATCCTATTATATGCATCACATTTTGATGATCAGAATGAAATTATTATTTCCACATGCATTAGGTTCACTGATTCAATGTACATACAACTATTTAATATTCTATAATTACATATTTCATAATTCATTGTCATCAGTCGAATATCATATTCTTCTTTTAGACAATTCATTGAAGGATATTTATCCTCATCTTGATAAAACTTATTGAACAAAAGTTCTCATCATATTTATGCTCAATATTTTTAATATGGATATCCATAGCATGTTTATTTGATTTCACCTTATTGCATTATAGCGTCCTTTGATGTTTCCATATAGACACTTTGAGAAATTTTTATATTGGTGTTTCATTGCTTTATTCTTCTACTACAAAATACCTTAAGCAATCCTTTAAACAATAGCATTATGTTACACCCATTAATCATTTATTTGATCTTGTAACTTGAGCTCTCTTCCTATATGTCCTAATGAACATATTTCTCTCTTTCTCTCATTATTCATGTTTCTAGTTTATCTTCACATTCTATCTAACATACTTGTTCAATATATGGTGAATGATGCAAAAAAAAATATTAACAATCAAGTTTTACAATCTAATTAAATATGTAATTAAACCATAAAGATTAATGACACAGTGGACAAGTGAACATAAACCCAAAAAACTTCTACCTTATATATCCATTATCTAGAAACATTACAAATAGGTGGCCCCAACACTATGAGTCAAAAACATAAGCCATAGAAAAAATTCAAAGTCACATGGTCATGATCAACATCCTACATTAGAACGTAACTCCTCTTACACATCTTTATATATCGTACATTGTGTCATACGATCAAAATGAATAGTTTCTCAAACCTATGAACTCCATGAAACTATTTAATTGGAAGGATGTTCTATAACTACTTTTTTTGATATTTTGAATGTAACATCCCTATTCACGTTTCATGATGTTTGAAGATCATAAATTCTATATCATCTACATGCTTGTATATTGATAATCAAGGCATAAAACTCACAAGATGAATCATACACCTAATCCTAACATTCTCCCACTTAACATTCACATTGAAAAGACACAATATTAAAGTTAACCAAAGTGCCATTCTTCTATATTGTGACTCTACCACCTACAACCATCTTATGGACAAAGTGCTAATGAACATCGTATTCCTACCACCATGGTACATTAGGTTATGTGCCTTATTCTGCTCCTTCATTTGTATCCATCATGCACTAAGCATACAAGAACTTAATTTAATTTTGTAGACTAAATTTACCCCAGCAGCATTTATAAAAATATGAAAGCATAGACCAAGCATTGAATTCCTTGACAGAAAATCTCAAACAAATGTTGTCTCAAAAATATGTTGGTTTCGTATGTATATGTACGATCTATATATCTATGTATATATATGTATCTATATGCATGTATACATATACATATATATATATATACATATACAAATATATATATATATATATGTATATGTATATATATACATATATATGTATATATATATATGTATATATATGTATATATATACATGTATATATATGTATATATATACATGTATATATATGTATATATATACATGTATATATATATATATACATGTATATATATATGTATGTCATGCCGTAAAATTTACATGAAGGCAAAAATACAACCAACAATTTTTTTTTGAATAATGCTACTAAGTGCTAGCTGAAAACACAATGTTTGATAACCATGCACATGCATGGTTGTATACTACTTGCATCGAAGAATGTTGCACATGCCACGTTAGTATCAACATGTCGCCCAAGAGCGGGATGAAGGGGAAAAAAAAAGAAAAGAAGAGATTGGGTATGTAGAGTCCATAGTGCCCACCCTTAAACAACTTTTGGTCAACCCTAAGGCGTGGGTTACACTAGGTTTACATAATGTACCTTTTACCGAAACATTAGTATTCATGGGGTTACATCACATCCTAGAGTTATGCTTATTACAATATTGTGACGATGGTGCTAGGGTTATAGTTTGAATGAGTAACCTCAATTTAAAATTTTATTATAATAATAGTATTATCTCTTTCCCTTAAGAAGCATCTAGCTTTTAATCAATGAGATAATTTTCTTATCTTATAAATTACCTTCTCGGACAAATGGTTAACCTTAATAAAATTTGTCTTATTCAATTTTGTTAATTCAAAGTTTGTATATATTCTTATGTATATGTATATGTAAATACAATAGTAACATTTCCACATTTAAGTTTAAGCTTATACGTATATATAAAAATCATTATAAACAATTCACTTTTCTTTAACAATCAAATTATTTATATTTTATTATATATATATATATATATATATATATATATATATATATATATATATATAAAATTCGTAATGTAGTAATTAATATAAATTTAGTGATAATGTAAGATTCTTCCAAATAAGTTAGTATATATAAAAAATAATAATATAAAAATATTTCTCCCCTTTTTATTTATTTATTTAAAATCTTTAATTGAATTTTAAGGAAACAAAATCTGATTTTATTTTTATTTTTAATTTAAAATCTTGAATAAAATTTTGAGGAACAAAATCCCATTTCTATTTAAAACTCTTGGTTAAATTTTAAAGAAACAAAATCTGATTTTTGTTTAAAACCTTTAATTAAATTTTAAGAAAACAAAAATCTGATTTTTATCTATAAACTTTAATTAAATTTTAAGGAAACCAAATCCCATTTCTCTCCATTCATGACATCCCATCCTATACCCATTTTAGAATAGAAAAAGTTTTCATTTTAAATTCTTTTTATATACTTAACAAATTTGTAGATCAACATTTCTTTATTTGTTTGTTTTTTTCTATTTACATATTAGATTATTTCCTTCTTTTTTCTAAGGAGATGGGAGACGTGCCAACTAAGTCTCCCTTTCTATATGTATATTTTTAAACTACTTAAAACTTCTAGTACTACATTAATGTGCATAATATGATCTGCGCTTTTACTTGCATTAAAGCAATATAACGTAATATTTTATTTTTATTTATTTTTCACTCAAAGAAAAAGGAGATGGTAAATACCATCATCATTGCTGGACGAGTTGGTAGAGAGATTAATTTAAAGTCTGTTAATTACCTTCCATTATTCCTTTTGCTACACGTTTCTTACCTTCTTGCCAGGTGGATTTTTTTTTGTTTGGAGGGTGATTCGGGGCAGATTGTTGTCCAGATATGATCTATTTATTAATTTTGGCACAGAGAAACGAATCTGGTAAGGAGGACTGAGGATATAAGTTTCATTCTCTTTGTTTACTCTTTTCAGAGAATTCTTTATTCTTCTTTTTTTTTTCTTTCCATATATATAAGACTTAAAATTATTTGCTCAGGAAAAGAAACACGATAGCACTATTGAGACTATCTAAGCTAACAATTGTAGCGCAGGATATTTGTTTACACCATTTTGTCTGCTTGCTATTTTAACCCAGAAGCTGAAAATGGAAGGCTGCATCGAGATCAATGTCTTTCTTTTGATAAAGACAGCAGTTGTTCCTATACTATTTCTTTCAACACTTAACTTGGTTTTAGGAAATGATCTGTGCCACAGTTTGTTCTACAAACTGAAAATGTCTCTATAATACTAGCACATTTCATTACCATAGTACATGTAATGATATGCAGGTTTTTATTTTCCTCTTGTTGCTTATAAACTTCACAGTACACATACTTGTATTTTGCATTGAAACAATATTCACGCCCATTCTAATATGTCCCTATTTTACTCAGCATAAAAGCAAGTACTATATTTTCCTTTTTCAAAGGTTCGAATAAACACAGAATATTGGATTATCTGAAAGCTTGAAGCTACTTAGATTTCTATAAATTTTAGTCACAACAATGAAACAAAACCACAGAAATTCATATCCAATATATGGGTATGTAATAGAAAATATGTCAGTTTTATTTATTTTTTTAAAATAGACAGTCATTTCTCTTTTTTTTAAATGGTAAATTGTAACTCCATTTCAATACAATCCAACAGAGACAACAACTTCAGTTTCACAATATCCATATTTGCATAGACTTCAACTGATTTGCTCAATCATTAAATCTCTCCACATTTGCTTGACAAAGGTAAAAAATTTTCTACTACAATTTGCATAATCTACTTACAGTATTTTCATTTTGATATTACAGTTACAGACAGAAATTCTTACAGCCATTCCTCAGAATTGTTACATATACACATCAAGAAAATCCCACTTGAAAATTACAACATAAAGCTTCGTTCACTAACAGCCTAGATGGTGTTAAATTTTATTTTTGCTTGGAAGATAAACAGAATACACAATTTTGTATTTACGTTCAGTTGCACATTTTTATTTTTTTTGACAGTCTTTCAAGATTACACATTCAACCACAACGGATTACATTTGAAAGGATCACATAAACCCCTTTCTTTTCCCTTTTTGCAAGGAGAATACAACTAGTTTCAACTATGAGCCTTCAACAACCTGCAAGAGAATACACAAAACTTCTTTTCATGGCCAATAGGGAGTGCTCACCTCCCAACCTTGGGTTGGAAAACCAACCACCCCTCGAGCTAGGAGGTAACCAAGCTACTAGGTACACACAACAATAGAACAAGAAGCCATTCCCAACCACAACACTCATACAAAATACTCCCAACCAAGATTTACACATTTACATAGGGATTCTTTAATAATTCAAGGATGGAGATAGAGGTGGACATCACTTCTATATGAGGAGAGTTGCTAGCAAATAAAAAAAATCCAACATCACCCATTTCCTTCTTCTCCAATCCACCCATTAATAAAAATTATTCATATCATACACCCTCCATACAACACTCTTCCAATACACCATACTAACATGAAACAAATATAGGTACTCATACCTTTTTGTGCCTTTCCTTTTCAAAGGAGGAACAATCTCCCCATAGAGGTTCCTACACATTCCTATCCCCCACAAGGATTCTCTTCCCACATTGGGTGAGTTTATCCTATACAACCCAAGACCAACACAAGGAAATGCAAAGGCACATAAATGGAAAAACAACCCATATAACCCATCTTCTCATACTTCCATACAAAGAGAAGAGAAAAGAGAACCATACATAAAGATAGAGTAAAACCTACTTCAAATCCAAGCCAACGAGGGAAGGTTGAAGATGGGCTCCAAATCTCTACTCCTCCAAAACCAAGCAAGATCTTCCTTCTCCCAAGCCAAAAAAAGAAAAACCCAAAAAGAAGAACCCCTTCTTTTGCTTTCCAAAGTATTCAAATAGGAGTCAAGGGTTGGAAACCCTTGGAGGAGAGTGTGACACATGTCAACCTCCTATTCACTCCTAGGGACACACCTCCCCACAAATTCTCACACATGTGTGAGAACTTTTGGGGGAGTGAAAGGCCAAAGAGTGCTCAACACTCAACAAGGCTTTCAAATCTCATAAATGAGATTTTGGAACCAACACTCCAATTCCATCCCCAAAAACCCGTCACCCTTCTTAATGACTAATTAAGAAGGGTCACAATTTGCAATTTTAACAAGTTATGGGTTTGATTTGACCCCTAAACCATAGGTGACCATCCTAGGGGTTAATTAAGGGTCAATTAACCCAATTTAAGGACTAATTCAACCTTTAAAACCCATCAAAAAGAAATTGAAACTTAAATATAATAAAAGAATTTCCAACATGCCCCAAAACCCTCATCACAAGTTTGGTTGACCTTAAAAACATAATCACAAGATTCAACATTAAATTTTTTAATCACAAAATAAAATACAACACAAAGGCTATGGTCCATTCTCCAAATGGACTATAGTGGGTTTCACTTGGCTAACAGAAATTGGGTACCCTTGGTTACCTCCAATCCCATTGGCCATGGGCGTGTACCTGCACACTCAATTTCCACGTGTCAATATATCCAAGGCATTATAATCAATAATTAACTCAACAAATCCATATATACCTAATTATCACATTCAAATCTTGAAACTAATAAATTTAAATATCAATATCCACAATTATTATTCCTCAAGCGATAACATATTCTATAAATTCATATCTAGTCATGACATTGTTATAAAGAAATCACATATTCATCTAATCCAATTTTAACATCTTATCAATTATATATCATAACCGCTTATCCATTCTTAACATAATAATCAGATCACCATGAGCATATCAAATAAGAAAGCATAATGTGCATATAATCATCATAAGCATCATAAGCAGGAAACCAACATAAAATCCAATGTCCATGATTATCCAAAATAGCCTAAACCACATAAGGGTACCAACATGGTTGAATCAAATAGTAGGCCTCACAATATGTATATATATATATATATATATATATATATATATATATATATATATATATATATATATATATATATATATATATATATATATGCATGTATATATGTATATAGTATATATATATATGTATACATCATATATATATATGTATGTATGAGTGAATATGCATATGCATACATATATACATATAATATATAATATATGTGTGTGTGTAATATATATATATATAGTCATTATAATACTTGAGTCCACATTACAAATTTTATGAGATGATTTATAGTTAGTGATTTTATTTCTAAGTAAAATATTGTGTTATTGTGTTTATTTATTTGATAGTTTAATTGGAGACTATTTCACTTGGGTAAATGACTCTAGTCATATTTTGATGCCTTACTCAATTCTAGTTATTGAATAGACATTATTTGACTTGGGTAAATGTCTCTAGTTTTATTTCGTTGTCTCTAAGACATGATAAGAAAATAAAAACATATATATATATATATATATATATATATATGTATGTATGTATGTATGTATGTATGTATACATCTACATATATGTATACACCATTACTATATATATAAATGTATGGATGTATATACATACACATACATATATACATATATATATACACACATATTGTATATATACATATACTTGCTTCAACATTATAAACTTTACGAGACAGTCTATAGTTAGTGATTTTATTTCTAAAATATCTCGATATTATGTTCGCTTATTAAATGGTTGTTATTTTAACTATGTAAATTAGAGACTATTTGACTTGGGTAATTTCCAAATATAAAATCATAAATGCACTTTGCCAGTGGGTATTAGACATTGCACACAATCCCCCATTACTTCTTACCCTATTATACACATCACATATCCATGTTCCTATCATCGAAACGAAATGTACATAAAACTATTTGAAATTCTATCAATTAGATATTTCATTATTCATTGTCATCTATCGAACACAATATTTTTTATTTAGACGATTCATTGAAAGATATTTATCCTCCTGTTGTTAAAACTTATCAAACAAAAGTTATCTCATCATATTTATGCTCAAATATTTTTTAATATGGATTTTTTAATTATGTTACACCCATTACTCATTTATCTGATCTTCTAACTTGAGCACTCTTCCTATATGTCCTAATGATCATATCTTGTTGAATATACAATGAATGACACAAAAAAAAATATTAACAATCAAGTTTTTCAATCTAATTAAACATGTAATTAAACCATAAAGACTAATGACATGATGGACAAGTGAACATAACTATTCAAAACATATGAACACCAAATATGTGTGGAGAAAACCTTGCAAGAAAAAACACCACCAAAAAGACTCAAGCTTGTATCAATCAAAGTAAAAAAGTACATCAATATAATATGCTTATCACTTCTTCCAATACTAAACTAGCACTATAAAAGTACCCACAAAAGAGCACAACAAACTTCTACCTATACCATAGCAAAAATGGAATGTAACACACTAACCCTTCAATGAAGTAAAAATTCCTAAGTTTTCACCTTGAGAGTAAATAAACTATTTAACAAGCCATTGCAATAAAAAAAAATTGTTCTTTATTGAGAATATATGAACAAGATGCATAACATAATACAAAAAGAATTCCATTTTGTTACAATAATTTCATAAGTTACAATCTTACAAGAATTCATACATTTACATACATAGCTCAATGAGCTTTGGAACAAACAATTGTAAACGTTCCAAGATCCTTCCTTTCAAATCTTGTTTTTTTTGTCGCCTGCTATGGAGGAGAAGCATCACTCAAGCACTTTTCTTCCAACCACGGATTCTTAATGTGGTCCCCCGCACATCTATCATTCAATAGATGGCCCTTCCCTTCGACGAAGAGATTGGTAGAGTAACCAAATAATGACAACCAACTGAGCATAGTGTTGTGTAATCCCACAATATGGAACTAGCATGTAATATTGGATCATAGTGAATTGATAGTGGAGCCAAAGGTAGTCACACTACTTTGGCCAAAGCATTCTCAAATGATAATTTGAATGAAGGTCATCTATCACATACTCTACTCAAGGCCAATTTGACTTAAGGCCATCCTAAACTACGCATCAAGGTATTTCCTTCAACGGATAATATATCACCCCAAAGATAACCTATCACCATTTTACATACTTGGAATAAACCTACTTAACAAGTACACAAGTTCCCTCCCATACTGGATAATCAATCCTAGAAGTAAAACTAAGCTACTCTAGTTAAATCAATAACCTAGCTAAGAGTAACTCATAAGCCACTCTAGTTTAATCATATCTAGTATATAATACCTATGATAAACACCAACCTCCTATTATATAGTACATACAAGCACATCACAAAAATAGCATAAGAGCTTCTATTTCCTTTTCAAAGACATTTTAGATTCCCTAAATGCAAGTACTCATAAAACACAATTCAAGCATACATGGAGAACAATTCATTCATAAATAAAATAACAAGAAGAATATCCTCATGCTTGTTATCGCTTATCCAATCAAATGATAGCAATTCAACCAAATAGCAACAAGCTTGATAATAGCTTCACAATGAACCTCTAAAAATCAAGTTGATAGATTACTTCACTCAAGTCCACTCACTTTCAATATAACTAAACTCTCTCTCTCTCTCTCAAATAAAACAGAGTAAAAGTTGAAAATAAAAATGCTTGCAAGAATGCGTCCTCAACAAATGATCAAGCACCACTATTTATACGGCTATTTGGTAACTACTCATCCTATAGTTTAGGCATGAGTTCTAACAATAGCAAGCATGCACAGCAATACATATATCTCAGCAAAAAGGTGGTGAATATGTAAGCTCATACTCAGCAAAAACATCTACAGATCGACCTTGCTTGATCGACAGCAATAGAGACTTATTCAAATCTGCACATGGATAATTTGAATTATCTCCACAATGGGCATCTGCAGGAATAAGGAATCAAAGGTGGTGCCAAACCCTCTACACTATTCTCAAATTTGGCACGGTTTTCATTCAATTAGAAAGTCAATAACCAATTTGTGACACCATGCTTTCATCGACTTAGTCTGGGTGTGATTTGATTCAGATATTTATTTACTTTGAAAAAGCCATTGACCAATTACTCACGTCTTAACAGATGTTGGTTCAAGCTCAAATACATGGTGCTTTAAGTTTTACCAAGTCAAAGATGTTCTTACAATAGGGGTTGACTAAGTCTACACCATGCATCGACATAATGCAGCAAGGTATAATGAAATATACGTGTTCCATAAAGCGTGGAAGCAAGAGTAAAACTCGGCTTCTCAAAACACAGTCATAAGCAACTTATAATCGGCCTCTAATAATTAGCCTCTATCATGGTAAATGATAGTCGATTCCCAAGCAATGGTTAATATATTAAATATATATTAATATATATATATATATAATACTACATATACATACATACATACATACATACATACATATATATATATATTAATACCAATATATATGTATATATGTGTGTGTATATTCATTTATATATATTTATATATTTATATATATTTATATATTTATATATTTATATATATATTTATATATTTATATATATATTTATATATTTATATATATACCATTCGCCACCAAGCAAGTATACATTTGATTTACAAATAAGTATAAGCAAGATAGTATTCACATAATAAACACAATATATCAATCATATACATATATATATATAAGTATATGCCTCTATGTACATGTATGTGTGTGTATACCTATATCGATACATTCGTATGGGCATGTCCATTCGCCAACGTACGTGTGTATCAATACATACATATGGATATGTGTATATACTATACATATATATATGTTCACATTCGATTCACACATAGTTATTCATAATTACCATTGTATTGATAAACGTTTATGTGTGGTACATCTATACATGTGCATATATATGTCGTTAGATCCCATTGACATATATGTGCATATATATACACATACTCCACGTACGTTCTTCTTATCAACATAATCATAATAGTAGAAGAAAGAACTCTAAAGTTCAAATAGATAAACATCACTCAATAATGCATTTCAATAGTATCAAGACTTTAACTTATGCAAACACATCAACTAAGGATGACTTACCCTCTTCCCACAAACTGACTCAACTCAATTATTCTACTGTGGTGTGTGTATATGCTCAGACAGTTTTGTTACTGGTTACCCAACCAAGAGCTTCTCCTAAGTGATACTTCCCCTCCGCCTAGAGGAATTGAACACATACCTACAACCACTAACACATGCACACGACAGTCAATTGTTCATAACATATGCAGTATACATAAAACATCTCAAAAGTTAGAATATCAATTCAATAACCATCCATTCAGATATATGCAATACTTTTCCATGAGATAACATCAAGTGAGATAAGATTCACATATAACGCATTGATAACAAAGTACAAGCACAATTTATTCATCTGCAGAATTCACATTACATTCATTTTTATCCTACATAGTAATAGTAAATAGTAATTACACAATTGGGGTGTAACATACTTTCCCCCTTGTGAATCATCGTCCCTGATGATTTTATGTAGCAACATAAAACACAAACAACATATTGTTTCAAGTATTCCCAAAAGCATCGAGAATATGAGGAACTTTTGTTGAATTTCAGCATAGTCCTCCCAAGTGGCTAAGTTTTCTGCATATTGGTCCCACTGGACTTTGCATTGCAAGACTTATCTGTTATGCAAGAGAAGCTTACATGTTCCAAGCACCTTGACAGGCTCAAGAGTTACCACTCTGGGGTCTCGTACTTGTAAATCAGTCCAATCAATTACATGATTATCACCTGGTATATACTTTTTGAGGTAGGACACATGCAAGACATTATGCATTCTAGCAAGAGCTGGTGGAAATGCAATTCAATAAGTTACTGGATTCACTTCCTCTAGAATCTCAAAAGGTCCAACATAATGTAAGGCTAACTTAGAAGACTTTCCAAATTTAATGGAGCTCTTGTGAGGCTTCACTCTCAACAACACCTTGTCACTTATGGAAAAATTGTTGGGTATTATTTTTGGCATCAACATAGGCTTTATGTCGATCTTTAGCTTCATCCAACCTTTGCTTAACAATCTTAATTTGCTCATCCATTTCAGCCAACATCTCTGGCCCAAGACTCACTCTATCCTCAAATCTATCCCGACTTATAGGAGTTTGACACTTTCGACCATACAATGCTTTGAAAGGAGCCATCTTTATCGCAGAATAATAAGAATTGTTATAGGAAAATCCCACTAAGGGTAAGTAATCTTCCCACTTGTATTGTTGATCCATGCAATGCATTCTTAGTAGGTCTTCCAATACTTAATTCACCCTTTCAGTTTTTCCATCTGTTTCTAGATGATATGTTGAGCTAATATTTAGTTGAGTGCCCAATGTAGAAAACAAAGTTTTCCAAAACCTAGAAGTGGCGTGTGCATCCCTATATGAGATAATCTTCTCAAGAATCCCATACAACCTAAGCACAAATTTCCTTGGTATGACAGGTGCTCCATCAATTAGATTCCCGGGTATAAAATGTGCTACTTTGGTAAGCTTATCTACAACCACGAGAATGGCATTGTGCTTATTTCTTGAGATAGGAAATCCTTGCACAAAGTCCATATTTATGAATTTTCACTTCCTCTCTGGTATATCATGTGGGTATAACAAGCTTGTAGGATGATGATGTTCTGCTTTCACCCTTTGACATTCAAGACACCTAGCCACAAATCTAGTGGCATCTCCTTTCATCCCTTTCTAGAAGTATAATGGCTTTACATCTGCCATCATTTTCGTCACTCCAGGGTGTCCAGAGTATGGTGCTTTGTGTACTTCCTTCCATACTAGATTTCTTAACTCTTCTACATTGGTACATACATCCTACGCTTATATCTAAGTAATCCATTAGGTTCAAAATGAAAACCTTCATACCTAGAATCTTATGGATTGCTAGTGAGTGTTTGCTTTACTTGTAAGTAGTACTAATCCTCTTTGCATTTCTGCAACACTTTCCCTTTAAATTCAATTTTAATTGTCACTATTGAAGCAATATGACGTCTTCAAATCAAAGCGTTGACAACATAATTTTCTTTCCCTTTTATATAACTGATATTTAAGTCATAATCAACTATCAACTCTAACCATCTTCTTTGTCTAGCATTCAGATTAGGTTGAGTGAAAAGGTACTTTAACCCACTATGATCAGTTTTCATCTCAAAGGGTTTTCCTAACAAGTAATTCCTCCACATTTGCAATGTGTGAACCACGATTGCTAATTATAAATCATGGGAATCATAATTCATGTCATAAGGTTTTAGCTTCCTAGATTCATAAGTAATTATTTTCCCATCTTGCATTAACACATCTCCTAACCCTTCCCCGCATGCATCTATGATAACTGTAAAGTTACCCTCAAGACCTGGTACTTTTAAGATCAGTGTGGTGGTTAACTTCTCTTTGAGTAGGTCAAAATATTCTTGAAACGTTTTAGTCCACTCAAATTTCTTTCCTTTCTTTTGCAAAGAAGTAATTGGAAAATCAATCTTAGAGAAGTTTGCAACAAACTTCCTATAATACCCTACTAGACCCATGAAACTTCTTACCTCTAACACATTCTTAGGTATAGGCCACTCAAGTACTATCTTGATCTTAGCTGGATCTATAGAAATTCCATCTGCTAAGATCACATGACCCAAATAATGTACTCTTTTTTGGAAGAATGTACACTTAGAGAGTTTACCATACAACTTATGTTCTTTTAAACATTGTAGGACCATTTCTAAATGTTTGCAATATTCCTCCTCATTTCTAGAATAAATTAAGATATCATCTAGAAAAACTAATACAAATATGACTGGCACTCCCCAATGTGAAACACTTGGTCTTATCAACCCTTTAGACAACAATTCATCCAATTGTGCCTTAAGTTCCATAATTTCAGTGGTTTTCATCCTATAGGGTACCTTGGAAATAGGTTCTGACCCTATAACTATATCTATAGAGAAGTCAAATATTCTTTTCAGAGGCAACCCTGGTAACTCATCTGGAAACACATCCAAAAAAATTCTCACTATTGAATACTTCTCTATATCTGACTTTCCAGTTTCATCTATTTCACCATCTTCTAACTATTGAAGGTCCTAGAACTCCAAATCATCAATATCCTTTTCAAGTTCTTCTATCTTTATGGAAAAGAGTTTACACCCTTTCTTCTTAGCTCTCAATAGTTTCATTTTCGTGATTTGTCAAATTTTGACCTCTCTAGGTATCCCTTGAAATTTTACTCAATTTCTAAAATTATCTAGGCATTCTATAGTTTTAGCATGGCAATCTACCTTAGCCCTATGTCTCCACAACCAATTCATACCTAGGATAACGTCGTGTGATCCTATATGTATGACATATAGGTTTACTTCAATATAAAAACTAGGTAGTTCTATCCTAGCCTCGAATAGACATTAATCCACCTTTGCTCTTGTCTAGTTTGCATACTCCACATCCCAAGATATTGCCATGTATCCACCCTTCCTAGATAATTGCTTAGCTACTCTACGTGAAATGAAATTTTCAGTTGCACCAATATCAATAAGAACATAAATAGGTAAGCCAAAAAAAATACCTGCCATTTCAACTGGAGTTACTTGGTACTCTGCCTGACAATCATCCACAGTTGTGTGTATCTTTTGTTGAAACATCACTTGTTGGGTGGGTAATAGATTACCATATGGTCATGATCCAGAAGTTTTATTGGGACACTTGTTAGCATAGTGGTCCCCTCTACATATAAAACATCCCGTAGCCAAACCTTTTTTCCCTACGGGTTCTCCAGTCTTGTCAACATTTTCATTAGCTTTGTTGGTATTACCAATGTTGGATTCATTCCTCTTACTCTCTCTTCTAGACTCCTTTCCATAATTGCAAAACCTTTTTCCCTTTTTCCTTGGAACATTTTGCACAAATTCCACCTTCTTTGGAACTAGCTTGTCAGGAACTTCCACAACCTTCTTATGCTCTCTACTTTTTTGATGAGCGGAGTTAGCCTTGAGCTTTTGCTCCTATTTAATTGCTTTCTCATATACAAGATCCATTGTTGTTGGACTATACATATCCATTTCTCCTTTGATCTAACTATTAAGTCCCATAATAAACTTTCTAATGTGGAAGCGCTCATCCTTGTGATATATGGGAACATAGCACAAAATTCGGGTAAACTTCTCCCAATACTCATTGACCGTCATATTACCTTGTTTCAAACCCTAAAAACCCAAGTTTTTTTGGTCATAATAGAGTTGTGGCAACCATCTCTTATGAAAAATCTTCACAAATTCTCCCCATGTCAACTTCCATGAGTTAATATTAAGTTCCAACTTTGTGTTCATCCCTCATTTGTTCGTACCTATACCAAAAAGGATAATAGCCTTCGGATTTTTCATTTGATACATAGTTATGAGGTGCAATGTCAATACGGTATCCATCAACAATATAGTCTACCCTTTTCGTAGATATTTGTTCATGAGACCATTTCACATCTAGCTAATCTTGAGGTACATATCCCTCAGACTCGTTACTCAAGGAAATTACAATTACTTCCGCCAATGGAAGAACTCTAGAGTCCCTAAAGATGAATGTTCAACTAACACTTCCTTCCGAGGGCATATCCTTGGAAAGCGATAATGACTCGGATTTCTCTGGTGAGATGGTCAGTAGGTAGTTGTACATAGCCTCCATCTTCATCTTTCTCTTCACATCACTAATCTAAGAGAGAGCATGACTAAATGTTTCGGTTTCACTCAACCAAACGGCATTGTCGTAGTCGGTACCCTCAATTGTTCTAACGATGGCTTCTCTTTCCTTCTTGGCCTTGAGGTAGCGCTCGTTTCTAATTACTGAATTTTTAGTCATTAATCTAAGATGCACCATCCTAGCACAAGAATTCACAACATTAGGTAACATTGGATGAAAAGAATGATGAGCTCATAGATTCCAGAGTTAAACCTTGTAGGTCTAATACAACATGTAGCACACTAACCCTTCAATGAAGTAAAAATTCCTAAGTTTTCACCTTGTGAGTAAATAAACTATGTAACAAGCCAAATGTTGCAATAAAAAAATTATTTTCTTTATTGAGAATATACGAACAAGATGCATAACATAATACTAAAAGGATTACATTTCATTATAATAATTTCATAAGTTCCAATCTTACAAGAATGCATACATTTACATACATAGTTCAATGGGCTTTGGAACAAATAGTTGTAAAACGGTCCAAGATCCTTCCTTTCAAATCTTGGTTCTTTTGTCGCCTGCTATGGAGGAGAAGCATCACTCAAGCGCTTTTTTGCCAACCATGGACTCTTAATGTAGTCCTTTGCATATCTATCATTCAATAGATGGCCCTTCCCTTCGACGAAAAGATTGCTAGAGTAACCGAATAACAACAACCAAATAAGCATAGTGTTGTGTCCTACATAACTAGAACTTGTAATCCCACAATTTGGAACTAGCATGTAATACTGGATCATGATGAATTAACAATGGAGCTAGAGGCAGTCACACTACTTTGGCCAAAGTGTTCTCAAATGGTAATCTAAATGAAGGTCATCTATCACATACACTACTCATGGCTGATTTGACTTAAATCCATCTTAAACTACCCATAGGTATTTCCTTCAATGGATAATCTATCACCCCAAAGATAACCTATCACCATTTTACATCCTTGGAATAAACCTACTTAACAAGTACACAAGTTCCCTCCCATACTAGATAATCAATCCTAGGAGTAAACTCAAGCTACTCTAGTTAAATCAATAACCCAGATAAGAGTAACTCATAAGCCACTCTAGTTTAATCATATCTAGTATATAATACCTATGATAAACACCAACCTCCTATTATGGAGTACATACAAGCACATCATAAAATAGCATAAAAGCTTCTATTTCCTTTTCAAAGACATTCTAGATTCCTAAATACAAGTACTCGTAAAAGACAATTCAAGTATACATGGAGAACAATTCATTCATAAATAAAATAACAAGAAGAATATCCTCGTGCCTGTTATCACTTATCCAATCAAATGACAGCAATATAGCTTCTCCAAACAATAACAAGCTTGATAATGGCTTCACAATGAACCTCTAACACTCAATTTGATAGATTACTTCACTCAAATCCACTCACTTCCAATATAACTGAACCCTCTCTCTCTCTCTCAAATAAAATAGAGTAAAAGTTGAAAATAATGCAAAGTAAAAATGTTTGCAAGATTGTGTCCTCAACAAATGAACAAGCACCACTATTTATACAGCTATTTGGTAACTACTCAGCCTATAGTTTAGGCATAAGTTATGACAGAAGAAATCATGCAGAGCAACACATATATCTCAGCAAAAAGGTGGTGAATATGTAATCTTGTACTCAACAAAAACATCTATAGATCGACCTTGCTTGATCGACAACAAATAGAGACTTATTCAAATCTGCACATGGAAAATTTGAATTATCTCCACAATAGACATATATAGGCATAAGGAATCAAAGTTGGCACCAAATCCTCCACACTATTCTCAAAGTTGGCACAGCTTCCATTCAATTAGAAATAGTCAATAACCAATTTGTGACACTATGCTTTCATCGACTTAGTTTGGGTGTGAGTCAATTCAAATATTTATTTACTTTGACAAAGTCATCAACCAGTTACTCACGTCTTAACAGATGTTTGTTCAAGCTCAAAGACATGGCACTTTAAGTTTTACCAAGTCAAATATGTTCTTACAATAGGCGTCAACTAATTCTACACCATGCATCAACATAATGCAGCAAGCTATAATGAAATATACGTGTTCCATAAAGCGTGGAAGGAAGAGTAAAACTTGGCTTCTAAAAACATAGTCATAAGCAACTTATAACCGGCCTCTAATAATTGACCTTTATCATGGTAAATGATAGTCGATTCCCAAGCAATGGTTAATATATTAAATATATATTAATATATATATATATATCAAATTGTGGACCCTGGAAATGGATGCTTCACTTCCTTATCCACATAATGGGTATAAGGAGAGGGATCCAATTTCACAGTATTCACATTCAAGGACACCTTAGAGATCTCAACCCAATGAAGGATGTGAGAGATATGACTGTAAGGAATCCTTGGAGATGATTGAAACAAGAAAGGGTTTCACCACCAAGTGTAAACTTGGAAAATACAAAATGTTCAAAAACACAGTGTGATATGCAAAAAGAACTAAAAAGATAAATTGAATGCAAATAGAATGTAACGGAAAATTATGAAATTGGAAATGTGAACCTGGAAAACTGAAGGAGGAAAAATGGAGGTTTGGAATCCTGAAAAACTTGTTGTTTATGTTGACTGGGACTCATACACCAAGCTGGGTGAATCAGTCTAGTTTCGGGGAAACTATGTCGGAACAGATTTTAGCCAAAAGGGTGCTCAGATCTACAAAAATCTTGTTTAGGCCTAGGCAATGGGACTCATTCGCCAATAGTGGCGAATCAGTCCACTTCTGGATTTTTGGAAATTCGAAGCGGGATTCTATAGCTCTCAATCTGCTCTATTGTTCCTGATATAGATCTGGGTCTGAAACTGCCAAATTCAACCTATAGTCCTTCTCCAAAGCTTGTTTGTAACTTTGACGACTTTGAATTGCTTTGACAACTTGATGACAACTTTTCCAACCTTGGTCTTTGACAAACCTACAACCTAGACCTACAAATCACATGCAAAGAGAGGGAAAAATGTTGTGGGGTTAGTGAATAGGGGTTTGTCTTGGTCAAACCCCTTATTGGTAATTAAACATTTGAAATGAAATTAAATAGAATAGAGAATGATGAATGAACAAATAATGATGTTGCAACTCACCAAAACCTAGCAATAAGGTGCTACAAACATTTAAGTATTGGCTCCAATGGATGTAGACTTGAAATCTTTCTTGATGCTGATGCAATGCTTGCTTGAATCATACAATCCTACATCACAAATGTTAGCTCCAAAACAACATGATGCAAACAATCTTTGACATGATGAATGACACTTGAAGAAATACTCTTGATTGCTTAATAATCTACCCTTGAAATTGCTTGAATGCTCTTGTGAATGCTCAAATGCTCTTGTGAACTCTTGAATGCTTGTAAAATTTGCTAGGTATGAAAATGAGAGAAACAAGCTTGTATTTATACTCAATAATGCAATAATTCCTGAAATTACAACACTACAGGACAACCTTAGATCTTGGACAATAAAAACCCGCCAAAATTTTAAATTAAATTTGAATTTTGAGTTGAAGGGGACTCATTCGCCACACTGGGCGAATGGGTGCCACCTAAGGGGACTTATTCACCCATAATGGCGAATGAGTCCCACCTTAGGAAATTAAGGTGAGTTTCAGGATTTTGATATTTTAAATGATATGTGTTGGGATTATTCTCAAAAATACATATAAATAAGGCTTGTGGATGCAAAATGGGGCCAATTAAAGCATAAGAAATCCCAATTATTAATGACAAACCTAGGAAAGTGTGAAAGTGTGTTACAACACTTTACAACACTTTTAAATAAGGCTTGGTAAATGGTGAGAAGAGGTTATTTAGGTGAAATACATTAATAAGACCCTAGAAAAGTGTGAAAGTGTGTTACAACACTTTACAACACTTAGGTAAGGTACCATTTGAATCCTTTTAGTTAACAAGGGCCCAAGACCTAATGTGAATGTGTTATCCACATTACAACATTAAATCAAGGCAATATTAAGCCAAAATCACAAGGGCCCAAATGAGTTAGAAAAAGTAGAAGGGTTACTTTTTTGGTGACCACATTTAGCCCCCATTTTAGTGAGAGGATGAACCTACTTCAAACTCACACTAAATTAGATCAACGCACATCAAGAGGGGTTCAAATGTACCGATTCTAGCAAGATGGGACGACAACGATCAAGAGGGGTGATCAAGCCCCTAGGATCAGGATCCCATGGCAAACCATCATAAGCACAAAGGAACATGCATAAAAAAAATGATATCAAGAACAACAAGGCACAAGCATACAATGCCAAAGATGAAAAAGGGAAAAAGAAAAAGGAAAGAAAGAATCAGATCAAGCTTCAACCATTTTTCCAACACGATGTGGATTAGATCTAGGTTGTTTGTCTAGAAAATGCATACTCACTCTAAGGCGACGAAACTAATGGCTGTCTGCCAGGTGAGAAGGCCTAAAAGGTGAGAAACATATACTCATGGCCGGTATGCACTCACACACACACAGGTGGCTATGGGGAAAGTCATGCCTTGGATTGGGCTTCCTGCTCAACCATACCAAAGTTATACCTCTTGATAACTTAATAAGGTGCCACAAAAAATAAAATGGTCTTTTGAGCTTCATGAGAAGCAAAACCTCGTATGATTGGAGCTCATGAACAAACGTGATGGCTCCACAGGCATGCAAGTTGTGTTATGCAAGGTGGCCATATAAAAAATGCAACATGCAACATGCAAATAATGTTCAAAGGAGTCTTGCTTAGTTCATGCGAGGCTTTAACTTAGGGAACATTGTGACTAATGTCTCCAAGAGAGGACCAATCGAAGAATACAAAATTCGCAACTTAGGGGATGTAGTGTGTCGCATCAAGCCACTAAGAGGAATGTAATATGCTAGGATAGATCATGCTCATGAAGGAAATTACACCCAATGTCATCCACAAAGCGACAAATGCATCGTATGAAGTAAGAAGGTTGCACTAAGAACCAAGAAAAAGAATAATGCCAATGTATGCCCCCACTTTAAAGGAATTGTTAAACACCATATTGTGAGAAATTACTTTAAAATAGCAAATGAAAAATGCAAACAAGAAGAAAGACATGAGATCCAACTTGGAAATCCCTATGCCAAGTCACATGTTTCTGAGTAAAGTTGTGTCATGCGAGAGAAAAAGAAAAGAAAGGGGTTTCCCCCAAAATGAAAACACCAAACACATAAGGGATCTATGAATTTGGGGTCAGTATGTTCTTTGCTACAATGTGTTTAGAGAGCTTGAAACTATCATCATCCCCCAAATACACATAGAATTGGAAGAATAACACAAAGAGAGCGAAAACAAAGAAAATCCTTTTGGGTCAACATGGAAGAGACATAGGGTGTCTCGACGCCTTGCATCATCCTCAAAAGGAAAACACAAGGCAAATGAAAAAGAAAAGGTGAAAGAAAAAAGAAAAGCTTTTGGATCAACATGAAGGAGACATGAATGTCTCAATGCCTTGCGTCATCCCCAAAAGGAAAACACAAGAAAAAGACAATGATAAAATGAAAAGGAAAAGAAAAAGAAAGCCTTTTGGGTCAACATGAAGGAGAAATGAATGTCTTGATGCCTTGCATCATCCCCAAAAGAAAAACACAAGAAAAAAACAAAGATAAAAAGGCGAAAGTGATGCACGACATAGAGAAGAATGAAGGTACAAATAGAGGGAAAAGTAACCCTTCTACTTTTTCTAACTCATTTGGGCCCTCCTTGTGATTTTGGCTTAATATTTCCTTGATTTAATGTCGTAATGTGGATAACACATTCACATTAGGTCTTGGGCCCTTGTGAACTAAAAGGATTCAAATGGTACCTTACCTAAGTGTTGTAAAGTGTTGTAACACACTTTCACACTTTTCTAGGGCCTTATTAATGTATTTCACCTAAATAACCTCTTTTCACCATTTACCAAGCCTTATTTCAAATTGTTGTAAAGTGTTGTAACACACTTTCACACTTTCCTAGGTTTTTCATTAATAATTGGGCTTTCTTATGCTTTAATTGGCCCCATTTTGCATCCACAAGCCTTATTTATATGTATTTTTGAGAATAATCCCGACAAATATCATTTAAAATATCAAAATCTTGAAACCCGCCTTAATTTCCTAAGGTGGAACTCATTCGCCATTATGGGTGAATGAGTCCCCTTAGGTGGGACCCTCGCCCAGGGTGGTGAATGAGTCCTTTTCAACTCAAAATTCAAATTTAATTTAAAATTTTGGTAGGTTTTTATTTTCCAAGATCTAAGTCGACTTGTAGTGTTGTAATTTTGGGAATTATTGCATAATTGAGTATAAATACAAGCTTCTTTTTCTCATTTTCATACCTAGCAAATTTTACAAGCATTCAAGAGTTCACAAGAGCATTCAAGGAATTTCAAGGGTAGATTATCAACCAATCAAGAGCATTTCTTCAAGTGGCATTCATCATGTCAAAGATTATTTGCATCATGTTGTTTTAGAGCTAACATTTGTGATGTAGGATTGTGTGATTCAAGCAAGCATTGCATCAACATCAAGCAAGATTTCAAATCTACATCCATTGGAGCCAATACTTACATGTTTGCAGCACCTTATTGCTAGGGCTTGGTGAGTTGCAACATCACTATTTGTTCATTCATCATTCTCTTTTCTATTTCATTTCATTTCAAAGGTTTAATTACCAACAAGGGGTTTGACCAAGGCAAACCCCTATTCACTAACCCCACAACATTTTTCCCTCTCTTTTCATGTGATTTGCAGGTCTAGGTTGTAGATTTGTCAAAGAGAAAGATTGGAAAAGTTGTCATCAAGTTGTCAAAGTTACAAACAAGCTTGGGAGAAGGACTACAGGCTGAATTTGGTAGTTTCATACTCATATTTGTATCAAGAACAGCGGAGCAGACTGAGAGCTATAGAATCTCACTTCAAATTTCCAGAAATCCAAAAGTGGACTGATTCACCACTATTGGCAAATGAGTCCCACTACCCAGGCCTAAACAATATTTTTGCAAATCTAAGTACCCTTTTGGCTAAAACCTGTTCCAACACAGTTTCCCTGAAACTGGACTTATTCGCCCAACTTGGTGTATGAGTCCCAGTCAACATAAACAACAGGTTTTTCAAGATTCCAAACCTCCATTTTGCTTCCTTCATTTTTTCAGGTGCATATTTCCAATTTCATATTTTTTTGTTACATTCTATTTGCATCCAATTTATCTTTTTAGGTCTTTTTTTCATATCACACTATGTTTTCAAACATTTTTTATTTTCTAAGTTTACACTTGGTGGTGAACCCCTTTCTTGTCTAAATCGTCTCCAAGGATTCCTTACAATCAAATCTCTCACATCCTTCATTAGGTTGAGATCTCTAAGGTGTCCTTGAATGTGGATATTGTGAAATTGGATCCCTTTCCTTGTACCCATTATGTGGACAAGGAAGTGAAGCATCCATTTCCAGTGTCCGCAATAATACTACATATACATATATATATTAATACCAATACATATGTGTATATATGTATATATATATATACCTTTCGCCACCAATCAAGTATACATTTGATATACAAATAAGTATAAGCAAGATAGTATTCACATAATAAACACAATATATTGATTGTATACATACATACATATATATATATTGCCTCTATGCACATGTATACGTATGTATACCTATATTGATACATTCATATGGGCATGTCCATTCGCCAACATACACGTGTATCAATACATATATACATATGGATATGTGTATATACTATACATATATATATGTTCACATTCGATTCACATATAGCTATTCACAATTACCATTGTATTGATAAACTTTTATGTGTGGTACATCTATACATGTCATTGGATCCTATTGACATATATGTGCATATATATACACATACTCCACATACGTTCTTCTTATCAACATAATCATAATAGTACAAGAAAGAAATCTAAAGCTCAAATAGATAAACATCACCCAATAATGCATTTCAGTAGTATCAAGACTTTAACTTATGCAAACACATCAACTAAGGATGACTTACCCTCTTCCCACAAACTAACTCAACTCAATTATTCTACTGTGGTGTGTGTATATGCTCAAATAGTTTTGTTATCGGTTACCTGACCAAGATCTTCTCCTAAGTGATACTTCCCCTCCACTTGGAGCAATTGAACCTGCAACCACTAACACATGCGCATGGCAATCAATTGTTCATAACATATGCAATATACATAAAACATCTCCAAAGTTAGATTATCAATTCAATAACCATCCATTCACATATATGCAGTACTTTTCCATGAGATAACATCAAGTGAGATAACATTCACATATAATGCATTGATAACAAAGTACAAGCACAATTTATTCATCTCCAAAATTCACATTACATTCATTTTTCCCTACATAGTAATAGTAAAAAGTAATTACACAATTGGGGTGTAACACCGAAAGCCACATTTTCATGATCAACATCCTTGATTAGAAAGTAACTCCTCTTACCTATCTTTATATATCATAGATTGTGTCATAGCAATCAAAATGAATAGCTTCTCAAATCTATGCACTCCATGAGAGTATTTAATTGGAAGGATGTTCTATAGCTATCTGTTTTGATATTTTCAATGTAACATCCCTATTCGCTCCACATTTCATGATATTTGAAGATCATAAATTGTTTATCATCTACATGCTTAAATATGAATAATCAAGACATAAAACTTACAACATGAATCATACACCTAATTCTAACATTCTCTCACTTAACACTCGTATTGCAAAGACATAATAAGAAAATTAAAAAAGATGAATCAACTGCTACAAGACAAAAGAAACATGCCCTACATCTACACCAACAAAACTTATATATGATTATTGGCTTAGTGAAAAAATCCACAATATTAACCAAACTATCATCCTTTTATATTGTGATTGTACCACCTATAACCATCTTATCGACAAAATGATAATGAACACCTTATTCCTACCCCCATGGTACCTTAGGTTATGTGCCTTTTTGTGCTCCTTGGATTTGCATTCAAACTTTGATTCAGATATTGATGATATTTCGTATTGCCACTAATGTGCCCAACTATCTCTCATGGGATGTGTATGTTATAACTTGTTTGTTTGAAATCTAGCAACATTTCTTCTTTGCTATTTTCTATATATATATACATACGCATACATATATACATATAATATATATATATATACTTGACTCGACATTATAAATTTTATGAGATGATTTATGGTTAGTGATTTTATTTCTAAAATATTTTCATACTACATTGATTTATTCGATGGTTGGTATTTTAACTAAATGTGTGGGCACAAATTTTCCCCATCAGTGGTTAATTGGAGACTATTTCACTTGGGTAAATGGCTCTAGTTATATTTCCACAGTCTCACCCAATTTGAGTTATTAATTACAGACTATTTGACTTTAGTAAATGAGTCTAGTTGTATTTCCATGTCTCAAAGACACAATAAGAAAATTAAAAATGATGAATCAAGTGTAAAAAGACAAAAGATGCATGGCCTAGATCTACACCAACAAAGCTTATATATGATTATTGGCTTAGTGAAAAAATCCACAATATTAACCAAAGTGTCAACCTTCTATATCGTGACTCTACCACCTACAACTATCTCATGGACAAAATGATAATGGTCTTATTCCTACCACCATGACACATTACCTTATGTGTCTTGTTGTGCTCCTTGGTTTTCCATTCAAATTTTCATTTCGATATTGATGATATTTTGTATTGCCACTAATGTGTTGAACTATCTCTTATGTGATGTCTATGTTGTAACTTGTTTGTTTGGAATCTAGCAATGTTTCTTCTTTACTATTTTCAATATATATATATATATATATATATATATATATATATATATATATATATATATATATATATATATATATATATATATATATATATATATATGTATGTATGTATATACGGTTGTGTGTATGTATATATGTATGTATGTATGTATATGGATCTATGTATATGTATGTATATGTGTGTGTGTGTGTATATATATATATATATATATATATATGTTTATATATACATCTTTCTATATGTATATACCATTGCTATATATATTTATACATTCATACTGTATATATATACATGGGTGTATATACATATATATATATATATATATATATATTGTTGTTATAATACTTCACTCAACATTACAAATTTTATGAGATGATCTATGCTTACTTACTGCTAAAATATTATGATATTGTGTTGCTTTATTTGATGGTTGGTATTTTAACTAAGTCTATGCACACAAGTTTTCCCCATCAATGGGTTAATAAGTCTACTTGTATTTCCATGTCTAAGTCAATTTGAGTTACTAATTAGAGAATATTTCACTTAGGTAAATGAGCCTAACTATATTTCCATCTCTCACTCAATTTCACTTATGAGATGATTCTTTGTCCAACCCTATGAAACCAAGATCTAAATTCATCTTAATATTACAACCTGCAATTATAATTAAATAACCAATATACGAAAAACAACCTAATTGGTATAAATCTGAAACCTAAAGAAGAATGAGATATTAAAAATATGAAATTTCTAGTCCATTAAAATGAATAAAAGTACTACTGAAAATGCTAAAAAAAAAAATTATCTAACATGTCATATACAAATGGGAGGTCAGTAGTTATTAATTAATATATAGTGTGGCTGGAATTGTGTAATTTAATCTTCGATAAATGATTCTTAAATGATACAATGAAAGCTCAGGAAATTAAAATTGTACAGCATTGTGGCTGCTGGGATTCGAGCCCAGGTCTCCACGGCCACAACGTGGAATTCTCACCACTAAACTACAGCCACTTGTGATAACAAGTCATACAAAAAAGAATATAGATTATAAAAAATTATCATTCATAAACATCTTGTACATTATGATATTTAATCTGATGAAGGCCCACGGTGGTCATATATATTCCAGTTTTGTTTCTGTGACTGTGAATGGGAATTTGCAAATGCCATTTCTGTTTTTTCAAGAACTTAATTAAAAACTACAGTTATTAGATCAGATTTACATCAGTTGTGGCCTATTAGCTCTTCTTATATTAATGCTTAACCTCTACTGAAATTAATATAATACCTGTATCTGATCATATTGCCATCGCTTATCCTCCACTGATCTCAATATTATCCCCCGATCTATTGCTAATGCTTATACAACCACCAAATTCTGCCCATATGCCAAATTTTCAAAGCTACATTGTACCCAAGCTGTAGCTTCTTTATGCCCCCATTAGAGCTTTCCCTTCTTACAGATTGAGATTGGTATTGTTATTGTAATGGATATCTTCTGCAAATTGAGATTGGTATTGTTCAATTTTGTGATGGGGGTCTATTCTGAGTATTGATCTCAAGAGGTGGATTTGATTAGACCCATAAAATTTAAAGTTGCTCAGAGCTGTCTACACACTGTTGGGTGCACCCCCTTTTAGAACAAAGTCCAAAAGTTAGAATCTAATGAAATTTGGATTGAAGCCTCTGCAGACAGTCTTGCCCCAATTCCAACAGTTCCTAACCTTTTCAGGTGCATTTGTTACAGTTCCTTTGTTGTTTAGTCTAGTATTTGTGTGTTTCTACTTTCCATTGCTTGTGTGTCTGTGTCTTCCGTCAATAATCAAACTTACGGTGGGGTTTCATAGACAGTGTGGATGTTGTTGAGATTTTTTAGGAATATTTTAAAGTGGATAGTTTCATGAATTTTGTAATACAGTTTAAGTTTCAAAGTTTAGCTCTAAAATTTATGGAAGCTAGTGGTCTCATGAATTTTATTATTTTACATATTCAATTCATCAGAGTAAATAAATATAAAATACAATAAAAATTAATTAGTGGGAATTTAAAAACCCCACGCCAAATGCACCTATTAAAATCTTCAGACTAAAACGTAGGGGTTGTTATACTTCAGAGAAAGAATTCTAATTAATCCAATAGCATATTTTGTTTTTGCTTCATGGGAACCCCTACTCCTTCAAAATATATGCTCAAGCCCCTCCATGCGACCACAACCTTAGCTCGTATTGTTAGATGTTTATGTGATGAAAAAACACTCAAGTGAATTAATTATAAACTACATTCATACTTAACAAACTTGTAAAGGGTGATTTTCTTGTTCTTTCATTTTGGTGAGCCTATAACGTGCATGCTTTGTATCATTTTAATGTGCTTGAAACAACAAGCACAAAAAGAAGAGCGGCTTTCCTACACATTAAATTAGTTCATGATTTCATTACATCTAGTGTTTGCTTCTCTCTTTTTTCTTTTATGTGCTTTCCTTTGCTATCTACATTCCCATTACTTTTCCACTTTTTGTGTCCTAATCTTGTTTGTCTTGTTTTAGGTCTCCCCTTACCAACCTTTACCCCCTATTCATGGCTCCTTTCATCTAAGATAATTTTTTGACAACATTTTGTAATAAATTTTTCCTTAGAAAACTGTAGTTCCTTACCCATATCCTCACTTTCCTCAACAAGGCTCTTCTCTTTGCTTCATATGATTGCATCTCTTCCTCTCCAACCAACCACCCTTACTTTCCTTCTTTCATTAAAAATTATCCCAATTCTATTTCTCATATCCCTACTCCCACACCCATTGATTCTCTTATGCTCTTTGACAGCATAACTTGTGACTCTCTTAGTGATGCTAAATTAAAGAATCGTCCTTTTTCTTCCCCTATATTTATATTTTTACTTCTCCAAACATAACCTTTTTGTCTGCCTCACCATTTCCCAATAGATTCACCATGGTATCTTCCACTAGCCCTTCTCCTTTTGGCATGCCCCACTCCTCTCCCAACCTATGGTATTTATTTCCCACTATACTTACTATAGAGTCTTCCACTAGCCCTTCTCCTTTATACGCATCCCTTTCCTCTCCCTACCTATTACCCTTGTCATTTCTCACTACACTTACTTACCATAGAATCTTCCACTAGTCCTCATTTTTACACACCATTTTCCACTCCCAACCTATTTCTATTTCCTCTTGTGTCTCCTTATCCATCCCTCATTCCTTACATGTCACAATTCCTCATTCCTCCCATCAAATTTTATACTTATCTTCATGTTGCCTTACCATACCTTCATTTGTTATGTCTATATTAATCTATGATTCATCATCTTTCTGCCAAACCCCATGGAACACAAATAAATTATACATCTTATTTGTTCCTTCCATGATAGGATCTCTCTTATCCAACTATGGAATTCTACAATCACTCATCCTTTTTGTATATGTTGGTAATCTATTTGATCATACATGTGGCATGACTTCGCTTACCCATCATATCATTTTACCCCCTTCATGTGATGTCTATCCTACCTCCCCCTAGTTGGACATACAAAACTTACGAAACTTGAGGTGCAATTAAAAAATATTATCTTGCTACTTGTGATTCATCCATGTCATGGATGGCATCTCCTTTATCACATCAAATATTTGCATACCCTACACCTAGCAACGTGGCCTTGCTACACCGCTAAATATAGTGGTCATGAAGACCATTTTATGGTATTTATGTCCTCTTTTATGTCTTTAATGTCATTCTATGTCCTACCCCTAAACCCACAGATCTTTGTGAACCCTAGAATTTTAAAAAAAAGGGGGGAACCCAACAACCTCCCAAATCAAAAGTTATGGCCTCTAGAAGTTAGGCCTCCTACATTCAAAATGTAAAAATAAATTGAGCATAGAAAATAATTATAAAAGGCAAATACACTTGTTGGCCAACTTATGATGCATTTTATAGTATGTCATAAGCTATCTTTGAATGGAGATAATTAAGTCAAATAGAAGGCCTAAGTTGGTGAGAGGGTTATGACATTCTTATGATGGGTGAAAGGAATATATTATTTTTAGCTTGTGAACTCATCTTGATATTTGGATGTTGGCTTTCAAATTAGATATTTGAGGGCCACTTTTTGGATGGTTTTAGCTCATGGTTTTGTAATTATCATTTGATGGTTGCATAGACTAATTGTCCCATTTATAGGATGCATGAGATGAGGATATTGAGATAGTGAGTTTATAGGTATTTTTATTGTATCAAAATTACTCCATATGTCTAGTTGGTAATACTCCTATAAAGGTTTTCTCAACAAGGTTATTGTATCTATGTTTATATTGATGATAATACATTAAGCTACTTTAGAGTGCAAGATTTTTCTCTTGAAAGGGTTTTCCCCATGTACACCTATGTTGTATGATTTGTTTATATTTTTTGTGTGTTTCTCCTTTATATAAGTGTAAAGATGTAAAATTTACACAATAATCTCCTCTAAGGTTAGTTTAGAAAGCATTTTTGTGTACCTTGCTTACTTTCACTTATTATCTTGTTTTGTTATGTTTGACCTTGACATTAAGTAGATGAATGTGAAGACATTTTTTCTACATGGTGACTTGGAGGAATTATGTGAAGACTTTGAGCATTGAGGAATTATGTTGACTAATGATTGTTGGACTATTTTTATAGGAACACATTTTAATTGAGCAATGTCTTTCAACATCTAGAGAGATAGAGGGCATGATTTTTGTATCTTATGCTAATATAGTTGTTCGCCTTATGTATGCTATAATTTGCATTAAACCAAGAATTTCCCAAGCAATAGAAATCTTGAGTGATTTCATGGTTTATCGTGAACAAGATCACTAAGTAGTAGTGAAGTGAGCCTTATGATATTTCTAGGGTATTTCGAAGGAATCTATATGTTATCAAGGGGGTAATGTCTCATTGGATTAATAGCACTCAATGGATGGTTAGGGATATGGATTCAAACTCGATAAGGGATGATGACAATATAAGGTATATTGGTGGTTGTATATTTAATGATGCAATGAGTCAAATGAGTAATAAATAGGTTATTGTCACTTTATACATTAAAGCATATGTTATTTACTCATGCTTGTAAGGAGGATATTTGGATTCAAAGGCAATATTTAGATGTTGGGCTAAGTGAGAGAGTAGTTGGAGTTTATTTTGATAGTTAGAGTGTCACCAACTTGGAAAAAATCTTGACCTTTCATGCAAAATAAAGCATATTGATGTTCAACATCATTTTTTGTAGCATGGTGGAGGATGGGAGGGTGTTGCTAGATAAATTTGATACTTTAGAGAATATTACAGATGCATTAACATAGCTAGTGGTCATAGAGAATTTTAAATGGTGTAGTAAATATGTGGGTCTAACAACCCTTAAAAAAAGTTTATAATTTGATTAAGTTTTTGTTTCTCTTGCAAGGTATATGAAAAGTGGGTTAATGTGGGGATAGGTTCCATAAACCTTGCATTCATAATGTTCAAATTTATTTAATTAATTTTTATTATTATTATTGTACCCACATAATTGAGGCATTCTACTAGGAGTGGCACTATGTGTCACTTGTTGAATTTGGAAAGTTATAAGTCTCACTTAATATGATGAAAATTGTTAAATACAACTATGAAAAACTTGTAAGATGTGCAGATTTTTATTATAGAAAGAGCATGATGAAAGGGAATTTAGTGTGAAATAGGAGAAAATCAAGGAGCGTCATTCTAAAAATTACAATAAGATCAAATGTAGCACCCAAATTGGCAATAGAAATTTCTATTTGACCATTATTTAACTCATCAAGATTTTAGGCATTGGATTTTGTACATGGATTCGAAATGCACAATTATCCTTTGAATTCTAGCACATGGTTTTAGAAACCACTTATAGTTTTTGGTTTTAGTCTTAACTATATAATGAATTCTTGGCATGGAGGTATTATGATATGTAATTTTATTTATGATTATGTTGCCAAAATATCTCTAGAATTGTATGTTGGTGATATCTCTTATGAAGTATTGAGCCTAATTCTATGGAACTGAGTTTATTATGAATACGTTCATTAAATATTTGGAGCCTTGGTTTTTCCTTGAAAGGTTTTTCTCGAGGTATATATTGGGTCATATATTGTATGTGTTTTTATAGTTTGTTATTTAAAATTGTATAATTTTTTTACTACACTACACTCCTCTTAAATTAATAGTCGAAGTTTTATCCCACTTCCCTTATAGAATCAAATCCATTTCACTATTGTCCTAAACTTAGATGGCATGACCAAGCCATAAAGAGGAGATTAGTTTTGAGCTACTTGACCAAGTATTTTATTTTGTGGACAAGAAGAAATGAGTCAAATATATTATTTTGTGGATGTAATTAATAAAGGTTACATACACCTATCCAAAACTAGTGGACACCTATCCAAAATGTCATGGTAATTTTTTATTTTCTTCTCCATTAAAAATGTAGAAATCATAAATATTATCCTAAGGTAGAAATTGTAAGATGTTTGCAATATTTGGCATTGCATTGATATTATTGATTAGTCTTTACATGTGGAAAGAAGTAAAAAGAAAATTAATAAAATTTGGTTTAATTTTTACTATCACCTAATTTTTCATTGGACATAGTTTATCATTCATTTTAACAAATAAAAAATGGAAATTAACAAGAAAAATTCTTATGGGCTAATCAAATTGTAACTATTTCTAAGAAAGGAAAATTAGGAAAAAACGTGAACATTAGAAAAATGTTTTTTTTCTTTGATACAATTCCAAAAAAAACTAACATGCTCACCTGAATATATAAGTATCCTTGATGCCAAAAAGGACTAAAAATGGAGAGCTTGTGAAAACACATACACTATACTCCTAAAAACCACTATAAACATTCAAAAAAAGATCTAACCCATAGCTTAACAAATTTAAATTTCAACAAGCCCCTTCCAAACTCTAAATGTGCAAGCAATACATTTATGTAAATTGAAACAACATCCAAATTGTCAAGAAGTTGTATTTCATTAAAAAAACCTACACTTAAGGAAACATCAAAATAAGAATCCTTGAAAATAAGAGAGGATAGTTTACTTATAACTATTTTGAGATTCTTGGATTAAAATATCATAAGTAGGGGAGTCAATGAGGTTGTAAATTGGACTTAAAGGGATACCTATGAAGTGTATCTTCAATCATCCAAAGCAACCTCTTGTTTCAATATAATAGAAAAAAAATTTGCATGTCATTACTTGATTATTAATATTTTTTTATATGACTTAAGTATCTATAATGCATCACTATGTGATCATTTTTTAAGAAACCAAAACAACTTTAATATGGATGGATTGATGTATATTTAATTAGTAGAGTTTTATAAGAACTCATCTCTCATGAATTGTTTAGATGGCTCCCATGTAGGCAAAGTAGTGAGACTTATTAGGTCATCTCACTCACAAATTGATGGGCAAAAAAATTTGGTCAAGCACACATTGGTTAACCTTTTATGTGTTCTTAATATTTTGCATCCACACACATGGGATGATATCCTATCTTATATCCAACATTCTTAAAACATGGAACTCTAAACAATTGTATAGGGTGCATTCATTTCCAAACATGTCATATATTTCAATTAGTTACACCCCTTTACATCTTCTACCATGTACCTTCAACATCTAAAATGCATGAACATGAACAAGGAGTGGATAAAGCACAGTGATGTAGCATTGTAAATTATACTCCCTTTTAGATGATAGTACAATTTTACACTTATTTTGGACCTACTTTAGTGACCTTTGCATTAATGCATTTCAAACACCCTTTAACTAGGCCCTAATTACCAAAATTATGTATTTCATGGCCCAATTTTAAATATTTTCTAATAATTTGCAAGCATAAAAAATGCTCTCATTTAATGCTTTGTCCTCAACTTTTAAATTTTCCAAAAATAGGGTTGGGACACTAGTGCCTAGGGCGCCTATGTCCCCCTATTTTGGCTCTGAACTCAAATATGTCGATGTCAACATTTCATTATTTGAAATTCAAATATCTGAAGTTGGTCATCGAGATCTAGTTTTTGGGAAATTAGAGAAACGCCTATAAATACCTAGTCTTTTCACCATTTGAAACTAGAATGAAAGAAGAAAGCAACAAGGAGAAGAAAAGAGAAGCAAGAGATCATTATATTCTATCAAGTACATCCATATTTGCAAGTCTTCAAGCTTATTTACAGATTTATTCAAGCGTTATGCCATGATTGAAGGTTGATGCCAATAGAAAAACATGATGGATTCTAGGTTCGGGAGATGTATTTGGCCATTTCCTTCAACCTAATGACTTGTTTATTAGTGTTCTCATCATCAAGCTTCATCTTATTTCTAGACTTAAGCAAGATTTTTATTGCAGGTCCAAATCCGAAAATGAAATTTTGCAAAGCAGATATCAGAGAGTAAATAAAGAGCTTCGGGCCCAAATTTTTAGATTCAGAAAATGCCTACCAGGAGAGTGATGCCCCCAGCACAACCATCCTGACAAATTCGAATAAAATTTATATCACAAGTGCACGGTGTCCTCCCAAGTTCAAATCTGGTATCATAATTTTTGTTACAATTTTCCAACTTTCAAAATCTTACATTTTCAGTCTAGGGCACTTTATTTAATAGGGTTATTTGGTGAAATTCAACTCCAATCCATTTACAAGACTCAAAAGGATCATATCCAGGTCTGATTGACTCACCATTTATGGTTGAAATTCAATCCAATTGCCTTGTGGATTTGCATCCTAATGAAATCCTAGAAGATGTGGAATTAACCCTAAGTTTTGGACATTAAGCTTAAGGAATCCCTTTTTCTATATTTCAAGTAATTCATCCAATGCATCCAATAGTTTCATCAACAAGTCTAATAAATTCCTTAGTGTCAACAATAAAAAATATAAAGAGCACCATGACACCCATCACACACCACACATCTTTCAAGTCACTAATAAATTATGGAGATGTTGTAGAAAGAATTGTTATATGGTCCTCACTATATAATCAACCTAATAAAGTATGGTCCTTACACCATTATACTTTTATTTGATGAGAATTCCTTCATTATTTATATTCCATAGTATTTAGATTTACATCTTTTATTTGTTATAAAGCTACTCAAACCATATTTTCCTCCTATAGACATGCAAATAATCTTAATCAACATCATGCACCTAATTTCGATTAATTGTCATCAAATTTCTCCTATTAATCAAATAAAGCAATTTATTAGATTAATTCACTAATGTCCATCATGTCTAATTAAATCAATCAATTTGTTTAATTAAATCCCCAAAGTCCTCTTACCTAATTAAATAAATCAAATGATTTAAGTCAAATATCATAAACCCACTCAAAGTTAATTAAATTTCCAGGAATTAATTAACGTTAATCCTAATTACCCATTCTCTAGCTTTTGACTCAACCTTGGTCAAACCCAACCCCTAATTAACTAACCCACTTGCACATGAAAATCAATTCTTTTAATTATCTAATTCCTCATTTATCCTCTCAAAAACATATTATGGGGAATATTCCTTCATTGACTCCCATTATTTGACTTTCTAACCACAAACCATTTCCCTCCAAAACATCTCAATCACATGCATTTGGTGCCTCTTACATCTCAACCACATGCATTTCATGCCTCTTACACCTCAACCACATGCAAAGTGTGCTCAATCCTCACCCATTAGCATTGAGACAAGTGTCTCAATCTCATTGGCTCTCTTTTAGTCCCACATTCCTCCCATCTCTCCATTCTTCAATCCTTCAACCTATAAATAGAAGTCATTTCTACTTGAAATCCATCCACAATCTTATGCATTTACACTATAAGCATATTCATCTTGCACTTAATCACTCATCTTTGCTTGTTCATCATAGCATTAGAAGCTTATCAAGGGGTGGGAAAGGGAATCTTTTTCACATCAAAGGAGCGCCACTTCCACTATGGGGTAGGTTTTGATCATGTTTTCATGTGCTCTCAATTAGTTTCTTTAATCTTTTATTGTTTTGTTTGCATTATGAAGTATGTTTGAATATCTCATAGGAAGGCTTTTATTTCATTGGTTTAATATTGACTAACAATGCTAATATTTGTCTTTTGGAGTCAACACAATTTCATCATCCCATAGATATGGATCCTACTCATGTTAATATATCTATGAAGGATTTTGTCATCAAAACCAACATGACTCATACTCACTTACTGACTATTTTAAAGAGTTAAGATTGAGCAATATGTTGATTAATCTAAGTGATAAATTCTAGAAAAACTCAAAGCTTGATTTTTGCAAATCAAGTATAGTGGAGTGGAGACCATAAATTCTAAAGAAGGTATGAATGATCCTAGGGTAGATGCATGCATATCCTTTAAAATATCCTATGTGCATTCCTTCACTCAATATAAGCCGCTCAATCCTTATACAACTTTGTGCATCAATAATACTTTACAACTTTGTACAAAAATACAAGTGTAGACACCTAAATTTGGACACTTAAATTATCCAAATTTATCCCCTTTCGTCTAAGCAACCTGTTATTTGCATTAATTAAGTAATATCGTTATTATTTAATTAATATCCTTAAATTCTTCTAAACCCCTAAGGTATTCAGTTAATAATTAAATACCTTACCCCTTTCATCAAATGAGTTAAATATGACATTTATTTAATTCCTCACATATCACATCTCTTTCTTAATCCTAATTATTCTCCTAATCTCATCATTAGGGATGTGCACATGCATAATCCTTGATCAGAAGGTGTCGCATCCTCCAACTTTTGCAAGTTGGCCCCTAATCTCTCTTAGCCACCTAACCCCCCTCTAATCCTTCATTAACTAGCCTAATCAACCTCCCAAGGAATTTTTAATTCTTTTTATCCTTCCAAAGAATATTAAATTCATTTTTCTCTTCCCCGTGTGATCTTTGACTTGTCACATCAAGTCACATGTGAACTCTTCCCCATGGAATCTTTGACTTGTCACATCAAGTCACATGTGACAAGTGTTTACCTTTTTAGGCACCTTGTCTTATCCAAAGTACTTTCCACCTCTCCCTTTGGAACTTTGTCTTATCCACAAGATTCCCCAATCATGTGAATTTTAAATTCACTTTTTATTCCTCCAAGGAATCTTCTCATCTCCCAATGTACTTTCAAAGTACATGTCCTTGCTCCACATCATGTACCCTCCTTCCACCTCATTTACACATCACCATTTCTAAGCCATCTCACATTCCACATGTCAAGATGTGAGGGCTTGTGAGTTTTCAACTCACCATAGCCCTTCATCTTGACCTTGTTGGATGAATCTCAACCATTGAATTCTCTACAGAATTCAACTTCTTCTATAAATACCCCCTATTTTCTCTCATTTAAGGGGGAGATCATTGTGCTAACCAAACTCTTGCAAAAAATAATCTGAGCCATACTTAGTTAGAATTCGCATTTGCTTGCATACAACATAGCATCCTCATCCATTTTCCATCCATATTGCATCTCATCCATACATATTTTTCCATCAAAAGGAGCATATATTACGTCAACAATCGAAGGGCCAACCAAAGGAGCATCTTAACAAGGTATTATCGTTCTACCTATTTTGTTAGGTTTAACTTTTAGCCCAATCTTGAGGTGTTAGGTGTTTAGGTGGTTTCTTGCATGTTTTGTGTTGCTGCTCATTTTTGGGACCATGTTTATTCCTAATCACAACAAGAACGATTATCATGCATATTTTCTTTATAATGGCCACACACATTTCATGGTCATGTACATGGGAAAATATGCATCTACTCTTCCATGATTGATTTAACACCATACATGTCCAGTAAGTGATTGCATCTACACCAAATAATTATGGCATCAATTTGACACCATATGAACTCAACATATAGTACTTGTATGTCCATATAGAAAGCACATCATACACATATGAAACCTATAAAAACATTATTAAGATATTATCTAATAGCCACCTATATAAATAGTTGTCTTGTACTAAGTACAAGTAGAGAAGAATGTATATAGCTATTTTGTTTCACACATATCACTATATAGTGTATATTTTCTCTCAAACATAATTCAATTCTTCCACTCTTTTCAAATGTAAATTTTCTTTTTTATCTAAAATTTCCATTTTAATGTTTCATAATATATTTTTTTATTTTTTATTTTTGTTCTAATTTTCTTGGGTATCAAATTACCATAATGCAATAATGAAAGTGTCACTATAGCAATTTAATGTTATACTAGAGTTGGCATAGGAGTCTTGATGATGATGAAAATTATACAAGTGCTCATTTGTGAATACATTAAAGCATAATTTGGATCCACCAAAATCCCATTAATGATCCAATCAATAACTAATAATTAAATATATATATAAGCCCATGATATGAATCCTTTATAATACCAAAAGGAGAGGATGTGTTGAGAGGAAGATAGGTGAGAGAGGATAAAGAAGGTTGGGAATCAAGTGCACCAACAAACTCATCAAAGGAAAACATAGGAGGTAATATAGAAGAGGATGGAGGATCAAAAGAGAGTAGAGAATAAGGCCCATCGTGAGGAGGGGGAGAAACAACCTTAGGGGTAGAGTTTTTAAATTTTTTTCTTGATTGATTAAGGGAACATATTTGTGTCTATTTTTAGATTTCATTAGGATGTGCTAGAAATTTATTTTCTTTTTACTATATCGCTTCATATGTATAAATGTTAAATTATTCAATTCTTGCATCTTGTGCTTTATACCCACATATCATTTAGTATTGTTTCTAGGCACACGTTAATATTGATAGAATGCTTTGGAGTCATACCCTTCAGGTAGAAGAATAAATGTGTCTAGTTGATATTGGGTTTCCTTTCCATCTTAAAGAAATTTATCTTGCAATTATTATTTTTAAAGAGTGTTTTAAAGAACTTGGAGAGGAAAGAAGTGGAAATGAGATCAACAGAGAGATCATAAGATAGTTAATTAACATTTTTCCCCCTTTGTCTCATAATCTCTCAAACTAGCATATAGATCCAAAAAACTGGTGTTTTATTTAAAAAATAGTTTATCTTGGATTGGTGATAGGAGGATTTCCATAAAACCCCATTGAATATCAATGTCAAATAGGTGCTAGTGCATTTATTGAAATAATAGATTGAAATTATAGCATGAAACCACTTGACCTTCTATGGGGTCTTATTTGTAATGAACTAAGTTTGTGAAGTTAACATGTATGCTAGGTTGTACTTGTAAATGGATCAAAAAGTCTTGATCTATTTAATTCAAGGACTGAATAGAGCTATGATAAAAAGAGTATAACCACTCAAGTGTGTGATCCTTGAGTTTCTTAGGAAAAAATTAGCAAGTATATGATCATAATATATCAAATCAATATATGTATCATTAAATTAGTATATGTATGTCATTGGGTTCCCTTTTCTATCTTACATTATAAAATGAGAGGTAAAAAACACAACTATCAATAAATTAAAGATAATCTTAGGTGAAATTGGATTGTGATGTAAATCCATGGTGACCTCTCTAGAGTTGGTGGGAAGTGCATATAACTTCTATTGCATGGTCCTCAAATGGTTTACAATATATAACATGAGAAGATCAAAGCCCAAATGATGGAGGAAACTAATTCAAGATTGGTAAATAAAACCCATATGATAGGGGCACAAAACAAAAGGAAAGAGGTGGAAGGAATCAAAGGGAATGTAGAGGTAGCATGGGAGAGTATGGAAAAATGTAAGAATTTTTGGATAGTCATAAAGAAGGGATAAAGTGGCCAGCGAGGCATAATTATATGAAGGGATATGATTATAATGGGAAATGGGCTATAGCGCAAATGATAATGGAAGTAAAGGGGCTACAAAAGTGCAGGATGCATAAGAATGAATGGAGGGATGAATAACAGGAGATAGTTGCATTATAATAAGGTTAACCATATTATGTAGTGTTTACAAGTGTGAAATGATATAATGGTTCTTGTCATACTCCATGTGTACATAGTGTACATCATGGTCAACTGCCATTAATAGGAGAGAAGTTATTGGCCTCTTTAGGATTAGAGAGTGTAATTTAGGACATGGTGAGGTTAAGGTGAATCCTATTATGTAGGGGAGAGAACTAGAGTGGGAAGGATAGAAAGCACAAAAAATAAGGAGTGAATGAGTAAAGGGACACTATATGGCTAAGTGTGGGGTGAAGGGTGAAGGCAAAGAAGAAAATACAAGAATAGATAAAGAAATGTTATGGGAAAGGAAAAATAATCTTGGGAGAAGGATAAAGAGGTGATAATAATAAGGTTTTATAGAGGAATAATAAGGAGAAAGGTATGGTAGGTTTTATTATGTTAAAGAGTTATTTTAGAAGGAAAAGTGTAAGTATTAAACAATGTAAAATTATTTTCTAATTTTATTCTTGTTTATTTTTTTTCTAAAAAAGATTAGAAGGTTGTGGTGAAGAAGTGTCAAGTTCACCAACTAAAATTAAATTTGGTTTACCATAGGTTAACTTAGTTTTTAATGAAGGAATGTGTAACCTAGGCTCTTTCTTTTAATACATTATTTTAATCAATAAATAAATATGAGATACAATATTGGTGTACAATAGAGAACATTAAAAATACTATATTTTTTATTTAAACTAAAATAGTGTACACAACTAGGAGAGGAACTAGAAAAATACAAGAGAAAGGTTAAGAATGTGCATCCATAAATGTTTGAAGGATATATTTGAATAAATAACTAGAAAGAAGAAGACTAGATTCTAGTAAATAGAAATTTTTAGACTTATAGTATATATTAGGAAAGAAACATTGAGCTTGGACACTCCTATAAGATATCAACATTGGGTCTATGTGAGCTCTTATAGGTCACTAACACTAGGTTTGGGTTATCCTATTAGTCACTAATGATGTTTGGGTGATGGTGTAGGTCATTCAAGAGGTATAGGCTCCAGATTTTTGTCTCCTAGGGTTCGAAAATTATTGACACTTGATCATCTATCTATCATGATCCCTAGTCTAGCTATTTCTCACATAGAAAATTCTTCAATCATTTGTTATTCAATCTAAAGTTGATGAGATAGAAAATGGGATATGGCTATTTGGGAGACTTCCTCCATTAGTCCCCTAAGTATTATTTTTAGACATTTTCCTAAATCTCTTTAAATATTATTAAGTGTGTGAAAGCTTTATTGTCATAAGAGAGGGGTGTGTCTATAGTTATCCTAAATGAATTTAAAACACTAGGGGAAAATCTAGTGGTGAAGGATTAAAGTTGATTAATGTAATTGACTAATTTTTTGAAAGGTGGTAAGAGGATTGGTGATAAAATCTCTAGGAGAGCACAAAATATGGATTCTAAGAGGATAGTCGAAAGGAAATTGAGAATGTGATGAGAAAAGAGCAAGGGAGGCAATGGAGATAGGATGAAAAGGAGGATATAAATATGATGTGGAAGATATTGAAAATGGGGGGTGAGATGAAATATAACAAATGAATACTTTTGTAGATGTCTTTAATGTAGTGGCCTAAAAAACACATTAACATGAGAGAATAAATAAAAAACCTAGTATCAAGAGAAATTTGGGAGGAATTATTTCAAATAAAACCAAATATGATTTTTTTCATTCCATCTAAATTATCATTTGAAACATGTTAGAGCCACTTATTAATTAGGATCATAGGCTTTTTAAAAAAATTAAATTTCTAAATCTAATCCAAATTTTAGTGTTCAAAGTCCATAGGTGTCCAAACATCAATATATGGAGTGCACTAGTATTTTTTTTAGTCAAGGCCCAAAAGAAATTCTACGGTAGGTTTTAATGGGTCTAAAAAGTCTTATAAGTGGTTATAAAATATTCTAGTTTTAGGTAAAAGCACAAAAATGTGGCAAATGAATCCTAGAACATAGTTATGGGATCCGACACTAATTGCCTTTAGAAATGGAAATTAGAGATTTCGAAGTAGGAAATTTCTAATCTTGTAAAGACATGAATAAGGATCTTCAACTTGATGGACTAAGATAATTTTTTAATGCCATCCTTCATCCTATGAAATATTGCTTCAGCATCTATATAATCTATTTCACTTTCCATGCTTCCAAATTCTATTTTCCATTTGTAGGATTATATGTCTCTTTGAAAAGGTAAAATCTCATTTCCACTTGATAGATATGTTGGGTGTCTCTATTTTAAGTTTGTCCATGAAACAAAGGAATTATTAATATCATTAAAAGGTTATAGATAATAAAGGTTAATAGATTTGTTATATTTGATAGATATGTTGGGTGTCTCTTTGGCCATGAAACAACGGAATTATTAATATCATTAAAAGGTTATAGATGATGAAGGTTAATAGATTTGTCATATTATAACTTTATGCAAAATTAAAAAAACTAAAGGTATGGATAAAATCTTGTAATGGCCTTCTTCAATTATCAATTTTTCTTTCTTCGTTTTGGTTTATTAAAAAATGTTTAATAACTCTTTACCTATGCTATCATGTAGTATCATGTTATCTTTGCCTCTTTACCTAATATTTGGGAGCAAAAAATTAATTGAGCATAGTACTAGTCTGTTAAAATATGAGGTTAAACTTTATATAATAAACCTAACATTAAACTCAACTCTAATTTTGACCTAGATGTTATGGCGGAGTGACGACACAGGCAAGGTTTTCGAAGACACCAAGGTTTGCAATATGATGGAGGAACTCAGCATAGATGGCCTTTCAATAACAGAAAGGGAAGAAACTTTCAAAAATCCAGAAGGAATGAATCCTTTCGGGCATGGAAGGCTCCGGCTAACCACGGTTTTAGAACTGGGGGCATACGAAATGTAGGGCAAAAGACTAGGAAAATAGTGCAGAATGATGGGAGATTTAGGTTGATGTTCTCAAATGAAAAGGTGGATTTCAGACAGCTGGAAGGAAAATTTTGGCGCCCAAAACAATAGACTGAGAAGGCGGAACCAAGCAAGGTAATGCCTTACATTTCCCACACTACTGTGGTTTCTATGTCGTTGGAAAATAGAGAATGGAATGACTCTGTTAGTTTTCTAAAGACCCATGCTTTTTTCATGAAATGGGGTGGGAAATGGTCGGCTTTTTCTAAGATTAGGGCCTGGTGCGATGAACACTGGGGTAAACACTGTGGTCTTAAAACCCTGGAAAATGGGTTCTATTTGGTGATTTGCCAAATGACCCAGGACAAAGAATGGATCATCAATAGTGGCCCATTCATGATAGAAGGGAGGGGTTTTTTTATATTAGATTGGACACCAAACTTTGATCCTAACATAGCAAACACAGAGGAAGTGCCAATGTGGATCAGGTTGAAGAATCTCCCTCAAGAATATTGGGATCTGGAAACTCTTAAACACATTGGAAACAAATTAGGTGTTTTTGTGAAGTTGGAGGAAGTTGTGGCAAAATCATATTATAGCATGTTTCTCAGGATTTGCATTTTAAGACAAACAATCCACCCTCTTCCATAGATGATAGAAATAAAGACAAGGGAAGGTGTTTGGCGACAAAAGGTGGAGATAGAGGATGCAATGATTTCTTGCTCGAAATGCGCAGGGAAAGAGCACATAGAAGGTCACTGCCCAAATGTGAAGAAGGGAAAAGGGTTAGCCCAAAATACCCTTGCTGAGGAACTGATGAGCTTATCTGAATCTGATGCTTGGGAGGATCATTGGAACACATGGGAATGGGGGATCCATCGAATGCAGAAGAATAGCTCATCTTTTTAAACAACAAGAACCAATTGCTACTGGGACGGGATCTAGAAAGAGGAAATAGATTTTCTTTTTGAAAATGGTTCAGAGTTGATGTCTCAAGTTTGGACTCATCAAGAATCGAGCCAAGTGGTGGAAACCTTTATTGTCAAAAGTGCAGAGAAATTGAAGACATTGCTAGTCTCAGATGAGCAACCGGCAGAACTGATTGCTCAAATAAATGGAAATGGTGTGAATGTTGGGCAGAATGAATCTCCTCCTACGGATGATGGTATTGCTTCGGGTCAAACCCCTCACAGAAGGGCTGAAGGATCTGAACTTGAACCAGATTTGCAAGGAAACTCCCATTCACCAATTAAAAAGGGGAGTGTAAACAAACTCATGCTTAGTCAAGCTGAAAAGCTTGGGGAAGATTGGGATCAAAACTCTCCATGCAGTAATAGGCAGGATATTAATGCAGAGGACAAGGTTCTTGAAGATGACATTCTAGTGGAGAATAAGGAAACCGTCTTTAAAGATATTCCCATCTCCCCTATTTGGAATCTAGAGAGTGCTTTTGAAGGTGTTAGAGATAGCAGGGGTAACCTAGAAGACTTAGATTTAGATATGGCTTCGGATGAGGATCATGGTGGTGAAGATATGCTTGGTTTACAAGATAATTTAGGGATTATTGAGAAAAGAACAATAGAGCAATCTTCAGCTTTAATTAGTAAGGCTAAAATTGGAGAGAAGAAAAAATGTGGTCCTAAAACTAATAGGATGTGTCTTGAAATGGCTGGCAATGCGGTTGGATAGAGTAAATTGAGATCGGGAAAAGGCTATGCCTTTTCCCGACAGCCATGAAAATCTTATAGTGGAATGTCAGGGGCTGCAATGCCCCTGAAAAAATCCGTTTGATCAAAAGATGTTTTGATTAAACGAGGCCCGCCCTGGCTTTGCTTCAGGAAACAAAAATTAAGGACCCTGATTTTGATTTCTGTTTTAGATACTTTAGTAGATGGAAATGTTTTCTTACTGGGGTTGTGATTGCTTCAGGGGGACTTGGTGTCCTTTGGAATGACTCGGTAGTTGATGTTCAGGTCATTCGTCAGGATAGATTGTGGCAATGGCTAAGAGTTGATTCTAAATAGCTTAGGATAAGATTTTCAATAATAAACATTTACGGCCCAAATAGCTCAGCCCAGAAAAAGGTGCTTTGGCAAGAACTTTCAAAAAATTTAGGCATTGAGAATGAAAGGATGTTTCTCCTGGGAGGTGATTTTAATGTTATTTTGAGGCCTTCAAATAAATTGGGGGGTGTATGTTGGTCAGGACAAAGCCAACAGGATTTTTGCGACTTTGTGGTGAATAATGGCCTCATTGAACTGCCCTTTAAAAATGGTGAATTTACATGGACAAACCGGAGAGGTGGTTTTCTTAATATAGCTGAGAAGTTGGACTGATTTTTGTTAGTAGGGGATTGGGCTGCTCAACAGTGGACTTGTGAGGCTGAGATCATATCCTTAACTGGATCAGATCACTATCCCATTGGTCTGAGAATTCAAAAAGAGGCCACGTCGGATCGTTGCCCTTTTAAGTTTGAAGCAATGTGGTTTTGGGCTGAAGGGTTTAAGGATCTAGTAGCTAAGTGGTGGAAAAGTGCCCCAAAACGGTCTGACAATAAAGCTTTCATTTTTTTCAAAAATCTTCAATACCTCAAGGAGCAACTTAAGATGTGGAATAGGGAATCCTTCAAGAATATCTTTGCTGAGAAGTTCAGACTGAAGGAGGAGTTGAAGAATTTGCACACAAAATTAATTGAGAATGGGATGAAGGAAAAGGATTTTGCTTTGGAGAAGATCTTGAATAAAGAATGCTTAGAAACTCTAGCTCGGGAAGAAATTTTTTGGAGGCAAAAATCTTAAGAAAGCTGGTTAAAAGATGGGGACAGGAACACAAAAAAAAATCACAATTTTCTAAAGGTGCGTAGATCAAATAATAGGATTTTCTCTATAAAGGACTTTAATGGAAATGTTTTGAATGATGCTAACCAGATCAATAAGGAAGCCATAAGATTTAAGCATTCTAGATCTAATTACTAGTTGTGTGTCTGAGGCACAGAATGTCATGCTTATGGAGGAAGTTTCTTTAAAAGAAGTCAAAAAGGCATTATTTGATTTGGGTGGTGATAAAGCCCCTGGCCCAGATGGCTTTCCGGCTTTATTCTTCTAAAAACTATGGGATATCCTTGCACTTGATCTTTGGGAGGTGGTAGAAGAATCAAGGAGGGGCAGTTTTATTCTCAAAGATTTTAATAACACTTTCATTGCTTTAATTCCGAAAAGGTTGGTGGTCAATTCCTTTGAGGACTTTAGACCGGTTTCTTTGTGCAACACGATTTACAAAATAATATCTAAAGTCATGGCTAATAGATTGAAAAGGGTTATGGACTCGGTGATTTCACTAGAGCAAAGTGGCTTCTCACCGAATAGATCAATATTTGAAGGTGTTATAGTAGCACATGAAACTATTCATTTTATTCGAATGGCTAAGTTAGAGAGGATAATGGTTAAATTAGACATCAAAAGGGCCTATGATGAGGTTAACAGAGGTTTTCTGTTGAAAGTTTTAGAGAAGTTTGGGTTTTCCAAAGAATGGGTGGCTTGGGTCCAAAGTTGTATCAGCACTCCCCGTTTTTCTGTGTTGGTGAATGGAAGTCCCCAAGGTTTCTTTGATTCAACCAAAGGGATTAGGCAAGGGAATCCTATATCTCCTTTTCTTTTCATTATCTTGGCTGAGGTTTTAGGAAGATTAATCTCCTGAAAACGTAGTAATGGTCTTTGGAAAGGCATCAAAATTGCAGAAGGTATTAATCCCATTTCACATCTACAATTTGTTGATGACACTTTCTTGATGGGGGAAGCAGCCTTTAGAGAAGCTCGAGTGATGAAGGAGACCTTAGATGCTTATGGTAGAGCATCCGGGCAATGTATCAACTAGAGGAAATTAGAAATTTTCTTTTTTAATACACCCATTCAAAAACAACTGGAAATTTGTAGAATTCTTGGGATGAGATCAAGATCCCTCCCAAACAAATATTTGGGTATACCTCTTTTTGGGGGTGCCAATAAAGCTGGTGTTTGGAAAGATTTGTTAGATAGTTGTCTAAGTCGGATGGATGGTTGGAAGAGCAAATAGCTAACTGCTGCAAGTAGAATCTTAATGCTCAAATCAGTAATCGCGGCGATCCCAGTATTCTCAATGATGTGTTTAAAGATCCCAAAGAAGGTAATTAGGGCCATTGGGCAACAAATGTGAGTTTTTCTAGAATGGTGCAAGTGAGCAAGACAAAATCCCTTTGTTAACATGGGACAAAATTTATCGTTCCAAAGACAAAGGTGGGGCTGGTTTGAGGGATTGGCAGCTCATGAATGAAGCTCTTGGTGCAAAGCTGGTTTGGAGTATATATTCAAACCCAGAGTTGTTATGGGTTAAAGTTTTGAAGGAAAAGTATCTTGATTCAATAGAGGATCAACGGATCTTCACTATCTGCAACCCGGCTAAAGGTTCAGCCATTTGGAACTTTATTGTTTCTTGTAGGCCGATTATTCTTAATCATATCTCATGGAAAATTGGTAATGGTCTCAAAGCAAAATTTTGGGATGACTCGTGGGATGGTTTGCCAAACTTGCGAGATGAGATTGGCTCGCAGGAGCTTAGGCTTCTCTTTCAACAAAGATGGGGTGACAGGGTCTAAGATTATCTTGAACCAAAGCAAGGCCCCTTTGGACAGGAATGGGATTGGAAGGAGTTAGGTAATGAGGGCTTATCAGATCAACAAATGGAGAGGATGAAAGGAATTTTTCAGAATAGGAAAGTGTTGCTAACTAAAAATGAGGACAAAGTGGTTTGGTGTGGGTCTGTAAATGGGAACTACTCAATCAAAATTGGGTATCAGTTATTGGACTCTTTAGAAGGGGATAATTTTTGGGCTAAGAAGCTATGCCGGAATAAAGATTGTTTACCAAAAACGGACACCTTTGCTTGGCTAGCAGTGAGGCAGAATTTTGACAGGTAAGAGGAGGAAGAGACTCGGTTTTGCAAGCCCAACAAAATGTGTGATGTGTGATGTTGCTGAGGAATCAATAGATCATTTGCTTCTTCAATGTAATCCTGCAACAGGATGTTGGGAGAACCTAAGGTCGAAGTTGGGATGGCAAGGACCACTTCAAAAGACATTAAAAGAGGTTTTTGAGGGCTGGCCCACCTTTCAAAAAAAATCCCTACTTTCAAGTATATGGATAGTGAGCCCCTCTATTGTAGTATGGGAGATCTGGAAAGACAGGAATAGAAGAATTTTTTTGGATAAAAAAGAATTTCAGAATAGACTGCTGAGTAGAATTGATCATATGATAGAAGAAGTAGTAGGGACTATTGCTTCACAGCTTCAATTTTTGTGAATTCCATATTCTTTGGATGATAATAGAATCCAAAAAGCTTGGCCAAGGATAAAGATAAGGCCAACCAAGGATTTTGAGGTGTCTTTTGATAAGAGGGCTGACTCTGAGGAAGTGTGTTGGGTAAAACCTTTTGAAGGGTGGCATAAGGTGAATTTTGATGGGGCTGCAAAAGGCAACCCTGGCCCATCTGGGGCAGGTGCAATTGTTAGAGATAGTCTTGGGAATACGATTGCCTTAGGAGCGAAAAAGCTTGAAGATGGGACAAATAATGTGGCTAAGGCGAAGGCAGCTTTACTTACTGTTGGCTTAGCTCGATCAATGGGTGTTTGAAAAATTCACTTAGAAGGGGATTCTTTGATCATCACTCAAGCTATTGCAAATATGGCAGCAAAGGCGTGGCATTTGCAGAGTTTCATAAGGGCAATTCTTAAAGAATTAGAATTTTTTGAGGACTTTAAGGTGAGCCACATTTGACGCTCGGGAAATAGAGAGGTTGACTGCCTATCTAAGTGCGCAGTATCTTTTGATAATATTGGGGAATCCAAGATGGAAGATTTTAGGCACGTGCTTTTGAGGAAGATGAGTAGAGAGGTGGTTGATTTCCTTGATTTTTAGTAGTTTTTAATTATGGTTATGTTTTCACGGATGTCGAGGTAAATAATGGTTGTCAGTTTTTATTCGCAAGTTGGAGGGCTAACAGTAAAAAGATTTTGAGTTTTTAAACAAAATCTAAAAGAGATTTGGCAGTGAAGGAAGTCAGGTACTTGTCAGTGTAGGGGTATTTATTAGAAGGCTTGGGGAATGATGATCATCCTTTCTAGATCATAGGAAAAGTTTTTACATATTTTCTAATTAATGTGTTTGGTGTTGTTTTGACGGCGGAGGAAGCATTCGCATTAATGTCCTTGGACAGGTAGTAGTAGGATGAAATATTTGGCACGGATGGGCAGCTTTTTAAAAGTTGCAAAACGGGGAAGGATGTGTTCAGAATTACGAAAAGAAGTTCGCCAGAGAGTGAGGAAAGTTGATCAGAGTGAAGATGGAGGCCATGTATTCGTTCACAACGAAGAAGCAGCAGAAAGGGTTTTTCGGTCCAGTCACGGAATTTAGGCTGAAATTTTTGTTGAAGTGTCTGCACGATGAAGTTATTGAGGCGATGTTGGAGACGTTGGGGGATCTTTTTATGGGTGCCAAACATAGGGGGAGGCTGAATGTTGATATAGCTTCCATGATTTTTGCATGGGGTTTAGAGTTGAAAAAGGATTTTGATGTGATCAAGTGGGTAATGCACTCACTTTTTGAGGAAGATTTGTTGCTAGGGATCGAATCTTTCTTTGAATGGGCAGTCCCAAGTGTTGGGTTGGACGTTTCAGAAGGGATTGAGGACATGGATGAAGCAAACGAAGAGGGCTTGATCTCGTTTGTGAGGTGGCGAAGGCAAATTGATAGAGATGCCTATAAGTTGGAAATATTAGCTGCGTGGGAAAATCTGAAATTGGTGCTAAGGCGGCATGAGATTGCACCAAACCAGGTGGAATCAAACATTCCACAACAAATCCCTTGAAGGAAGCAGATGGCTAGAAGAGGTGGAGTTCGAAGAGCAAGGGCAACCAGGTGTGGTGAGTAGGTGTAGAGATGACAAGCCGGTTTTTTGGGTGTGTTTTTGCAACTTTTTTGAAATTTCGTTTTAAAGCGTGCATTATTTGAAAAAGACGGCAATGGAAGGCTCTGTGAAGAAGGCTGGAACGGCACAGTGTGGTCGTGGTCCGAAGCAATTAAGAGCCGACTTTTAAGAAGTTTTTTGCAAGATAGTTGCAGATATGTTTAAATCTGAATTTTTTGTGAAGTTGTAGACTTTGTAGAGATTAATCTTAAGTTAGCTAGTTGAACATGTTGATATTTTGTAAAAGTTGTATAGGGGTTTCTTAGGTTTATATTTGGGGGGTTTGGAAGCCATTTGATTGGAGATGACTCTTTTTGTATACTGGCAAGATGTAGGAAATCAGGCGTTTGTTGTTTATAGCTAGGCATTGTTAATAGGCATGGGGTGTGGTTGGTATTAAACTGTTGATATGCTCTGATGTAAGGACCTTTTATATATTTCAATAAAAGAAACTTATTACTGATCAAAATTATATATATATATATATATATATGAGGTTAATCTTAAAATCCAATAAGAGAGGACAATAAGAGGTTTGGCATGAAAGAAGTGACGCTTCATTCTACTATTTACCAATTACAGCACTTATTTCCATTTTGTTTTCTCATTCTCTGATAGGCCAATATCATCGTGAATGAATCATAGGGCGCCCACTTGCTAGCCCTATAACCTGTATTTACTTAATCGAGTTTTTATATTTATTTAGCGGTTATCTTGGCCCAATTCTTGAAAGGGAAAAGCATGGGCAAGTAGTTGTATCCACAATTTATTGTCTACTTAATGTATTTTTAACTTCAACTTTGCTGTCTATGATGACACAGGAAGCTTAATATCTTTGGACTGCGATAATGTTACATGAGTAATCTTTAAAAACTTAAATAAGCAGCCTTTACTGCCCAAAGAAACCGCAAATTCTTTTTATTGTTTGAACTACCAGAAATGTTGTCTGCCTGCATATGCATTCCTGCCCATATAGATATCTTAGGACTGGGGAGATGCAGTTCATAGACATCCAGGATAGGAAAACAATAGGATTTGAAAAATATAACTACCTGATGCAACATAAATTTCTGCTCCCTGAAAGCAAAATATGGTGGTAGCTTCAGTAGGATCTTGAAATGGGCGACAGCTATGCAACCAACAGATTAATTGAAAATAAAAAATGACTGCACTTTTTATTTTCAATTAATTAATAAATACAGTCAAATGGCATCCAGTTGGCTGCATAGACAGTATGCTTGAAATGCAATATATGAAGAGACAAAAAGATTATTTGACAAATAATTATGTGATGGTTTTAATTAGTTGTTTCTTTGGGTAATTAAATCCTTTGGCCAAAAACCTTGGCTGGATTGTCTTTGTTTTGGGAATCTGACCCATGTGTATTTTAAGCCATCTCAAGTTAAATCTTCGATGATAGATCATAATCACGAGGCAAGAAGACCTACTCATTACACAAGAAATTTTAAGCATTTGTTTGTAGAGTGAATGTAATCCACCGCTTTGGGCTTTACACCCCTCCTGCCTCTTTCAACTAATTTTAACTATTTATTTAAGTAATTGAAGGCTTCCACTACCACCAATTCTAGTTGGATTTTTAATATTCTTGTGTTTGTGTTGTAACTGTTACTAATACACATGGAAAAAATGTCATTATAATGACATCACTCGCTGAGGTCATATTGAAATGAAAACATCTAATTAAAGACATAAAAGTTTCACAATCCATTATATTACCTTGAATGTTTTCAGATTTGACCATGAGCATTTTCCCATCATATATAAAAACATTTTACATCACTCTCCATGATCCATCATCAAGATGTAGATAGCAAGAGACAGAAAGAGAAGAAAAATGTAATGGTGAATGGCAAACCATGCTAGCTAAATAGAAGAATGGGAGTTTAGTTGATGCAGTAAACAAGAAACCAGTAGGGTGGAAAGGAGCAATCGACCACTTTTTTGACTCAAAATTTACAAAAGGAAAATGAAAAAGACAAAAAGCAATACAAAATATCTGAGATAAAATATAATAGAATATCAAGAATATAAGGCAATATAGAAATATGAATGTGTACGTGCATATCCATGTATATGTAACAATGAATCAATATATGGATATAAAGATCAAATCACCTATACCCAAAGTGCAAGCAAAATAATGAAATACCCATAAAAAAAAATATGCCAAAAGTATATGACAATGAAAATACAAATATAACAGAGTATAGGCATAAGAATCAAAAGAAAATGACTATGAGAACACCTGTCAAATCCCATAAAAAAAAATGATAATTCTGATTAAAATAACATATAAGCCTTCATTTGACACAAATACATAATTGGCTTGTACCTATTAATCTCACATTGGTAGGAGTGACTTAAAAGACATTACATGCACCAGAACCTTTGCCATGGAGAAAGAGACTACAGTATAAAAAGCCGAAAGTAATGGGATTACATTCACCATTCCTCCACACTAACCAATACATAATAGTGCAATACTTAACGATGCTTATGTGCTAAGTGGGCATCCTTGCCTAGTAATTATTACAAACATTAAGAATGTCACATACTGACTACCAATGGAGGGCATCTTAGGATGAATTAAAAACATACGGGTAAAATGCCCACAAAAGAGAAAACAAAATGTTTAATTAAAATGTCCTTAGAAGCCTTCAATTAACACAAGAAAGATATTTTTCCAAACATACCAATGCTTATCATGCAATGTAATCACTGATAACATAACGTCATATGACATTAAAGCTTTCTCTTTATGACAAGATGAGGTTCACTGTTCTATCCTCTATTATTCTTCAAAAGAAAATAAAGAAGAATACATTGCAAGCCATGATAAGTATTGTTTATCAAATGTTCCTGCTATTAAAGTCCTTGTAGAATTGGTTCAAAACACAGGCACAGCACCTCTGCACATTCAGCACTGGGACAATTAACAATAAATGTCTAAACTTTCAAACTAAAAGAAGAGAACATGAATGAGACCATGATCTTAAAAATTATTGTCAGCATGCTAGCTAGGTATGGTGTTCCCCTGCTTCCCCTCCCTTTTCCTTCTGAGCAGCTCCTCTCAGCTGCCGTTGCTTTTCTTTGTAGACAGCATTCCTCCGGGAGTACTGTTGTCAGGACACATCAGTTTTGTATGTACCATGAAAACTCATAAAGCACTTAAGTCTTATAAAACAACATTCCTTCTCAACCTGAGCAAAAAAGTGAAAAAATTAAGTGCATCCAGGCACTTGTTACACTAAAAATGTTTAAATTTCCCAATCACTATGCAAGAAATACATATAGAAGATGAACAGAAAAAGAAAGAGAGTGTAAACAAAAGAGAAATTCCGAATTACTGCAGAAGTCTCCACGGTTGCTTTTTCTTCCTTAAAAAGTGTTGCACAATACTACAAATTCTATTTGAAACCCTGACCTTCTGTGCCAGTTCTATAACCACTCAATGGTGGCTCTCAATTCTCAAAATGGCTAAGCCTTAATGATTCTTTCCAAATGGACTTGCCATGTCCTGGCTCCTATTTTTTAGGAGATTCAAATCTTCATGCCCAGATTCTGAAGTTATTTTCATTACTTCGTGACATTTTCCATATGCTTCATCAAATCAATGCGTATCATATACTCTGCCCAGATTTTGGGGTTATCTTATTGACTTGTGACATTGGCAAATGCTTCACTTAGTCAATTGGGTGTTGGGCCCCCAAGTAAACATAAGTCTCACCTCTATGACATCAGGATTTTTCTGAAACCCAGGAATCTAGGCTTTGAAAGTCCTCAATAATATATTCAAAAATGTCAAATGCCTTGTATAATCTGTCCCGGAAAAGTTAAGAATTTTTTCCTCTATTTTTCTATTTTTGAAATTGTTTAGTTTTGGGGTTCTTCGCACCCCACCTTCATCCAGGGTTGTGGGGTTTCAACAAGTACTGACATATTTATCATTCTGTAAAAATACCTATTGAAATCTGAAACTCCTGGGTCTTCTTTCATCTGGAGTTTTTAGATGCATTTAGAAGTCTCATAAATGATTTGGTGTTTCCAAAATCCCAAAATATTAAAGGACTTTGTAGACAGCTTTATTTATTCAATCTGAGATTTGAAGATTTCACAGTGCACTGCAAAAGTTCAAATTCTGCAATATCATGCAGATCTTTCACTACCCAATAATCAAAATAATTAAATTTTTTTCTTTCAAAATACTTCATACATTATCAATTTTTCTGGGTTTTCATGAGGACATCATGACTTTGACATTCCATTGTCATGCAGATACTTTGTTAAACTAAATACCACTTTTTAAAGCAGATCTTGCAGAGATTTTCATGACATAAAAGTCATTACATGAATGCACAATGAAGAATCTTTGCTAAATGCAACGAAATTCTGTAATGAAATTTAATCTACTTTTTTATCCCTTGTACAATGAAAAACCTATGCTAAATTTCCAACTGAGATAGTATGATCGTAGAAAAATTAATTTGTCATTCAAAGGCTGTTTATAAATATGGCAAATATCACTTTAGTAACAGTCATAGCACATCCTAGACTGCACAAACTTTTATTGTTATCCTAAAAGAGTTGACACACAATTATGAGAATCAAGCTAAGAAAATTGTAAATGGGTAGAAAACCTAAAAAGGGAGGACAGGATAGACAATTGACCAATGATTGTGTCAAAGACAGCATCGTTTCTGTAGACTCATCGTTAAACCACAAGAAACTATAGGGTTTTTGGTTCCTCACTTTAAAGATGACACAGCTAATGCGGTACCCTTTTTCAGGTTTACGTATGCTAATCTTGAACATCTTGCCTCAGATGTTCTCAATGATGCATCAAGCCCAATTAATTGTGTAACTGCTGAGGTAGACAATGGGTCGCGGGTCTGTAGAGTCAGCTTGTCAGGCCTATGGTATACTATAATGTCCTATGCATGAAGGGCTAAACCCCGACAGATGTCCTAACCCATCATGTTGGCAAGCGTGTACTTAATAACCAGATGGTGGGGCTCCATGGCCACATGTCCACTATGCTCGTGGCTTCTATGCCTTCACCTCTGAGGTTGGTGAGACGCAAACCTCACCCTTAACACCCTGGGTAGCCACCCTCACTACTAGGCCAATCTTTTGGTGTAGTGGTTGGGCCTTTGTGGTATTAAAGCCAAGGTCTAGAGGTCAAGCCCTACAGAGCGTGGTGGGCTGTAATGTCCCATGTGTGAAGGGTTAAACCCCAGCAGATGTCCTAACCCGTCGTGTTGGCAAGCGCGTGCCTCATAACCAGATGGTGGGGCTCCACGGCCATGTGTCTACTATTCTCATGGCTTTTATGCCTTCACCCCCGAGACTGTTGAGATGCAAACCTCACCCTTAACACCCTGGGTAGCCACCCTCACTACTAGGCCAATCTTTTGGTGTAGTGGTTGGGCCTTTGTCTGTAACATCCCCATTGAGATCTACAATAAAATTCTGATTTTTCTTTTTGCACAAACCCTAATTCTGATTTCTGATTTTTATTTTCTAATTTCAAACAAAATATCACAGTGAACATACAAGTGCCCAAACATGACAAATAAACATGCCAACTGATCCTACAAATTGATATTCATATCAAACATGAAATCCACCATGAAAAACACAAGATAGGGCATCCAAATACAACATACAAATCTGATTTTGTGTAGATAACTTCTGCTGTTACAAAACTGAATATTCTGGACTGATTTTACAAAGAACTCAAGGGCTCAAACATGCCAAACATATGCCCAGATTTCTGCTCTACAAATCAGATCTGAAACTATGATTATACATACCAAATATATGCAAGATAGACTTCAAATATCAAACCCTAGATGGGCGAAATTCTTCCTTGGTAAGTGCTTAGGGTTTGCTACTCCAAATATGCAAAATCGCCCTCCAAAGGTGGGCACTCAGGTCTGCTCCAAGTGGTGCTCCAAATTAGGACAAAACCCTAATGCAATCTGCTCACAAAATGCCACAATAATTCTGCTTCAAATTTGATTTGCAAATCTGATTATGCAATGATGCTCCAACCTCCAAATGTCTCCAATGAAATGCAAATAGAACTCTGTTATGAATCCTCCACAAGATGAGCTAGGTTTTTGTCCAACTCACCATATTCACAAGGCTTTTCGTCCTTGGAATTAAGCCCAACCAAAGTTGCAGCCAAAGAGAAGAATCTCCAAATGACAATATGATATGAATGGATGTCAAATGACTTGCACTTTACTTTCTTTTATAGCCCTCCCAAAATAAAAAAGCCTTAACAAGGCCGACCTCCTTTATTTTATTTTTTTATTATTATTCATTATTTATTTTTTATTTTTTATTTTTTCCTTTTTCTCCTCCAATCTTAGCCAACCCCAATGTTCTTATTTTATTTTATTGATTATTATTATTATTATTATTATTATTTTTAGACTAGGTATCCGTCCCCCTATAAACTACAGTGCACCTGGTAAACTTTTTTCACGTGACCGGTGGCCCTGGCACGACACGCCCTCCAATACCACGGGTTTGGGGGCAGACTAGACCTCATGACCTCTTGCCTACAACAGGATGCTTTAGCCAATCAAGCTAGGCCCCCCACCCCATTTATTATTATTTTTTAATTATATTATTTATATTTTAATATTATATAACATATATACTAGTGTTTAAAAACACTATTAAAATAGGGTTGATGTAGGGCAGGAAAAAGGGGACATTACATATACCCAACCCAAAAGACATATTAAGTCAATGCCCTAACCAAGGTTTGATAAAAGGCATTGACAGAGCAAACTATTGGGAGAAGAAATAAAATAATTCCACATTGAAACAAACATCATTACAATGATATTGGTCCAGGCTCACATATCCTTCATACTTCTTGATGAATATTATATCACTTCGTTCTGACAGTTATCCCAACCGAAACCATCTCAGAATTGATTAAGGGTTACATTTCAAGGCCCCTTTGATTTAACGACCTGTTCTTGATCAATAACCAAAGATGTTGCTTCATCTGGATAAAAAATTGATATGTGATTCACTACATGGACCTTGAGACACTTTGGAAAATACAGAATTCTAGTGAAAAATAAGATGATATTGTATTCAATAAATGGACCTTGAGTGGACCTTATAGTGAATATCTAGTGCTTGAATGGCAAAGTTTAAAAGTTTGAATTCTGAGGGGGTTAGACTATATGTGCCCCATAGCCTAAGCACAGTCAGCTGCAAAGGTTGGTCTAATATGCAGAAATGCTACCTAGTATCAGCTGAGCACAACGCATCATGGATTATTACAAAAGAATGCACTCCCGGAGATATGAGTTAATCACAAATATAAAGATCATGATCAGGAGATCAGCAATATTTAGGCCCTTAACAAGAGGATGTTTCCTCTTCTACACTTTTGTCTCTACAAGGCCATCAAAGGTATCTCCCTAAGGTTCAATACAGGATAAATTCACAATATTCTTTAAGGATCTGCAGGTAAACTGAACCCTACTAGCATAAGGAATCCCAATTCTCTGTTGCTAACTACTCTTAACACCAATTTACCAGTGAAAAGATGATCAAAACATTATTTGATCAGACAAAAGAAATCGTACATCAATTCTTCCATAATAGGAAGCCTTAAAAGTGTTCAAGAATCAGCTCCCTAAATATGAATTCCCTGAAGAAAATATATATTCGTTTAAGAACTAATTTAAACTGGATTTTAGTGAAATTAATGACAGTGAAAACCCACATCTTTAATACACAGAAAAGAAACAATTCTCATAAGATTTGATTAATTTCATGTTATCCAGAGCGGTGCCCAACTACACTGGGCAAACCGATAGCAAAGGCATGAAGAGAACACAGTGATTTTCAGAGATCTCACCCTTCTTTTATAAATTTGCATTACCACTTAACAGATCTAGATAGAAATACAACAATAACAGTATCACACTCACTAGAATTTATTCCTATGTAAATTCACATAAAAAAAGACATCATGTTAAGATGAAAAGCTTAAAACCAAGTACCATCCAAAAGAGGCAGTATAGTATATACTAATATGGAAATAAACTACGATACATTCTGGGCATTTTTCTGGCCAGGTATACATTTCAGAATGAATGCCTTGCCACAATTTAAGATCTAACCAACAAAATTTCCCAGCATTTGTGATTGCTAACCCCCTGCAACCTTCACTATCCTTGACAATCTCATCCTGACAGAGTGATCTCAACCAGACTACATAAAACCTAAGTTACCGGTTCGGGTTTGGGGACAGGTGCAGGTACGAGAACCCGGTACGTGGGTACGTGAAATTTTTTTTAGGGGTTTGGGTACGTATGGGTATGTCTGTATATATATATAAATATATATATATGTACTATATATACAAAAAAAAAAGAGAAATATACAGAATTGTAAAACTGAATCATTTCATAGTATGATACTCGATCATTGATCAATGCAAAATGCCAATTGATAGTTGAAAAATATTCAATTAGGCCATATCAATGATATCATATACGTCTATGTTCAACTAAAATATGCAACTTAAATACACCCCAGATCTTTAAATGACCATAAATCCAAATGACAATGACTGAAGTCTTAAGCATATAATCCACTGAAAAAACTTCCTAATTACATTGAGAAATGCCTTCATTCACGAGTATATATGTTATCAATTATCATTGATACTTTATGGAGCCCTGCTACAGCTAAGCTTCAACATAAGGCATCATCATATCTCGTTCTTTCTGTAATCATCAGGCTTCAAAAAACAGTTGGATGCAAAATAAATCTGTTCTTCAAAATATTCAGAGAAGGGAAGAAAAAAATTAAATAAATACCGGAACAACTAACCAAGGTCCAAAGTAAATAGATGGGAAAATCGATGCACAAAATGAAAGAGAAAAGAAAAGAAGACTACTGAAGGTTGTGCATGTGTGTTTGTGCTGCATTCAGATTGTATTGGATAAGGATCTGATCAACGAATCACACAGGGTTCGTGCTGGGTGCACACAGGGCGCGCGCCCAGCACTGTGGGTTGCGTGGGTGCGCGTACCCTGGCAAACCCACAGTGCTGGGCACGCACCCTGTGCGTACCCAGCACGTACCCGCAGATGAACCCGAACCGGGTGCGTACCCGAACCGGGTTCGGGGCCTGTGGGTACGAACCCTGCATCATAGCATAAAACTGATTTTATCTTTGAAATTTATGACTCCTATGACTTCTTTACAAAATGCAACAACTTCGAACCTGAGCTAGAAACAGAGGAAAAAGATCCAGAACAAGGAGAAGAGCCTCTATATATAGCAAAAGGAAGCAGTGCTCACCTAATGATTTATTGACAATTGTCCCTTGTTACATTCACATGCCTTCTCTTGGATAAAATCAAATAGGGCCCCACCATTCCTAAGGAAACAGTGACTATGCATCACTTCTTGGTGCTTGACATTGTGCAAGTTACTCCAAACTTGGATGTAATGGGGTGTCTCTCTGCTGATCATACAACTCAGCACCAGTTGCATGCATGCTGGATGAGCCTGCAGTGAGGGACTCAAGGCACTTAGTCACCTCCTCTTGGTTTGTAGTGAGCTAATTAATTTCTTCAGTTATATTGTCCAGTTCTCCATATATTCATCGATGCTATTTCAAGGTATGAGGAGAAAGGGTTTCAACCTCATCTTTGTTTCTCTGATGATCTCATCAGTTGATGGTCTCTCTCTGTTGTGTGTTAGTAATGTTGAGGATGATGCCATTGCTTCTCTCTACTGAAATATGTCATCTTCAATGTCAACTGAAAAAAGGGAATTTATGAAGGTTTTTGATATGTATCTATTTGTAGAACCCTTCTACTCAGTTCTGGACTTGCTTGTCCATCAATAATTAGAATCAACCAACTCATATAGCTCAATCCTTCTGTAAAAGTTGTGGCCTGTGCAAAGCATGCAACTCTCTAACCTATGGAAGGAAAGACAAAAGAGGAGAAGAATAAAGAACAATGAATAAAGAAGAGAGAAGAGAGAAGAGAAGAGGTAAACAAATCTAGCCTGTCAAAACTTTACTCAAATGACACCCAAGTCCATCCCTAGCCAAAGTCTGCTACTAACTTCTCTCATTCTGCATCAGAGGGGAGCTACATATTCCTGATCTTATTTAAGTCTTTAATTATAACTTCGCACTGGTATAATGTCCCTAGGGTTTAACCTTTAGGGTTCAGCTTAAAATCAAGCAATAGCAGTCAAATTACTTCTAAACCCTAGCCATGATAATGAATAATGCGAATTTGGGCAAGATATTAAATAACAGGTACACACAGATCAACTAAGCTGTAACTAATTGCATTCCACAGTTTAAGCTTGCAACAATCATGGAGAGCACACAGATCTGAAATATACCATTAAATCTGACAAACAAATGCCGGTGTACATAAAAGTTTACCCACAACTAGCCGGGCGCTTGCATCAGCCGACCAGCGTACAATATTAAATCGGATATGGCTGCCTGTAGATGACAGTTGGCAGTTTTCACTTTTCGGTCCTTGGCAGCCTATGGGATAATGACAGCTTGCAGATCTCAGTCCTTTCCAGCCTATGGATGATGAAAGTTGCAGATCTGCAACGTCATTTATGACTGGGCCTGTTGGTAGGGTAATATGTATGTCTCCTGGGTATTGTTGCAGACCTTCTGGGAATTGTTGTTGCTGATACACAGATCTGCAGTCAAATATTGGTCTCTAGAGTGAACTGATTGATTGCCCAGCACACCAGGAGCAGTGATAATGAGACTGAAGAGAGGTGCCGCTCTGATAAGACCCTAAATTGCCTTCCAAATATCAATTGATTCAGATCTTCTGAGGCTGTGATGATGGTGCCTTGTCTGCTCACCCAGATTTTCACTTCACCTATACAGATAGAGTGCATTCAGCAATCAAGGTGACAGTCCTGGAGTATGAAATCAGTATAAAACCAATAAACAAATCTGAATTAATGAGGCAGGGTTTCCGTCCTGACCTCAGGATGCCTTGTTCAGGGGTTTACATCTCTGTTAGGGCTAGACAGTTAACAGTAGCCAGTGAAATTATGCCAAAATCCCATCTGTCTTCCTTGAGCGCCAAAATGTCATACTTATATGTCTCCAAATGAGGCGTGTGGCCCAAAAATAGGCACCCAGAAAGAAATTCAAATTTATTTATTTGAAAATTAAAATTTATTTATTTATTTACAATAAGCGCCCAGGATTTTAAATATTAAAATAGGTGCCTAAAAATTAATATTTATTATATATATTAAATAATGGTGTTAAAAAACACCTTTTTAGGTCGGCCATCTTTTCAAGTCGACTGGAAGTTTTATAGGGACATGACAATCTCCCATCCCGGATTTGCTTGCCCTCGAGCAATTTCAGACTTGGATGCTCGAAAATTTCCACTCCCTCCCATGTAGCGTCCTCTAAGGGAAAATTCTTCCACTTGACCAAGTATTTCAGGATAACTTTGTTCCTTAACTTCTTCTCTCTCACATCCAAAATAGCTTCTAGCTCTAAGATCAGTTTTCCCTCATCATCTAGTGGTGGCAACTCTGCTGATGGTGTAACTCGCTGTCCAAGGGCCTTCTTGAGGCATGACTCATAGAAAATATTGTGTATTCTGCTGTTCTCTAGCAGTCCCAACTCTTATGCAACCTCACCAATCCTCCTTATGATCTTGTAGGGCCCATAGAATCTTGGCTTCAACTTTTCTGCACCACTCCCTTTGAGAGATGACTGTCTATAGGGCTGCAACCTCAAGTAAACCATGTCACCAACCTCAAAAACCCATACTGAAAACATCTAGGAGAGACTGGATATCAGCCTTCCAATCTGCTACACTTATGTTTACATTGTTTTCATTCCAAGGTGGAGGCAATGCACCATTGATCAGATCCAGCAATGTCTCCATTTTGCTTTTGATGATGCTAGCCATGTGGGAAACATAGAAATCTACTTAGTTGATTGCCTTGCACACAGCTTCAAGGCCCTTCAATGTATCCTTGACCTTTGGCCTGGACAATCCTTGTCCCGGATCTCTTCCACCTCCAACCACTGCAATTTATCTGCCAAGTGGGCCACCATTGCAGACCTAGGCGCCCATTTGTTTTTGAAGGAAGAGATCTCATCCAATGCAGTCTTTTGTTGACTCCTGACTTCTTTATCTTCCTCATTGTAACCCACAATTCCTTCAGCCATGCCAACAATTTCTTCAATGTCATTCCCCCATCAAAGAAAGAAACAGATCGAAATATTTAGTCAGATTGCAGCACTTAAAGTCTAGGCAAATAAAGTAAACATGGACAGCAATTCTAATAAGGGGATCGATTGAGATTATAATAATAAACAAGGGCAGTCCTTGAATTAAAGATATTTAATTAAAATTAAAATTAGAAGGGCATCAGGCCAGCGATTAAGAGGAATAGCTGTGACTCTTCCAAAAGGGCAGAAATAAGGAAGAGGTGTGACTCCCTCAAACTTGAAGATATAAGAGGGAGAGCATTTCATTTGAGAAGGACATCCAAGAAATTCATTCAAGCATAAGATCATTCAAACATTAACTTGTCAATCCTTCAAGAAATATCAATCAGCAATAATCTAGCAAATTCATCAAGCAATCAGTTTTGAATTTGAAGAAGTGTCTTGCAAATAGGAAGGACAAAATCCCTTCCCAGTTCACGAGAGGATAAAGACGAAAACCCTTAGTGCTCTTATCAAGTTTGGACGAATACCCAAATCTTGGTCAAGGTGGACTCAAAGTTGGAAGGACGAAAACCCTTGTTATTGCCACTGTTGAGTTAGGGACGAAAACCTCTAATTCAGCAAATTTGCAAGTATTTCCAAAGAATTCACAATATGATTGATCTTGAGAATTGTACTATGATTTATTGATCTGAATATTATTACAAATTCTTAATCTTTGACAAAGCTATCATCATTTTGAGTAAATATTATTGTTTTAACTTAAACTCTACCAACCAATTTATTCTTTTGGGCATCATGGCCTCACATTGGTGGTAGTGTGAGGCATTGTGACCCTTAAACTCCAACACCCCACTAGTCTTTTGAGCATTGAGACCCTCACACTAGTGAGTGTGTTACTTCTAAGACTCCAGCACCCCATTCTTCACTTTGAGTGCCATAGCCCTCATAATCACGGTGATGTGAGGTGTGCAGCTCTTAGGGAATCCTATGACTATCTTTTAGGTTACAATTTATCATTCTCTACTTAGAACAGAGTATTTTTCCCCTAGCCTCCTCCCATTAGTCAATGCCCCTCAACACTCCTTGGTTAGGGCCTTCAATTGGTGATATCTCTCAAGAAACTTTTTGAAGGTTCTCTTTAGTCTCTCGGCTTTATTTCCTCTTTTGAAGCTTGGTGGAAGGCAAGGCTTTGTCCCCTCTTCTACTACTCACCTTTGGTTCCCGTGTTGAGGTATTTTCCTTGATAATTACTTGCCAATTACCCCTCCTACCTCATGGTTTATGGGCTCAAAGGCAACATTAATGTCTCTTCTTGTTTCCTTCTTACCTTATTAGTAACTTGTTCTACCATGCCACTAGCTACTTGTTGGGTGTGGGTCCCATTGAGACTTGTGGTATTGTGCTTTTCACAATCGTTATCCTTCAATCATCAACTCCCCTTACATTGTTAGGAATGTGTTGTTTATTTTGTATGTTTTACACCCCTAATGGACGATACACTCATCCACATATTGGGGCCCAAGGTATCACCTCATTTGTGGGGTTTGAGAGGCCAATGGCCCTCCAATACAAGGGTTGGGCAATAGCTCCCAAGAAAAAAAAGTTTGGCCCTTTTTCAAGGTGATTAGTTGGCTCATGGTTTTATGCCCCCATTGTTTTGTAATACCACTTAGTGGTTTCCCATAATAATGTGCCTATAAATAAATGCACACGGAATAGGGTTTATTATGGGCAAGGAACATCTTATTGTATAATGAGTGAAGGAATCTTTTTAAGGAATCTTGTGGAACATCTTTTTGCATTGAAAGTTTAATTAAGGAATCTTTTCTTTTCCAATGAAGTCTTCTTTTGGTGTTGAAACTTTAAGCCAAAAAAGGGGGGTTGTTTTATTTTTCATGTTTTCGTATTGCAAAACATATTCAAACATTATTTACTCTTCTTTACTTCAAATCATCATGGAGCAGTATTGGTTGTAGGATTTGGTTTAACATATTTGCATAACAAAGGTTGCAAGTTCAAAGCTCCTTGTCTTATTTTTTGTTAGATTATGTTTTGATTTCAGGAGGATATATTTATACACCCACATTAAATTGCTGAAGAAGTATTGCAAAAGAGTTGATGATTGTTTATAACCAGTTTTGGGAGGTCATGTGTTCAAAACTGTATGGAACCATTCAAAATCACACTTTGAAAGCCTATCGTTATCCTTTTTATTTGAGTTTTTTTCATTTTGCAAAGCCTAGTGATGCAACAACTCGTTAGGAAGTTTTGGCACATTCCAAATCCATCAGTAAGGTTGGTTTTTCATTTTGGAATCTCCCACATGTGTTTACTGAGATATCATTTGTAATGGGTGTATTTTCAATGGAATGCAACAACCCATTGTTTCTCTATTTTGCTTTACAGATGGGCACATCGATTATCATTGATATATCACATTTGCATCATGATTGTACTATCAAAGCTATTGGAGTTGTTCATTTTTCATGGACCATAGGATCTAGGGGGGTCTAAAAGGAGGTTGGAGAACCCACCAGAAGGATGGTGGATCATTTCCATCTTGGGTTAGCTATTTGCTTGTTGGATAAAATGCTTGAATAGCATCTTTAATAGAAGTAGACCCATTGTTTTCAGTTTTTCAGTTTGGTGCATTGCAATTTTGGCTTTCCCTCTTTTGGTGGGCTTTCATGAGGAGCGAAGGTGGCGTGAATGCTTATCATTTTTGCCTCAAGACTAGCAGGGGGAGGATCAGGGTTAGGTGGTCAGTCATGTGTGGTGATAAATACAGGTTAACAGTTGTTGCTTACAAATAAATGTGGAGCAAAGTGGTTAGGTAATCTGAAGTGGATATGAATTCAATGATTACAAATTTACAGGTACAGGTCTAGTAGCACGTTGTTTACGTCACATGCATGGTATAGATGGTCAAAGGCATGTTGAGTTGATGATACTTCAACATGATCGTGTCAAGGTGAGAGACACAGATTGATTGATACCAGTTACAAGAGACTAGTGCAGAATAGCTACCAGAGGCTCCAGATCATCCATATTTTCTTCTTTTGGATCAAGGGGGTTTTGGTAAGAGTATGTCATCCAAAGTTGTGTTATTCTATAGTTTTGTCATGCAATCAGTTAGGAGTGTTAGATGTTGGAACACAGGTCTACAACCTACTGTTCTTTTGTGTTAGTATTGTAATAAATAATTTGTTAGTGGTTATTTGGATATATGGATGGGTGGTCAGTAATATACAGTTCCGGACATTGCTTAGGGGATTGAAAAGTGAAAAGCTTTATAAAGCCTAAATTGTAACCTAATAAACAATCCTACATATTTAAAATTTGATTATTCATTCCCTGTGCATTAATGACAGATATTAATTACCTTTGCTATATTCTCCCGCCTTACAGGGGCACACTGATCTCCCCCCCTCAGCTACAACTTTTCAGCAAAAGTCACGAGCAATATGGACCTAAACCAATGGCTTGTGTCCCCTTATATATGTTTTCTAGTTATAACTGCTACATTTGTTTCAAGATTTATAGTATATACCAATCAAGTTCCTTCTCTATCTTGCTTGATGAGTTCGCTGGCTTGTTTTCGGTACACCCTTTAACCAATATTCCTATTTACTCCATTCCCCGTGACCTAGTTTAAGAATTGGGAGATACTAGTATAATTTACTGTCAATTTCAATTTTATTTTTTATTGAGATAAGTGGCACTCTGTTTTATAATAGGTGCTTTTACGGTATCTTCATTATCAAAACTTCATCAACGTTGCCTTGGTGCATACTATAGGCATATCGAATGTGGTCATGGGCTGCCTATACACACAAAAGTGGTTTGCAGACGGGTCGCAATCTTACAAGTACACCCCCAATTCCTTTAGAATACAATCCCTCAGACATTTAATCTGAATTTTAATTCCTATTGGTTCAAACTTCAACTTGATTCTTCGTCCTCGTAGATTTTGGAGGATGAACTAGTATTGTTTAAATAAATTCAGTTTATGTTTTGCATTAATCTGCACTCAGATTAGCATGATCTATTCAGCCTTTTAAGATGCTTTTGGCCACATTGTTCAACAATGTTTAATTTCTGCCATACCATCTATCGAATTCAGACATGAGAAAATCTCAATAATCGATGAAATAGTTAAAAGCCCACTTCTATTGCATCAATAATCACGTAGCGGGGAATTCATCCGAATCACAATAATCCTCGTACTGCAACAAAAAATTCTGAATTGTTTGTGTTTTAAGCTGGTAAGAATCGGTGCACAAACACGAGCTACAATTATTATCAACACATATTCAAGCTTAACTGCTATAATTATCCACCAGATTTCGCACCAGTCACCTTTGCAGGCAATCCAGGCATTGTAACAATCGCAGGAAAATCACCCCAGCCCTGGAACGATGAAAGCATAAATCTACCTACCCATCAAGAGGTTTTGCCCTGCCCAACTGGGAGTTTCCCTGCCGTACATTGGTGAGGTTGTGGGCTAATAAACTCTGGTGAACTGGAGTCAACACATGATTAAATTCTTACAAGCACGGCCCAGCTTTCGCCACACGGCGATCAGGGCAACAGATAACCCCACCCAATATTTAGCAAGAAATCAAAAGCATTTAGGGGATGAAAATTTTTACATCGGTTTTGACCTAAAATGTACTAGATATAGGAAAATTGAAAAATGTGTATATCAGAGTTGCGGATTGAAAGGGGTGTTACCTCTTTGCCGTGATGAAGGCATTCAAAGTAGTCCTCGCGAAGGAGAGCGCAGTCTTTGGGCTCTTTACAGCGCGAAAAGCATTCGCTAAAATCGATCCAAAAATCGTAGCATCGTCCCTTTCCTCCCGTTATTCCCCACCCCGAAGCCATTCCTCTCTCTTTCTCTCTCTGCCAACTATTTTCTTCTTCAAAACACTGTATTTCCACGCTCTTAGCTTATGGTCCCATGAAGTAGCGCTCTGCTAAATTTTTTAAATAGGAGTTTACTGACAAAAGTTATGAATTTTTTTAAATTTCGGGTTTTATAAATTTTATAGTAGTGATATTGCTATCACCTAGAGGCAATGAGTGCTAAGTGGACCATTCATTATCGTGAGAGATGGGTTATTGTGAACAGTTATGAAACTTGGGTCAATGAGTTTGATTCGTAAAACTATAGGGTTGAACCCTGATAGCAATATCACAATTTGACGTGCTGTGGAAAATACCTCCTACTTATCAATTTTATAGTAGTCAATAATAATAAAAAAATATTAATAAGTAGGGAGAGTTTTTCTATTGGGTATTATACCAAATTCATCAATTCATAGTTGATGTGTATGACTAAAAATTATATTTCAATTTTTACAAGACATCATATTATAAATTAAAAAAATTGAAAATTGGTAAAATGTTGGTAGTTTCCCCTTTTTTTTTGGAAATTATAATAGTACATCTAAACATCATAACTAGTAATTTCATCACTAGAACGTGTAATATTTGCATCAAATAGAAAATAATAGAATTATTGACATAGACATTTTAGATAGATGGAGACGTAACACAACATTCTCAATAGTTTTTTTCACCATTTTGTTATTCTAAATAAGACCACTTTTCTAATGTGAGACAATATTTCTCAAACTAATTCTTTTGGACTAGAAAGCCTATAGGGAAATATCCTTCTATCACAATATTACTCACCATTGTGTTTCATTCTTCACCTATCTTCCTTATTTCCATGTATAACTATGTGGCTTGGTCCCTTGCCCTACCCTTCACAAAACTCATCATAGTCACATATGTCGATGAATTAGCCCTATGACACTTCTCCAACATTTATTTTAAAAGTATCATGAGATTTTCATATTTCTCCAATTTAAAATGCTTTGTGATCAATTTACAAATGAAGTCATTATTATTTGAAGGATTATTTTGTAGTGCAAATTCAATTATTGTCATTAACATAGTTGAATAATTACATGAGATCCATTTCATTTCACCAACTTCTGAAGCTACATGTTATGAATGCTTTAGGAATCAATCTATTGCTTTTTGTGTTGTTTTAGATGTAATCTTGTTTATAATTTTTATGACAAATGTTATTTGATTAATTTCAAAAAAAAATTGTGTAAAAGGAGCACATACAACACAAAACATTACTTCCTTGTTTGCTATGAAGTCAAACTCAAAGTTAACATGGATAAATGAAGCTAGTGAAGTCCATAATATAATTTGAACATGCTTTGTTTATTTATCATAATGTGATGCATGTGTATTATTGGTGTAATAGAACAATAGATTTGTATGTGAAGGCTCGCACTTATATGGATAATTGGACATCAAGTCAATTATTAATTGTAAGATTAATTGAAGGCAATAGCATAAGATAATAAACTCATAATAAAATAAAATTTATTGACAAAATATACAAAGGAATATGACCATTTATATGTGGTGAGCAATCTCTAAACTTTGAAACATGGTTAATGGTAATTTATGCACAAATTAGGGTAGTGGGAGTGGGGACATGTACCTTGTAGCTAAGTGTGAGCTAAAAAATTTTGGGCAATGAGAACCATGAAAAATGTATGATAAAGTCCTCAGGGAAGCTAGGCATAATGCACTTGAATCATAGAGTTGTCAAATAGTGGCAACCAATAATGATGAGTGAAAAAGATTATTCAATAAAATATAGATAATTGTCTCATCAATTTTCCTTAAGTTCCTACAAAAACCATTTTAAAATATTATTTGCATATTTTTCAAGAATTTTGAGCTCGTAAGGAGCTCATTGCTTTGGGCAACTAAGTGTTCCATGTCACCGCGTTTTTTATTAAAATCTTAGGTAATTTGTATTGCTTTCAGGAATTATAAGGTTCCAAGAACTACTTCAAAAGTCAAAGAGCTTCCGAGAACCATTCCTTTTTTGAAGTGAAATATTTTCTTATTTGAAATTAAGTGATTGGTCTTTAAATTGATTATTGGAACCAATACTTCGACCAAAAATGAGGTTCCAATAACTAATGAAATCACTAAAAATTATACAAGTTTCTTTTATTTTCTATTTCAACCATTTCAAAAAAAATGTTCCTTTGAGAACTTGCATGGTTCTCAGAACACCTTCAAAAGTTGAAGGAGATATTAAAACTATTTGTTTTACAAAAATGTCTTTGTAGAATGAAGATGACAAAATTTTGAATGAGCTTTTCAACACCAAAATAGTTCCTAAGAATGGCTTCAAAGCTGAAAAAGGTTACCAAGAATATATTTTTTGTTGAAACAATTACTTGGTACTCTTCATTATGTTAAACCAAAAGTCTAAAGTTTTTAAAGATAATTCAACTAGTATTTTATCTAGTTCCAAGAATAAGTCATTTAGCTAAAATAAGGCTCTAAAGAACTTCATTGAAATTCAAATTTTGACTGTATAAAAAATGAAAGGACAAAACTTGGAACTTGACCAAATAAAGAGGGAAAGATAGGCTCAAAGAAATACTTCATCCTATGTAAACTATTTATGGAAGGGAAAATACTTGCTTACTAGGAAAACAAATTTGCAACTAAAATTAATGGTAACTTAACTAAAATTTCCCAAGACTATAAACCAAGATAATAAGTCTACAATAACCAATAGAAAATAACACGCAAGTCTCCCAAATGCTCCTTTGTAGGGAGGAGTCTTAGAAGTGATTAGCATCCATTTGGTTGTGCTTATTCCCTTACTCATCTTACCTATCCTTTGGTGGTGAGATCTCACTTCTTACTAGTAGCACAAGGTTAGGTCAAGAGGGTCAAAAATCCAATTCTACAAAATCAAAAATATCATATATCCACATCAACCCAATCTAATCTTTTGTAATAAGCCCTTACGTCTTGTTAGTTGCATGTGTTGCTTTATGGGGATGGTGTCAAAAATTAAAACTTAAAACAATGTAGTCTATAAATGGAAAAATATGATCAATATCCATACTCATTGGTGGAGACCCAAAAGATCAAAGCTATGAGGGTGGATTTCATAAGGAGTCAATAAGCAAAGCATGTACATGCATAAACTAGGTGAGACAAACAAGAGTCTAGTGTACCTTTGAAAGACCATCCTTGTTGAGAATCATTACTTTACCCTAGGTTCGACCTTGTGTTGGTGATCTAAGTTTAGAGGGTACCAATAAAATCTACTACTTGTAAAATGTTGAAATCTAGTCTAAATGGATAATCTCGATCAAGATCAATTTTAAGCCTTCTAGAAAATTCATAATAATTTGGTTTCCCCTCGTATTACCATTCCCACTTTATTTCCTAAAAATCTATCTTAGAAGCTTAGTGAGTCATCGTATGTTGATTCAACCCTCAATCCCCCAAAGTCAAAAATCCCATAAAGAGCAACCACATTATTAGTACTATCTATTGAACCCTAATCCCAATACCTGCAAAACAACATGAACAAACACATTAAAAGGTGAAATGCAAGAAAGAATAAGGATTCCTCAAGAAATTCATTTGAATAGCAAAAGAGATATAAAATGAAAGGAAGAACACAATGAAACTTGAAAGCACATCAAAATCTATTCTGAAGCAAGCAAACTCCTAATCTCTTGAGCGAATTGGTGCCAATTTGATGTGAAAATTGGCCCTTTCCCAACTCCAATGATGCAATGTTGATTTGATGAAGAGATTTGATGAGTGATCCACTTTGTTGATAAAGATTGAGTGCTCCGAGCTAAAAACCTACATAACCTAGCTAATATTCAATGATAATTGATGAGGATTGCTAATGATTTGAGCATGGCCACTTTACTCAAATTGTGGATGGATAAAATGAAGGATGATCTCTTCATTTATAGAATGCTAAGATGGATGAATGCCAAAAATGAAGCAATGTGGGACTAAAATTCAACCAATGGCAAGGTGCCACTTGTCAACATTTGATAGGATGAAGGTTGAGCACATTTTGATCAATGTGCAAATTTGAAATTTGAATTTGATGAGATGAAATGTTTAGGGGGGATGAAAGATGAGTTAAATGCCAAGTGGGAGACATGTAAGAGACAATGTAAGAGCTTTAAATGCTTTGTTGGATGGACAAGTCCATTTGGGGGGAGATTTCAAACTTGGAGGAATATTCCCTCTTGGATGCCTTTTTTGAATGAAAATAGGTGATTTATAAAACAATTAAATTGATTTTCATGTGCAAGTTGCAAAATCTAGAGGATTTGAGTGATTAGGATTAGCATTGATCATGATTTGATTAATTTAAAGAAGATTAGTTGATTTGCCATTTTGACTTAGATTTTAGGATTTAAATAACTCAAAATGAGAAAAGAATGATTTAGACTTAGTTAAATAAATATTTTTGATTTATTTAACCAAAGGGGGTGATGTTAGATTAAATTAGATAAATGTTTGATTTATTTAATTTAATTAGATGAACTTTGAGATTTAATCAAATAATATGGATTATTTAATTAAATCAAAGATAGGAAGATGAAGTGACCTAGCTAATTACACAGAGACAATGATTTAATTAAATCAAGGGATTTATTTAATTAAAAGGGGAATTATGACGAATTTAATCAAATAAGGCTATTTGATTAAATGGTTAGATAGAGGGATAATTCAAGATGAGGTGATGTTAGTAGATCAGGATCGAGTGTGCGATATCAATTTGTATATTTTCGATGTCTACACTATCATCTATGTATCATAAAAAATAAATGTCATAGAAAATGATATCTACAAAAATAAAATATGTGAATCCATGGTGTCTAAATATGAGGAAAAGATTGAAGGTAAACAAAAAGGAAGATAAAGCAATACAAATGCAATATCTTTGCCTAGAATCTTTGCTCACTTCTTGATGAGTGAAAATAGAGTGGACTCTTATTCCATTTAATTTGCTCTTTGATGTTGATAGTATGTGAATTGCTCAATACTCTAGCATAACCTTGGTATGTTTGCAAGATGTGAGATCAAAATAGAAACATGAGGGTATGATAGCTTCAAAGTTAATTCATTGGGATTTGATGAAGGATGAGAGCTTCTAGATATAGAGTCTTGAAGAGGTAAAATCAATCGATAGGAATTATTGATGATGGATGGATAAGATTAAATGAGGATTAGGGCTAGGATCAAATATGTAGTCATGTGATAAGTGGCACATGAGGGATAGAGTTTAGGATTAGGATTGGGATAAGGACAAAAATCCTTATGTGAATAGCTAAGATAAGAGGTTTAGATAAGATGAGTGGATAAGATGAAAACTTAGTTTGACTTTTGGAAGGGTGTCTCGGTTCAATGAATCGAGACAAGGAGCTAGTTAGACATGTGAAGGGGACACTTGTCACATGATGAGAAATTTAGATTATGATCCATGTGAACAAGATAAAGGGCTAGGATTAGATGGAAAAGGATAGAGGATAAAGGGGAATTAATTAAATAAATAAAATATTTAATTAATGGGATCATGTGAAGGGGAAATAATTAAATAAATGATAAATATTTATTTAATTAAAAGGATGGGAAAGGAAATAACTAATTAAACAAATAATAAATATTTAATTAATTAATAGGTTAGGATAGTCTAAAATTAGGTGTGGTTGGGTAAGGTTAGATTTTAGGTGTCTGCAGTGTCGTATCCACCAAACCATTTGCATATATCCATGCATACTACACATTGAATACATACACCAAAAAATTAAAAAAAGAAATAAAACACAAGTATAATATGGTGTCATATATATTCCAACATACATCCATAAAGTAAAACTCAAATTTTAAGCCAATCATGTGCATAAGAGATAACAAGATAAAGATATCAACCACTAGATACATATAGATCAAATGCCAAGTCTCCACAACCAAAAGTTATATCAAATTTATGAGAATATGAATAAATTGAGTACATAGGCTCCATCAAGGGAGACTTCTAATTATAAGTAAATTGTATCAATTTTAAAATATCCCCATACAAGGGGGTAAAGTAAGATAATAAGATTCTTGAGGGCACAAAACTTTAGCAAAAGCCTCATGGTTAGCTCTAAGCCACAAATCCTCCAAGATTTTTTCATCTCCTCTTTCTACCCATTATGTTTAACTATAAAGAAGTCCTATAATATTATCCATAAGAAGGGGCTAGTGTGAGAATTTCTTGGTGTCCCAACTCATGCACAAGTACATGATCATCAACCAATCATAACACTAGCCACCTCTCTAAGTACAACTTCAATCTCCAGTGCAATAAATATGATCCTCAAAAAAAGTATATGTGGGATGACATAAAATACTAGAGTAAATGTGTTAGTATATCCTACTACTACAAGACTTTGTGCTTCAACTAAAAGAGCCTTGTCCTCTCTTCATCGTAAGAGAAAAAAGGTCTAGGGATATAGTCTTAATCAAGGATCTCCATCCCTTAAAAATGCATATATGATCAAGATAAAAATAAAAAAGAAGAGTGTTAGTTTAGTGTAGAGAATAATCTAGTTATAGGCTATATTAAGCAACGAGTTGAGAAATTAATTATTCATAAGTATCTCCTAGCTGATATATGGAATCAAAGGATTTCATATACTCCTCTATCATCTGAATAATGCAAGTAGTCTAAGGTGCTCTCATAGCCTCCTTACACTTTTATGTTTCATCCTCCTCTCCATCTGTGGTAATGTATTCAACATCATCCTCCTTGTGGTCACTCTCTACATCATATAATAAGTTCCCCCTATGTGATCAAAGTTATCCCTAACCTTGTCCTCATAAAGTTCATGTAACAAGTGCCCCTATAATAAGAGCATCTATAAGGAAACCCCTCACTATGCCTATGTCATCTCTTGAATATATTAGTAGCATGGGGGGGAAATTTATATGAAAATCCTCTCCAACCTACTATCAGACTCATAAAATAGAGTGATTCTCAATGAGACCATTCAAGTATTCATAAAGGAGTGCACTCTCCAATAACATAATCAAACAACCATATCTCCTATATACCTCCCCTTCATGTTAGTGTAGAAATATACAATGAAGTCCTCATTTATAAGGGTTACCACTACTAATGTGTTCACATAAAAGAGTCTCAATTTGTGTCACCTCATAGTTCTACAAAGTGTGTTCTTCATTGGGAGCATCACATGTTGATAAGTTCTAATATGCTCTAGGATCCACATCATAACTAAAGAAGGATGACTAAAATTCAAATCCCCCATCACATAATCCAATATAAATATGTGTAAACTAATACGTTTATGTTTACTCTAACATGTACTCAATATCTCAAATGATTAGTTCCAAACATCATCTCAACATGGGGATCTACTTACTTCCTAAAAAGCGAGTGGTAATGAAATTGATAAAAAAATTCCATAGAGGAAAAATGGTGCACAAAGGAATTGAGGTAAGATGGACCCATAGCCTATCTCGTAGTTGATCATCTCCTAAGAAGGTGGCCCAACAAAGGAATTGAGGTAAGATGGATCCATAGCCTATCTCATAGTTGATCATCCCCTAAGAAGGTGGCCCATGAAATTCGTTAACCCTCAAAGTTAGCATTTGGTAATGTTAGCCTCTCCTTTAACTAGAACACACAGGATGTGGTACACATCATAGAGAGTGATCATCCACTCTTCTTTAACCCTTATAAAATGGAATGTGTTATAAGCAACATCCTAATACATTAGGATATCACAATATATCCATAAAAGAACGAGCAATTGAAACACATAAAACTCTTGCTAGTCCAACCCTCTAGAGGATGATCACTTTTGCTAAAATTAATTCCTCTAAAAAAATTGTGAACCATGCCTACTCCATAATTCCATTCCATTGAATTTAAGTATCCTACAAAGTCAAGAGGGCCATGTTAAACTTAAAAAAACCCTAAAAATGATAAAATTAAAAATATAAAAATAAATAGAAGAGGTAAGAACTCAAAAAAATGATAAAAAATTTAAAACATGACTTGTAAGTGGTGAAACTGATTTCCAAAATGATGTAAAAAAAATGAATTTTTGATCATTCTAAACCAATAGGGGTGACCAAGAAGGTTTCTTGAGTCACCTAGAGAAAGTGACAAGGGCACCGAACCCCTCAACATGGGTAACTAGATAGGACCAAAAGGGTTGGCCCTTCTCATGCCATGTGCAAACCCTAGGCACACAAAAAAAAATTGAATAATTTTTTGAAAAAATGAAAGTGAAAAAGTAGTTATAATCTAGACATCAACCTAAAGCAACAAGCATAATCAAATTCAACAAACAATTTCAAAAAAAAATCAATAGAAATCAAAACAGGTGAAAAATAAAGAGTTTCTCTCAATTCTTATACCTTAGGTACCACATAAGCCTAAACACCTACCATAAGTTTTATCCCATCATCCACCATTTTCCCTTCTCCCTCTATTATTTTCTCTCCTCTCATCATCATTACATGCAAGAATGACCTTGACCATTTTTTAGAGAGTGGTTTTTTCTTTTGTGTCATGTTTTCCTTCATCATTTCTACAAATTAGAGTGATTTGACACATGTATACATTGAACCACACAATAATGGTAAATCCTCTTGTCCTTGGTTTTCACTAATATTGAGCTAATCATTTATTAGAATGCACTTTATTCAATACATTTATCCCATATATCCTTCATGAAATTGAGGCGTATAATGAAAATAGTATTTCTCTAACCCCATGTTGATGGGAAGTTCTCTTGACATATTTTAATTATTGCTTAAACATTTTCTTTTTTTTTTCCTTTTTTTTTAAACTATAGGAATCGGTCGGGTATTCATCCCCCTATAAACTGTAGTGCATTTGGTAAAAAAAATTCACGTGACCGGTGATGCTGGCACGACACGCCCTTCGGTACCATGGGGATGGTGGGGAGACTAGACCTCATGACCTCTTGCCTACAACAGGATGCTTTAGCCAATCGAGCTAGGGCCACTGCCCCATTGCTTACACATTTTCATATTACACATGATTAACCAATTTACTTGTAGGTCCAAATGAAATACAATAACAAGTAGGTAAGATAGGTAAGTGTGGGTCCCACATGCCTATTTCAAAATGACAATTACCTTCTATGTAGCCTCCCATACCCAAGGGAGCAATATGTAAGCACCCAAAATTGTATGAGTCCTCACACATCTTATGATGATTTAGCGATCTAGCTCATGACCCATGTGATGTGCTTATTTCTCATAGCATTTTCCATTTTAATGGGAAGCCTTCCTAATATCCTAGTACCCTCCTTTAGCATGTCATTCACCCTTTTTTACCATTTGAAACTCTAGCCTCCTACCTTAAATTGTAGGGACACTTGATAAACGTCAAGGACACTACCCATGTTAAGTTGTAGGGTCACCTAAGTAACCTAACCTGGTAAGAGGAGTGACCCTCCCTTTGACACAAGTGACCTTTCCATCATTTGAAATATTTGTGAGTCATTTTGATTTGCTTAGTTTTCCCAATTTTCTTCCTAAAACTTAGTTTTTTAGTGTGGGATGACTTTCTTGTTTACTTGCTTGCTTCCCAACTTTATGGATTTAAAGCTTGCTTCCATTATTTCTTTCTTGTTTGATCTCCTTTCTCTTTTACCTATTTAAACCACTTAAGCTCTTGTTCTAAAACAAACAAGCACAGAATTCAAAGAAGCATTTGAAGACTAGAGAAGAACTTTGAAGATTTGCTTATGTAGGATATAAATATTGTTAAATTGCTTCTACAAGTCTTTTCTAGAAGCACCATATCACTTCCTCTAGGAATGTGGATCATATATAGAAGATTGGATACCTCTTTTAAAGCCCAATCTTGAATCCTCTTATTTAGGTTCTAGCATATTCATAGGAAGCTTCATAATTTATACATCCCCCTTTCCATAAACTATAGCACTCCAAGGTTGGAAGAGGACAATAATTTACAAAAAATATAAATCCCTTAAGGAAATAACTATGATGACTGTACAAGAAGATACAAATATTATTCCATGTTCTTTCATATCAAGAAGTAATTTCTTTACTCAAAACTTTATTTGCTAGTGTAGACATGGAAAATGTACCGATTTCACCTGATCCTAATTTTACTAACACCGCTTCATCCTAAATCATCTTCTTTGCTAATCGTTTAATCAAATAATCAGTATTTGATTAAATCCACCACATTTCATCTTGTAATTAAATAAATCATTATTTATTTGATTAAGTCATCATCCCATGTTGATTAAATAGATCATTTTATTTAATTAACCCTATAGTCTCCCTTTAATTAAATAATTCACTTTATTTAATTAAATCTCTAAAGTCATTCTATTAAATTAAATAAATCAATCTTTATTTGATTTAATCTAACATCATCTCCTTTTTAATTAAATAAATCAAAATCTTTATTTAATTAAGTCTACATCATATTCCTCTCATTTTGATTTAAATTAATCCAAAAATCTAAATCTAAATGGTCAAATCAACTAATCTCCTTTTAAATTAATCAAATCTTGATTAATCTTAATCTTAATCACTCCAATCCTCTAGATTTTGCAACTTGCTCATGAAAATCATTTCAATTGATTTATTAAATCCTCAATTACTTTCAAAAAGGCATCAATGTTGGAATATTCTCCAAATTTGAAAAATCCCTCCAAAAGGGTTTGTACATCCAACAAGGCATTTAAACCTCTTACATGTCCTTTTGCCTTGAGCCAAGTGGCATTAACTTCATTTTCTCCTCCCTCCAACTTGTCATTTCATCCATTTTGAAATTCCACCTAATTGCATTTAATTGCACAATGACCAAAATGTGCTCCACCTTTGTCCACTCACATGTTGACAAATGGCACTTGGTCATTGGTTGGTGTTTGATCCCACATTCATCCCTTTTGCCTCATTCTCCATCACTCTCATCTATAAATAAGAGGCTCTCACTTTGATTTTAGAGACGCAACTTGATGCAAAGACATTATCTTGAGATTTTGAATTTGCTCATCCATTGTTCATCCATTTTCTCATTTTCATAGCTAGGTTATGTAGGAATTCAACCAAGGAGCATCAAATCTTCATCAAATCACCATTGAAGCTTACAATGAATTGGGAAAGGGCCATTTTACACATCAAAATGGCACCAATTCCCCCATGGGATTGAGATTTTGCTTGCATTAGATAGGATTTGATAGTTTTTTGTTTGTGTTCTTCATTTCCATTTATTATTTTGTGCATTTTAAATGAATTCTATGGGGAATGTTGATTTAACTTTCATAATGATCTAATTATATGATTGTTAGAATTTGGATATTTGGATGAATTAGAATTTGAATGAAGGGAGTCATGATCAATGTATGATGAGGAGGATTTGGGTGTATTAGGAGTGGCAACATTAGTACTTGGAAAACGATAGGTGTTTTGATAGGATGCCTCTAAGGATCTATAATACTCAAAGGGTTGAGGGTCAATGTAGATTGTAATTTTGATGCTTTGATGGGGGAATTTTAGGGACTAATGGTAGGTAGAGGAAACAACTTGTATGGAATGAAGCATGTTAGGTCCCAAAATAACTTTTCCAAATCCAAGAGTTTATTCCCACCTTCAAGGCTAGGGCTTTCTATTCAACAAGGTGAATAGAGGCTCATCAAGAGACTCAAAATGGTTAAAGGTTGGCATTTGAGAGTGGGCAATCTCTTTTACTCTTTGGGATTGAATTAAACAAAGATGGTATTCCTAGAGGTATACGGGAATAGGCACTTGGATCAAACAAAATGAACATTTATTTATACTACAACAACCATATCCAAATATAAAATTAACCCTAATAACTATCACTAAATTAAGCTTAACTGGCTATAATAACCTCTTTATAGCTATCCAAACACTCTGCACATGTATCTTAAGATGTTAACAATAATATAATTTCTTGAGATAATTTATTTTTAAACTCTTTTAACATTATCAAGGCATATACATGATGCAAATGATTCATTAATAACATTTCATTTCACTTAAGAATTATCCTTGGTTGTAATATTGAATCATAAATAACAATATGCCAATCTAATTCTAATTCCTATACTGTTGGTGAATTATTTGGGTAATTTTGAATGGGTGTGGAAGGTCAATATTCATAATGATTTGTGTATCATTTGGAAATAGAGTTATATCCAACCACGACAAGCAAAGGACTATAAATAAAAGCAAAGGTATGATGTAGAATAAACACTTGTTCTTAATAATCTTATCTGAACTAATTGATATTCATCTACAAGAGACTAATTATATAATATATTTGAATGTTGAAACATTTTCAAATACATGTTATAGCTATACCAATAAATATGGTAGAAGAAAGTTTACAAGAAGAGGGACTGCCACACCTCTTACTCTATAAACAATCCAAAATATTAATGACCAACAAAAGAGACAATTGGTTACATACACATGTTATAGTAGCTACCTCTTTGCAACTTAGAGCAACTCTAATGGTAGATAAACTATCAAATATGAAACTATAGACTATTTAATATTATGGCTGGCAAAACCCTAAAGTCTCAACACTTTGAATGAATGAAGAACATGTATAGATATTGGCCACTTATAAAATTGAGTAGTGAAGGAGATTTTGCATGGATTTGATTATATATATATATATATATGCATGCTCTAGCTACCATTGTGATAAATTATCCCCTTTCAAATCTACAAACATCTAAAACCATAAGAAAATACCTCTCTATTAATTTACCATACCTCTAAAAATTAATGGTGTATGGAATTTTGTGCAAAGATGAGAAAATCACCCAAAAAATATGTTGAAACAACCTCGAGACAATGAATCAATCATCGGGCTATGCAACAATAACTATGGTATGGGATGAGCACCAAATTTCTCCTTTGAATCATGTCAACTTGAATATAGAATGATTTCTAGGTTCCATCAGATTAAATATGGTAGTTGAAAGGCCAAATCAAGTCATGAATGAAGCTTTGGGTCATCTAGGAAGGTATGTGGGCTTTGTAGTGAAAAATGGAAAGAGTTTAAAACTGTTAAAGGGGTTGGAGGAAACTTATATCACATGTTTAGGATTAGAGTTTTGAGGAATTAGGGGATCCAGGGTGATCAGGAAGTTATGCTAGAGAGGATGTGAAAAAGGGGAATGTTGGTAGGGGAACTCTAATAGGACTAAGGTGTTGGGATGTTAGGATTGGGGTTTCAAATAGGGCTTAACTTGGTAGTGAGTTAAGGGGAGGCCAAAATTTTGACTCAGATAGATGTTAACAAAGGAGCAACAAAGTTTCAAGCATTTGCAGTTTGGAGGGAAGGGATACTCAAATAAGGAATGAATAGACTTCATAACACAAGCACCACTCCACACTCCAAAGTAGGTTTAAATTTGGAATACACACAACTAAAAAGTCATTTTCATAATAAATTTCATACTAAAATATCTCCAACAATGATGCCAAAAATGTTAGGTCCCAAAATAGCTTTCCTAGATCCTAGAGCTTATTTCCAACTACAAGGCCAAGGGTTTGTCTTTAAGAAGATGAATAGAGGCTCATCAAGAGACTTGGGATGATTAAAGGTTAACATATGAGAGTGAAAATATATCCTACTCTTTGGGTTCAACTTAAACCCAAGATGGTATTCCTAGAGGTAAAATTGAATGAGCACTTAGATTAAACAAAATAAATGTATATTTATCTCATAACAGCCATACCCAAATGCAAACTCAACCCAATAATGATCACTAAACTAATTTTAAATAGATGCAATAACCTCTTTATAGCTGATTCAAACACTCTACAAATGTATCTTAAGATGATAACAATAACACAATTCCTTGAGATAATTTATTTTTAGACTCTTTTAATATTAGAAAAACATAGAGAAGTTGTGAATGACTCATTCATAATGCAACATTTCATTTGAATTAAAATTTATCTATGCTTGTAATACTAAATCATAAATAACAATATATCAATCTATTTATACTATATATATACTACTAGTGAATGGTTTTGATGTTTATTAATAGGTGTGGAAGGCTAAGGTTCTTATTTATTGATAGATTATTAAGTAACAAAGTTATATCCAACTATGACAAGTAAAGAACTATAAATAACAACAAAGGTATAATGTAGAATAAACATTTATGCTTAATAATCCTTCTTCGAACTTACTGATATTCATCTACAAGTAAGAGACCATTACATATATTAATTATGCAATATATTTGAATGCTACACATTTTCAAATACCCATTATAGCTACACCAAAAAATGTGGTGGAATAAAGTTTACAAGAAGAGGCCTATCATACCTTTTACTCCAAAATATTAATGACCAACCACGAGACAATTTCTTACATACGTGTGCTACAATAGCTACCTCTCTGCAACTTAGAGAAATTCTCATGGTGGATAAAATATGAAACATTGAAACCCTCAAGTATTCTACATTGTGGCTAGTAAAATCCCAAAGAACCACCACTTTGAATGAATGGAGAACTTGCATATATAGATTGGACACTTGAGAAATCATGTAGTGAAGGAGATTGCATATGGATTTGATTATATAGAGATAACCCATGCTCTAGCTGCCATTGTGATAAATGTTGCATACCAAAATTTCCCCTTTGGTATTGTAAGAGAGGGGGACCGACCACGTCAAGGCCCCAGGTCACAGAGAGCCAAGAGTGGAAGGCTGCCCTAACTTACCTCACTCTAAAGGGATGTTTTGAATGAGGGACAAGAATGATGAGGACTATAAGACCCTACAACCACTCTTTAGACCCAAAATCCAAACTGGGGCTAGGCAAGCCAGTTTTCAGGTTCAACACTGTACCTCAGGTAGCTCTTTGCCTGAGGACAGAAGCACGGTTTCAGGATGAAAACATGGTGTGTTGGTGTCTCTCAAGTGCGTTGGTGTTCATACGACTAGATGACCAGAAACACAGTAGAACCGCCAGAAAACAAGCTAATGGCCTAACTATTCACTTCTAAGGGAACAAAATAGAACTAGGAAGTAGGAGAGATAAAAATGAATATGATAAAGTAAGTATATGAAGGCTAAGGTGACAGATAATCTCACAAAGATGCTTGTTCGCAAGCTAGCTCCAAATGCATGTCCACCTACACACAAGGAAGAGGGAAAATTGTTAGGGATGTATAGGGGTCTGCCTCAATCAAACCCTCGTTTTGGTGTTTCCACCTCCACGGATAGCCAAATAGCAATGATAGAGAAATGTATGATAAAGAACTAAAGAAAGGAAGCACACGAATATCACTACAAAACAATATTAAGCTACTCAACCAAATCGTAAAGGAGAGGAGTGAAAATGTTACCACCTCCACCAAGAGCTCACTAGCTAATGGAGGAGAAAAGAGGACTTGAATAATCACCACAACCTTAATTGTGATGAAGGGAGGTGTTGCAAAACCTCAAGCCCCTGTTGCAATGGCTTGTTCCACACTTGCTTTATGGAGTTGATGGAGTGTTGTTGTTGCTGCTATGGAGTGCCAAAGTGCTGCTTGAAGTGATGGAAGTGAAGAGAATGCTTGAGAATTCCAAAAGAGAGTGTGTAGAAGATGAGTTGAATGCTTAGAAGATGAAATGAAGGAAGGAAGAGTGTTTTTGAAGGTGGGATGAGAGAAACTGCCATTTTCGGGGTCAGTTGGTCGAAGAGGGATGTTGCAAACTAACCCCAATGGGAAGTGTAATTCCTCTTCTAGCTTCAGACACAAGAATCCATCAGGGACATAAGCGTGTCACATGGACGTCTACGCGCCGCACGGGCGCCCCCGACAAATATTCTTCTACCGATGCAAAGGACAAATGCCAAGTGGAACGAAGGTAGTGGGCTGATGTGGAATTTCGCCTTCAGATTTGGTTTTCTAAGGTGAGGAAGTGTGAAAGGGGAATTTGCGTAAGGGGTGAAAATTCACTCCTATACATTTTTCCCCCACTTTAGCAAGCAAAAATACTAATGAGTACTTCGGTAAAGTAGATCAAAGAGTGAATAGGGTTAGAAATGTATACCTGAACTGTCGAGGAAGCAGACCATGATATGGCGAGTTTGATAGCGCAATGTAAGCAAAGGACTTCATAGTCCTGCATAACTATGAATTTGTAGATCGAAAGCATCTTACAAGCCTGCAGACCTGCAAGGAGGAGACCCCCAAGATCTCTTACATGAAGGAATCCGCAAGAAGTAAGCACCTCACAGGCCCGTAGACCTACAAGGAAGGTATCCTTCAAGATCTCTCACATGAAGGATACCCAGAAAAGTGCCTTACAGACCCGCAGGCCTGCAAGGAAGCATCCCCCAAGATCTCTCACATAAAGGAAGCTAAGAAAGCACCTTACAAACCCACAAACCTATAAGGAAGGTGTCCTATGAGATCTCTCACATGAAGGAAACCCAAAGAAAGCGCCCTACAAACCCACAGACCTGTAGGGAAGGTATCCTCCAAGATCTCTCACATGAAGGATACCCCAAGAAAGTGCCCTACAAACCCACAGACCTGTAGGGAAGGTGTCCTCCAAGATCTCTCACATGGAAGAAACCCAAGGAAGGGGACTCCATAGAGTCGGAAAGCAGCTTCACAGGTGCACCTGCAAAGCGACATGTTTACCTGTAGATAGAACATGTTTGAAAGCGGCCACATAGGCAAGTAAGCGGAGAGTCATGCAGACCATCGATAGATTGGAAAGCTTTCAAAGGGGTCCCTTGGGAACCTGATGTGAAGAAAGGGGTCCACTCAATGGATGTGTTGCTTCACTCAATGGATGCGTTGCTTGAAAATACAAAAGGGACATTTTTTCTCAAATCGATTTGTCATCAAGGAATCCTTTCAAAAGATGTTCACTTCATCAAGGAATTTGAAAGGAAGAAAATTCCCCCTCACGAGGGTAAGGTCAAAGTTGCTCCCACCTTGGAGGAAGGTTCTCAAGTTCTTTCTTTATGAACTCATGATGAAGGAAACACATTCTATTAGGGTTTTAAGTCGAGAATGCAATTCTTTGAAAGGAGTTTGTGAAGATTCTCAAGAAAAGATTCATTGGTAATGAATATGTTTTCTAAAAATTGAAGTGTCATAGAAATGGCATTGTCACACATGAGAGGGACAACTCAAGCAAAGAAGAGAGAAATATAAGAAGATAACAAAAGAGAAATGAACATAAACACAGGGCACAGGGGTAGCCTAATATTTTGGGATCAAAACTACTCATAAATATACATAAGTATAATAATAGTATATAAAATGAACTGTCATCAACCCCATACTATATCAAACAATGTGAAGAATGCACAAGAAGAAAAGGTAAAAATAAAAATTTGGGTCAACATGGAAGGGAAGCCTAAATGCCCCCAATGCTTTGCATCGTCCCCAATTTGCTGAAAATCAAGCACAAACATGGAAGAATGATGATACACATAGAAGAAGGTTTGGGACATAAAATCATGCCTGTATCCAAGCACCAACAAGGGTGACAAGGTTCATCTAGGCACACATCATGAAACACACACATCTATTCTAAAGATAAAGAAGGGGCCTCCCCCTAACACTGGTCGACCAAGAGGTCATCTGCTTCCCACTCTAGATCATCATAGAGGGAAGGAGGATGAGCCTGTAGTGGTGGAATGTTAAGGAGAGGTGCATCCGACCCTTCTTCAACAAGGGCTAAGGAAGAATTCCATGCAAGGTTTCCTTCACCAAGCTCTTGTGGAGATAAGGTCAATGATTTTGTGAAGATCGCTGACAAGGCCAAAACTTCATCCAGAGAGTTAAACATGCACTTTATAGGAGTGCCATATTTCACCTCAACGGACAGAGAAATTTGTGCCCAAGATTCACTGCTAGGCTCATTGAGTGATTCAAGAGCAGTGACAAACTCAAGGGAAGTCGGGATTGGTTTTATCACTAGGACATAACAAGTCAGTGCGGGACCACCTTTCGAAGGTGGGCTCCTCTTATGTCCCCCATTGCTGGAAGGACCACTCTTCATCTTTTTCTTCGTTGGGGGACGTGAACTCCCCACATACGAGGTGAGAGGTGCAGAGGAAGAGAAAACCGTAGTAGATACCATCAAAGTGTTCGTCATATCTATGAGTTTCGAGAAAGGTGGGACATTCGGAAGGGACATCAACAAAGGAAACTCCACTGAAGGAGTGATGAACACCTGTACCTTTTTAGGGTTAGGCACATTTGTACTCACAGCGGAAGTCAAAAGCGATGCAGAGCTAGATTGAATAGAAGCTGAGTGGAGGAGAGAGGAGGATGCAGTAGGAGGCCCTAATATAGGGGTAGTCATCTCCTCTTCCTTTCTCTATAAGGTGGCTTGCTCAACTGTGAGAGCCTTTCGCCGGTGCTTGCACTCACACACAAGGCAGTTTCTATGACTCTTCGAGCTAGAGACCGAAGGTTACGAAGGAACAAAAGGCTCCTGCTTAGCCATGGGAGTGTCCACCACAACTATTTCTAGCAGAGGGACAGGTTCCTAAATGGGAGCAAGAGGAGCAGGTTGAGAAACAATGGGGGGAGTCGGCTCTAATGCCTCAGTAGCAAGCCTCTTCCTATTTACTGTCTTGGGAGCAGAAATGGTAGGGGGTCGCGGAGGCCAGGACATAGAAGACTTCCCATGGGGGCCTTTCTTCCTGCTATACCGAATGGGCCTAGGCTCTATGGGCAGAATAGGAAGCTCAAACACAGGACACTTCGGCTTTCGCCAAGTGGGCACCATAGGTTTCCCTCACAGATGCAAAACAAAATCTGATGGCACCACAGCAGGGAGAGAAAGAGCGTTAGACTTGTTACCCGCAAATCAACCCCCCCTTTTCTCTTTTTCTAACTATTTTTTTCTAACTATCTTTCCTTTTTTCCTAAGTCTATTACTTAAACTTGTGTTTGGGTGGCCTTTTGTTGTATTCCTCGAACTCGGGTGAGGTTTTTGTTTGTTCATCGAACCTCGCATTTTATCGCTTGTATTGTTTGTCTCTCACTAGGCAGTGTTTTCTTACCATTTTCAAACTTTCCTTTCCTTCAAGAGTGGGTTTGCGTATGTTAACAACCCGATTGATGAGTTTTCATGCATTAGAATTTGGAAACTTCACCCACAAGTCATACCTTAGGCGGTATTCTTTAGGCTCTTTGAAACCTAGGCGGGGTTTTATCAAGTGCAAACTACCCATTTTTCCGCCTAGAAGGTTTCAGTGATTAATGTAATAATAGCAAGCCTAATTTATTTAACCGGTGCATTATACAGAAAATAAACTAGCATTTTCAAACATGATATGAACAGAAAACCAATGAAGCCATGCATACAAAGACACAGTGATATCAAAAGCAATATTTTATTTATATATCTAAATGTTTTTACATTGCATTGGCACTACAAAATTGTTTGATTCAATTACAAAATTTCATGTCGTGGACACAAAAAAAGACAAAAAGAGGCATTTCCTTTCAGGTACATAGAGCAAATATCAGGACACGAATGCCCTTAGTAACAGTCTGCAGGCGTTCAACTTGAGCTAGTGACAAGAGATTTTCGTGTGACTGGAGGAATTGCACAAAAAGCCCCATATCATTCCTTACGACTCCTGTGCACAGAAGAGCCACTACTTCCTCTAAAGTCTCATCTTGAAGGGATGACGCAATGCAGATGTCGTTAGCTATCAATCCATTATGAGGGTAGTGGCTAAGCCCATTGATCGCCAAATTGACTTAATGATGAAACTTGGTCTTTATTAGTTACTCTAGTACTCTCACACCCTAGTCTCGATGACCAAAAGTCATGATGATTGTATGTATGAAACACTCCAGCATGGTTGTGTTGTGTACATGTGCTTGGCTCAGGAACACCTCGCCCAAAATGTTGTGGAGCACTTCTTCATCTATTTCGCTCTACACCGTGAAAAACTCCTTCAACTGGTCTGATACATGCCTAAACAGTGGACTGCATTCGATCTCTTCCAACATAATGTATTTATTGGTAGAGTTACTATCACTCTTAGAGCTCGCCATGTTTGATGCTATTGATTGATGAAGAAAGGTGACGTTGGTTGAATTTATAGAAGATTGGTTAGACATTGGTGTGTTCTCCTAAGTTTGATGAGATGGCAATTTAGTCCCAATTTATGGTTGATTTGAGATGGTTTAAATTATAATTTCCCATCAAGCAGCATACACGTGCTACCACTTGATATTCCTTGATGTTGCATTAATTGTTTGGTTGTGTGAAAGGTCCTTCGGTGACTGTTGGTAAGATCAAGATTAGTTTTTCTTTGTCGATCTCTATTCCTCTGCCAAGATCGATTCTTCTGATTGATTTAGCAATTTTCAAGAAACATTGGAAAAACAAGAAGGCCACTAATTTGGTAACAACTTTGGCGACTGTCTAGTGGCTTTTCCTTTGCTATAAATTTGAAAATGTAAAAGAAGAGAGGGACTTTTTTTTTAAGATACACCTGTGGGTGTTATTGAGAGGGGTTAACATTTATTTCAGACTGTAATGATTTATAATCTATGTGTTATGAATTTAATGATACTCGGTATGCTAATCTTGGTGTTACACGTACGATATAGTTGTGTCTTCTTTGAAAGATAAGCTATATAACATTCATTTATTGTAATCTGATTTTATATCTTTAATTGGATGGTCATAGGTTTCCAATATTTGTGTTGGTTATTTATGGTTCTGATTTATTCTTCTTGCATTAGCTTCATATTTATGAACTAGCGTTAGTTGCCTTCCCTGCTTTCTGGTTAAAATCATACCCATTTTCATTAGATTAGATAACTTAATTGAAAATCTAGTGAGGGAGTTGTACCTCAATAAAATGCAATTGTGGTCTTTCTGGAGTTGTTAGCGGATTTGCGTTGGTGCTAAATCTGGGTTAAGAGTCATTTGTCTAAGCATATTTGTCCTTAGCCATTCCATTCGCTAACAAATTTTTGGTGACTCAACTGGGGAACTTAAATTGATTGTAAGGTCTGATAATTGTCATCGCATCATGCGATAAGATGACCTCACAATGATGTATTTCCTATTTTGCATCCAGATTTAGATTGGGTCAAAGCGGAGCAAGAATACATCATATCACAATTAAATACACTCACCTGGAGATATAGAAGGAACGCAACAGATTATATGTGGGTGAATTTTGTCTTGGAAGAAGAGGAAGAACAGGCCTAGCACCCACCTGCACATGTGATTGAATGCCCTCCGAGGTTGATATTTAAAACTATGACAACCATCCTCATCATCGTGATCGTCGACCCAATCACCCGTTACATCAACCAAGGGACCCACCTACACCTCAACCTCAAAATCCACCTTTGGCTCGTCCACCACAACAATTTTCTTTCCCTAATTTTTACTTCTATGTGAGTTGGTGACTCTGTCTGTTTATGGATTTGAATCTTTGGTGTAATCAAGTTAGCCCTCTTTCCCTATCACAATACCATGATTTACCCCAAGGTTCCCAGAAGAGGTTTTCTAAATTTTTTAGTCAAAATGAACAAGACCCTAAGGAACATATTTTGGCTATGACTATGGTAAGTGTGGTTTTAGGAATCCAAGAAGAAGATGTTTTTGTAAGAATTTTTATTGACAACCTGATCGGGCAAGTGACAAAATGGTACAAGGGACTCAGACAAGAAAGTATTATTAGATGGGATGTCCTCAAAACAAAATTTCTCCAACACTATAAAATTCCAATTAACATAGCAGCTACCCTGTGTCTTTTCTCTTAGATCATGAAAAACAAGGCTGAAACAATGAGGGATTTTGTTTACCAATTTAATCGGTCTCTTCAATAGATTCCTGCTCCAGAAAGACCTAGTGTGGAGATCTAGTATCATATATTCACTTCTGCTATGGAACCAGACATATATTTAATCCTCAAAAGAGATAAGGTTCGAGGGATTGAACGAGCTCAATTGGAAGTAGTGAAGGTTGAGGATGATTTTATCGTCGTGGGTAAATGGAAATTATACACAAACGCAAAGCTTGGAGATAGTTTCAAGACATCTTCTGATTTTCTAGTTAAAGGTTATCAAGAAGCAAAGTTACCTCGCCCGACTGCCGAAAATATTAATTTAACAATTTTTGATAGCATGCAACAACCTAGTGAGGAACTAGATTAGCATTATAGTGATCCAAATTTCAATTTATACACCACGTTTGAGGTTGAAAATGATTGCAATTCATCTAGTGATTATGAAGATGATGAGCCACAGGAAAAGATATCATTTTCCTCGCCTCCTCCTTTTGATAAGTTCCTCTCCTCTAAGGCTAATTCAAATGACTTGGCATCGAATTCTCTTCTTATTTGAGAATATGAAATTTTCTCCTTCAAAGAAGTGGAGAATGAGGACACATGTTCAAATCTGGAAGGATATGGTGATCCCACGAGTGATAATTCTCGAAAGGGAGAAAAATGGTCGACTCAACCCACTCTTTAGTTTTGATGAATTCAAAATATATGATAACCTTCTTTTCACAAATTGAATTGCCGATCAATTTAGGTTTGAGGATGAATGTTGTTTATCAATGGTAGAGATCGATCATAATCAAGGGAAGGATGAGGAAAATACTAGTCTTTTGTTGGAGGAAGATGAAATTGGTCCCCGATCAAAATCAAATAACAAATCAATCCTTGTTTTACACTAGTTTACAAAGGAAATTACCTTCCATAAAAATGGCTTGATCGAAGGAAGGTATGATGAAGTCAGGGAGAGTATTGTTTCCTATGGTAATTTTTCAGAAACTTGGGAAATTCTTGGGGAATGTAAGGCCAAAGAATAATTTAGAACTCATGATGCTATATTAGAATTGGATACGCTTGAATTGATAGATCTTGGTCGTGAGAATTAGCTAGCAAAGAATGATCTAACCCTGACGAGATGGTAGCATGATGAAGTTTTTGATGAAAAGTGGATTTTTGGGAGACCATTGGACTATGAATACATCTACGTCTACATTAATGTTGGGATGTCAATGCTCTTAAATTTTTTCCAAAGGCTGTACAGGAAGGTGGGCCTCTTCAAAAAAGGATTATTCTTCTCCCAACTGGTTAATGGGTTTTTGTGATCATGCTCTTCCTTTTCTTTCTCTGGTAGGTTAGTCCTACCTTGTAAATAGTGTAATTTTGGTGTGTTCATTTTTGGCTTTCTGTTTGGTACTCTTCTCGTTGACTCTGTGCCCAATGGAAAAGGACTAGTCTTGCATGTTGGGTTCTCTATGTCCTTTGCAGTCCTTGTCCCCTGTCAAAGCCACCGTTTCCTGCAAATTGACCCCCCCTTTTCTCTTTTTCTAACTATCTTTCCTTTTCGCCTAATTCTATTACTTAAACTTGTGTTTAGGTGACCTTTTGTTGTCTTCCTAGAACTCGGGTGAGGTTTTTGTTTGTTTGTCGAACCTCTCATTTTACTGCTTGTGTTGTTTGTCTCTCACTAGGCGGTGTTTTCTTACCATTTTCAAACTTTCCTTTCCTTCAAGAGTGGGTGTACGTATGTTAACAACCCAATTGATGAGTTGTCATGCGTCTAAATTTGGAAACTTCACCCATAATTCATACCTTAGGCGGTATTCTTTAGGTTGTTCAAAACCTAGGCGAGGTTTTATCAAGTTGTGTGAACTACCCATTTTGCCGCCTAGAAGGTTTCAGTGATTAATGTAATAACAGCAAGCCTAATTTATTTAACCAATGTAGTTTACAGAAAAGAAACCAGCATTTTCAAACATGATATGAATAGGAAACCAATGAAGCCATGCATATAAAGACACGGTGATATCAAAAGCAATATTTTATTTATATATCTAAACATTTTTACATTACATTGGCACTACAAAATTGTCTGATTCAATTAAAAAAGTTCATGTCATGGAAAAAAAAAAGAGAAAAAGAGGCATTTCCTTTCAAGTACACAAAGAAAATATCAGGACATGAATTCCCTCAGTAACAGTCTATAGGCGTTCAACTTGAGCTGGTGATAGGAGATTCTCGTGTGACTAGAGGAATTGTGCAAAAAGCCCAATATCATTCCTTACGATTCTTGTGCGCAGAAGAGCCACAACTTCCTCTAAAGTCTCATCTTGAAGGGCTAACACAATGCAGATGGTGTTAGCTATCAGTCCATTTTGAGGGTAGTGGCTAAGCCTGTTGATCGCCATACTGACTCAATGATGAAACTCAGGCTTTACCAAGTGCTCCAATGCTCTCACACCCTAGTAGCGATGACCAGAAGTCTTGATGACTGTATATATGAAATGCTCCAGCATGGTTGTGTTGTGTACATGCGCTTGGCTCAAGAACACCTTGCCCAAAATGTTGCAAAGAACTTCTTCTATTTCACTCTGCACTATAAAAACCTCCTTCATTTGGTCTGATACATGCCTAAACAGTAGATTGCATTCGATCTCTCCCAACACAATGTAGTCATTGGTAGAGTTACTGAAAGGAAATAGAAAAGAGCAATGGAAAGTACTAATAAAGAGCAAATGTTTGAAGGAAAGAGATTACCAAATAGATTGAAGTAGCCAAACCAAGCACCACCAAAGCAAGAGAGACACAAGAATTTGATAAGGGGAAAAAACAAGAAAAAACCCCAATATTATGAATGGAGGCAAAATGCCTAAAGAATAATACAAAGAGAGAGAGCTTCAGCCTTAGCTTGCTTGCATGAGTCTTGAAGAATGAGAGGAGAGGCACCTCAATAAGTAGAGGTGAAGAAGGAGTTAGAATGTAACTCCCAACTCAATGAATGCCACCATTCATCTATGTGTGTGCAAAGTGTCACCTCTTAAGGAGGTGGTTACAAATATTCCTTAATAAAGGAATTAAAAATAAGCCATCCTCACACATGTGAGATGACAAAAAGACAAAAGACTTGTAGGGATTCCTTTGGAATATTCCTACAAGTTAATAAATAATTACAATTAAAGAATAACCTTTACCAAGTAAAGATTAATCTTCTAACATCCCCCCTTAAGCTTTACTTGGGGAGGTTACATCAAACCCTTCAATGGGTTGTAATCCAAGATTTTTACAATGGAAGAGAAATTTATCTTTACAAAGAGCTTTGGTGAGAATATCTGCAACTTGATCTTCACCTTTACAATACAAAAGAGAAATTTGCTTGTCTTCAATTTGCTCTCTAATGAAATGATGTTGAAGAGCAATGTGCTTGGTCCTTGCATGAAAAATTGGATTCTTTGCCAAAGCAATAGCACTTTGATTATCACAATATAAAGGAGTAGGATCCTTTGAGGTAGACCCAAGTCTTCAAGTAATCTTCTTAACCATAATGCTTCTTTAGATGCATTTGTACAACCTTTATATTCAGCTTCTGTAGAACAAAGAGAAGTAGATTGTTGTTTCTTACTATTCCATGAGATTGCACCTGATCCAACAAAGAAACAATAACCACAAGTGGATCTCCCATCATTGGGATCACCTCCTAAATCTGAATCAGTATAACCCTTTAAAGAAAAATCACAATTTGCATCATAAAAAAGACCAAGATTAAGAGTACCTTTAACATATCTTAAAATTCTTTTTTCAACTTTAAAATGAGTTTGTTGTGGTTTAGACATAAATCTAGAAACCAATCCAACACTATAAGAAATATCAGGTCTAGTAAGAGTTAGATAATTTAAACTTCCTACTAATTGCCTATATAAAGTAGGATCAACAAAAGGAGTTTCCATATCAACCATTAATTTAGTTCCTAATTCACAAGGAGTAGAAACACACTTTGCATCATTCATTTTAAATCTATCTAAGAGATCTTGAGCATATTTATGTTGAGAAAGAAAAATACCTTTAGGTGTTTGCCAAATTTGCATACCCAAAAAATAATGTAATAGGCCTAAATCAGTCATTTGAAATTGTTGATTGAGTTGAGACTTAACATCACTAATCAAATTGTTAGAACTAGAAGTGATAATTAAATCATCAACATATAAAATAATAATCACAATATCATCTTCACTATGCTTAATATATAAATTTGGATCATTTTTACTTCTAATGAAACCTTGAGATAAAAAGAAAGCATTGATCTTTGAATACCATTCTCTAGGAGATTGCTTTAAACCATATATTGATTTCTTCAATTTGCAAACAAGATTTTCATTACCTTCCTTAATGAAACCCAAAGGTTGAGACATATAAATTTCTTCATGTAAATCACCATTTAAAAATGCACTTTTAACATCCATTTGATGAATAGGCCAATGCATATGAGAAGCTAAAGCAAGAACTAATTTAATGGTTGGCATCTTAGCTACTGGAGCAAATGTTTCATTATAATCTAATCCTTCAACTTGAGAGAATCCCCTAGCAACTAATCTAGCTTTAAACTTGCTAACTTCATTATTTGCATTAACCTTAGTTTTATATAACCATTTGCATGAAACAAGATTCTTACCTTGAGGTAATGGAACTAAATCCCAAGTATTATTAGCAATTAAAGTATCATATTCTTCTTGCATAGCCTTTTGCCAATGAGGTTGATCTTTAGCTTGTTCATAAGTTTGAGGATCATTTGAATTCATAATGTTAGACATCAAAGCATAATTACAATAATTTGCATGTCTTCTTTTAGGTGGATTTTTAGCTAAATAGTCCTCACTTTCTTGCAACAAATTTTTAAACCATTTTGGCATTCTTTTAGATGTAGGAGTATCATCACTAGAAGAAGAATCATGAGTAGAGATTTCAACATTTTCATCATCACTATCACTATGAGTAAGAGATGCATTAGGAGGGTTAAGAGGAGTTTCAACTTGAGGATTATCCTCCACAACAATAACTTTATTTTGAGAAGAATCAATATTATGCACTTTAGAACAATCATGAACACCATTTTCAGCAATGCATACATCTCTAGCAACTTTAACTTTGTTAGTAAGAGGATTATAAACTCTATAAGCTTTAGAATGTTCATCATAACCAACAAAAATATGATAAGAAGATTTAGCATCTAATTTTTGCCTCTTTTGTTTAGGTTTGTGAACATAAGCAATTGAACCAAAAATCCTTAAATGCTTAAGATTGGGCTTCCTACCAGACCAAGCTTCTTCAGGAGTTATATCCTTTAAAGCTTTAGTAGGAGTCCTATTGATAATGTAAGTAGCACAAAACATAGCTTCTGCCCAAAATTTATAAGACATATTTTTAGCATGTAACATACATCTAGCCATTTCAACAATAGTTCTATGCTTCCTTTCCGCTACACCATTTTGTTGAGGTGTATAGGGAATAGTTAGCTCATGCTTAATACCAAATGATTTCAAATAACTATTAAAAGCATTGTTCACATATTCTTTACCATTATCAGTTCTAAGAATTTTAAGTTTAAAACCAGATTGCCTTTCAACAAATTTATGAAATTCAGAAAATATATCAAGAACTTGATCCTTACTATGAAGAAAATAGATCCAAGTTCTTCTAGAAAAATCATCAACAAAAGTAAGTGCATACCTTGATCCTTGGATGGAGTTATTCTCCATGGGTCCCAAAAGGTCACTATGAACTAGGTGCAACTTATGAGTTGCCCTCCATGATTGACCATGTGGAAAGGGCTCCCTATGCATCTTACCACTCATGCATCCTGTGCATACAATTTTAGATGGAACAATACTAGGCAATCCATCTACCATATTAAGCTTTTGCATTAAAGCAATATTGTTAGAATTTATATGACCAAGTCTTTCATGCCAAACATTGAAATCAATGGTAGATATTAAAGAGCATCTAGATTGAGCAAACTCATAAAATTTGAACAAATTATCATTGTCTAATTTAGCATTAGCAATGACCTTGTTTTGTTTTGGATCAATAACATAGCACATATCTTTGTAAAATTCTATTTTATAATCTTGACAAAGCTTAGCAACTGAAAGCAAGTTAGTCTTTAATTCAGGAACATATAAAACATCATGCAATTTACCATTAGGAACATTCACATCTCCAATTGCTTCTACTTTACAAGTATGATTATTAGCAAGTTGAAGAGGAACATTTGATATATCAGGTTGCATAGACTCAAAAACTTCTTTATGTGAAGTAACATGTTGAGATGCACCTGAATCAATAACCCATTCAAGAGGTTGAGAAACATTAGAACTACAAGTAAAAGCACGTCTAGATTGATTTGCATTATTTTGAAACTTATTATTATTAGGTTTATTTTGATGTTGATTATTTTGCTTCATAGGCTTTTTCTCATTTTGCTTCTTAAAACAAGTATTTTGCCAATGACCATCCTTATTACAATAAGTGCAATGTGGTTTCTTAGAAGAGTTAAACTTTCTAGGATCATTGCCATTATTATAATGAGGTTTGGAATTATAATGTTGTTTAGAATGAGGTTTAAAATTTTGCTTATGATTAGATAAGAAAGCATGTTCATTAGACTTAAGAGTACCAAACTGAATTAACTTAGCCTCTTCTTGTCTTAATAAATCACGAAAAATATCATAAGTTAATTGAGTAGCTAAAGAAGGAATAGCTAATTGAGCATGAATATTAGTAATGAATTGTTGAAATTGTCTAGGAAGACACTTTTTAAGAATAAGATGAATTAATCTAAGATTATCTAATTTAACTCCTAAACCATCCAATTGACTATTTAAAGCATCAAATTTCAATAAAAATTCATCCATAGATTTAAAATCAGAATACCTCAAATCTTCAAGTTGATCTTGAATTTGAATTTTTCTTGATTCATTTGTACTATCATAAATTGTTTTGAGTTTGTCCCATGCTTCATAGGTAGTTGTACATGTCCCAATGTGAACATAAAGTTCGGGTGACATGGAGATACCTATGAGGCCAAGGGCTTCTTCATTTTTGAGATTCCATTTTTCGATTTCATCTTTGGATGCAGAAGAACCTGGTTTAAATTTAGGATCTGTAGCTACATCTAAAAGATGTTTAAACCGAAAAATAAAGCATATATGAGTTTTCCAAGAATGATAGTTAGAAGAATTCAACTTAATTTCAGGAATTAAAGTAGACATGATTGTAATAAAAAAAAATTCACAACTTTATGAGAAAAATAACTATTGTAAATATTTGCTCCCTCTTGATCAAATTAAATCTTAAAAAAAAACCTATTTAAATAAATTGCCTAAAAACAAAACAAACTCCTTATATTGAATATCTAAATTTTAAAATTATTTTAATATCCTTTTTAATTAATAAAAAACTATATAAAATTTATAAATATAAAGAAATTAATAGATTTTTAAATAAAACAATTATTAAAAACTATGAATGATTTATTTTTCAAAAAAAGAGATTATATATTAAAAAAACTTAAACTTTAAACTTTCATAAAAACACAAGTAAATTTAAAAAACTTAAACTCAACTTTATTTCTTTTAAAAGAAAAGCTTTTATGCAAAAAAGTTTAATTTAGGAACCTTTATTTTAGTAACTTTTTTTTCCTTAAAACAAAGTCGATGAGGAAGCTTTAAGTAAAAGCTTTTGATTTTTTGCTTTTAAGGAAATGGGCGGGATAAATTTGAAAGAGGCAAAGAAAAGTTTGAAGATGCAAATTTTAATAATATTTAGTTTTAAGGAACAAATACTATGATTCACACAGGGGATGGGAGATTGAAGGAAGGGCAATGCAGAGAGCAGGGCACACAAGGAGAAAAGAGTCGGGTGCTTACTGTGCAGAGGTCAGTGGAATCACCAGAGGAAGGCTGCAACAAAGGAAAGAAAGACAATGGCCAAGGAATGAACCAAAGCCTCAAGAGAAGTTTTTTTGTATTATTATTATTTATAAAAAAAACTTTGAATACTATTTTGAAATTAAATTCCTGTCAAAAAAGTCAGGGTTTAAGATTTTTTTGAGATTTAAGAATTAAAAATTCTAAAAAACCCCAAAAACAGTTTGATATTTTTTAAAGAAATTTCAACATGCAAATAATAATGTGCAGATTTTTTCTACAGATTTTTTAAAGAAATTTCAACATGCAAATAATAACATGCAGATTTTTTTTCTACATATTTTTTTAAAGAAATTTCAACATGCAAATAATAACATGCAGATTTTTTCTACAGATTTTTTTAAAAAGCAGATTAGTTTTTTTCTTTTTAAAAAGAGTTTTTTTTTTAAAGTTTGAAATGAATACTTTGTTTTTTAACAGATTTAATATACAGATATGAATATATTATAGAGATTTTAAAAAAAAATTGATTTTTTAATAGAAATTTGAACATGCAAATATGAAGAAATTTTTACAGATTTGCAAAAAAGTAGATTAGCCTTTTTCTAAAATGTAAATTATAGTGATATTTTTTTAGAGATTTAGCCTAATATTCCAAAAAGATTACAGAACTAATGAACTATTCTAAAAAAATTGAAAAATAATCCTATATTAGAGGGTTTTTAATTTTTATGCAAAAAATAAAACATGCATGCAATATATAATGGATTTTTTTACAGATCTAATATACAGATTTGCAAAAAAAAAATAGATTAGGTTTGAAATTTGAAATAAAAATCAAACTTAGAAAATAAATCCTGCACAAGGGTTAAAAAAAAAAATGATTTTTTTTACAGATTAGATTTGTATAAACTATAGAAATAAATAAACTTGAAATTGAAAAATTGAAAAATAAGATAAACTCTTATTGAGTTTTCTAAAAGCTAAGATTCTGCACAAAAAAGGTTAGAAGACAAAAAACAAACAAGATTAGACACTTTTCTCTTCTTCTCTTCTTTGAGAGTGTCTCCAATGGTGTGCTGAAAAATCTGGTAAACCTTCAACAATGTAGCTCACAAGATATTAGTAATACCAAGCTCTGATACCATGAAAGGAAATAGAAAAGAGCAATGGAAAGTACTAATAAAGAGCAAATTGTTTGAAGGAAAGAGATTACCAAATAGATTGAAGTAGCCAAACCAAGCACCACCAAAGCAAGAGAGACACAAGAATTTGTTAAGGGGAAAAAACAAGAAAAAACCCCAATATTATGAATGGAGGCAAAATGCCTAAAGAATAATACAAAGAGAGAGAGCATAAGCCTTAGCTTGCTTGCATGAGTCTTGAAGAATGAGAGGAGAGGCACCTCAATAAGTAGAGGTGAGAAGAAGGAGTTAGAATGTAACTCCCAACTCAATGAATGCCACCATTCATCTATGTGTGTGCAAAGTGTCACCTCTTAAGGAGGTGGTTACAAATATTCCTTAATAAAGGAATTAAAAAATAAGCCATCCTCACACATGTGAGATGACAAAAAAGACAAAAGACTTGTAGGGATTCCTTTGGAATATTCCTACAAGTTAATAAATAATTACAATTAAAGAATAACCTTTACCAAGTAAAGATTAATCTTCTAACAGTTACCATCACTCTGAGAGCTCGCCATGTTTGATGCTATTGATTAATGAAGAAAGGTGACGCTGGTTGAATTTATAGAAGATTGATTAGACATTGGTGCGTTCTCCTAAGTTTGATGAGATGGCAATTTAGTCCCAATTTATGACTGATTTGAGTTGGTTTAAATTACAATTTCCCATCAAGCAGCATACACGTGCTACCACTTGATATTCCTTAATGTTGGATTAATTGTTTGGTTGTGTGAAAGGTCATTCGACGACTATTGGTAAGATCAAGATTGGTTTTTTCTTTGTCGATCTCTATTCCTCTGCCAAGATCGATTCTTCTGATTGATTTAGCAATTTTCAAGAAATGTTGGAAAAAAAGAAGGCCACTAATTTGGTAATAGCTTTGGCAACCGTCCAGTGGCTTTTCCTTTACTATAATTTAAAAATGTAAAAGAAGAGAGGGACTTTTTTTTGAAGATACACCTGTGGGTGTTATTGAGAGGGGTTAGCATTTATTTCAAACTATAATGATTTATAATCTGTGTGTTATGAATTTAATGATACTTAGTATGCTAATCTTGGTGTTACGCATACGATATAGTTGTGTCTTCTTTGAAAGATAAGCTATATAACATTCATTTATTGCAATCTAATTTTATATCTTTGATTGGATGGTCATATGTTTCCAATCTTTGTGTTGGTCATTTATGGTTATGATTTATTCTTCCTATGCTAGCTTCATATTTATGAACTAGCATTAGTTACCTTCCCTGCTTTCTAGTTAAAAGCATACCCATTTTCATTAGATTAGATAAATTCATTAAAAATGTGGTGAGGGAGCTATACCTCAATAAAATTAAGAGAAAAGCCACAAATGCAATTGTGGTCTTTCTGGAGCTGTTAGCTGATTTGCACTGGTGCTAAATCTGGGTTAAGAGTCATTTGTGTAAGCATATTTATCTCGAGCCATTCCATATGCTAGCAAGACTGAACAACGAAAGAGGAAGAAGGAGGATCTTAGGACCACTTCTCTTCTCCCCTTCTACATGCCTTGGTGGCATCACTGTCAGCTTTTAAGCAAGCCCTATGTGAAACAACATAAGGCGATGGAAGGTATCTCACTTTCAGCCTTAAACGTCCTTTCTTAAAATTTTGATATGTTCGATACAAGAGGTCCTTCCTAGGTGGGAGAGGACCAACAAGTGTAGGACAAGAGTAATCCAAGGAGTAACTATCACGGGCAATTGATGGTTTATAACCGGTGTCATGAATTACATGCATGGAACCCTCATGGATAAATTTTAAACATTTATGAATGATTGAGGGCACTGCATTCATAGCTACTAACCAAGGGATACCTAGCTTCACTCTAAAGACTTCAGATCTAGGGATTATGTCAAACAAAAGCTGCACGAATTTAGGTCCAACCAAAACTGACAAGATGATACTACCCAAAGTAGGTACAAAAAGTTTATCATGCATGCGGATGGTGCTCACAGGTGCATCGTACCCATCTTTGTGCAAAAAATTGATTAGCATGATCTCCTCAATTATAATGTTCACTTGAGACATCAGATCAATGAGAACACCTGCTAGGATGTTTCTGTTGATTCGCGCAAGGATGTAGAGAGGAGATGGTTCCCTATTAAAACCCATTGACTGATCTTGCAAGGTGAAGGTTATACTAGTACCACTGCTCATAGGTTGTGCAAAGGGGATAGGTTGATGCATGAAAGAGGCCATCGTATGCAATAAATGACCCTCTCACAGGGACCCCCAAAGGTTGCAAGATAGGATAGTTACCCAATTAAGATTTCATTATGCAACACTTTCAAAACCTTCCAACTACACCTACTAGGGGTTGCAGGTTGGGTTGTAAGGTGAAGGCCTCACAACACTCACACCTACAACACTCCTAGAATATGAGGAAAGGGGCTTTTAGTATCGCAAAACAAAACCCAAATGGTTCACATCAGGTTCACCAAAAATGTAAGAGAGGGGGACTGACCACATGAAGGCCCCAGGTCACGGAGAGAAAAGAGCAGAAGGCTTCCCTAACTTACCTCACTCTAAAGGGATGTTTCAAATGAGGGACGAGAATGATGAGGACTATAAGGCCTTGCAACCACTCTTTAGACCCGAAATCCAAACTGGGGCTAAGTGAGTTGGTTTTTAGGTTCAACACTATACCTCAGGTAGCTCTCTACCTGAGGACAAAAGTGTGGTTCTGGGATGACAGTGCAGTGCACTGGCATCTCTTAGGTGCGCTAGGCTCCATATGACCAGAGGACCAAAAACACAGTATGAAATGCTAGAAAACAAGCTAACAGCCTAGCTAGTCACTTCTAAGGAAACAAAACAAAACTAGGAAGTAGGAGAGATACAAATGAATATGATAAAGTAAGTATATGAAGGCTAAGGTGACAAAAATAATCTCACAAAGATGCTCGTTCACCAGCTAGCTCCAAATGCACGTCCACCTACACACAAGGAAGAGGGAAAATTGTTGGGGGTTGTATAGGGGTCTGCCTCAGTTAGACCCCCGTTTGGTGTTTCCCCCTCCACGGACAACCAAATAGAAACAATAGAGAAAAGTATGATAAAGTAAAGAAAGGAACCACATGAATAACACTACAAAACAATATTAAGCTACTGAACCAAATCGTAGAGGAGAGGAGTGAAAACGTTACCACCTCAACCAAGAGCTCACTAGCTAATGGAGGAGAAAAGAGGACTTGAAAAATCACCATAGCTTCAACTGTGATGAAGGGAGGTGTTGCAAAACCTCAAGCCCCTGCTATAATGGCTTGTTCCACACTTGCTTTACGAAGTTGATGGAGTGTTGTTGTTGCTGCTATGGAGTGCCAAAGTGATGCTTGAAGTGATGGAAGTGAAGAGAATGCTTGAGAATGCCAAAAGAGAGTGTGTAGAAGATGAGTTGAATGCTTAGAAGATGAAATGAAGGAAGGAAGAGTGTTTTTGAAGGTGGGATGAGAGAAAATGCCATTTTCGAGGTCGGTTGATGGAAGAGGGACGTTACAAACTGACCCCAATGGGAAGTGTAATGCCTATGCCAGCTTTAGATGCAGGAATCCATTAGGGATGTAAGTGCACCATGCGGATGTCTGCGTGTCACGTGAGCGTCCCCGAAAAATATTCTTCTACTGATGCAAAGGACAAATTCCAAGTGGAACGAAGGCAATAGACTGAAGTGGAATTTTTCCTTCGAATTTGGTTTTCTAAGGTGTGGAAGTGAAAAAGGGGAATTTGCATAAGGGGTGCAAATTTTCTCCTATATAGGTATCTACAAACATCTAGAACCATGAGAAAATACCTCTCTACTGATTCACCATACCTCTGAAAATTAATGACAAGTGGAATTTTATGCAAAGATGAGGAAATTGCTCAAAAAACCTATTGAAACAACAACTTGGAGATGTTGAATCAATCATCAAGCTATGTAACAATAACTATTATATTGGATGAGCACTAATGTTATACTTGAATTTGTGCCAACCTACATATATAATGATTTTTGGATTTTATCAGATTGAATTTAGTAGTTGCAAGGTGAAATCAAGTCATTAATGAAGCTTTGGGTGATCTAAGAAGGTAGGTGGGGTTTGTAACAAAGAGTGGTGGGAGTTCTATAATTTCAAGGGTTGGGTGAAACTTATACTACATTCCAAGGATCATAGTGTTAGGGAATTAAGAGATCGAGGGTGACGAAGAAGTTTTGCTAGAGAGGATGTGAAAAAGGGGAAGGGTTATAGGGGAATCCTTTAGGAATAAGGTATCATGATGTTGGGATCAAGTTTTGGGACATGGATTAACTTGGTATTGAGTTAAGGGGAGGATTACAATTTGACTCTAATAGATGTTAAATAAGGAGCAATAAACTTTTAGGCTTTCAGAATTTGAAGGGAAAGGATACTCAAATAGGGAATGGTCAAAAGCTTGACTATAAAGGACTTAGAAAATTTTGGGATGCAAGGGATTAGATTTTAGGGAGTGGGGTTGTAGTGAAATGGGCACCAAAAGAGATGGATGGATAAGGAAGTCTAAAACCCTAATATGAAAACAAAGAACTTATATTTTTTATGGGCTTTCAAGCTTCAAGGATTGAGGACTCATATCACATGTTAGGAATAGTATTTGGGTATGGGAAAGTATTATACTTTAAAAATTTCAAAGGGAATTAGAGGGAGTGTATAATATCAAGGAAGAAATGCCAAGGATGACAATTTTAACAAGGACATATAGATGTGAAACTATGAAACAACAAAAAATAACTCTTAGACAAATTTTGCAAGGACATGAACAAGTTGTCAGGACTGGTAGGGAAGGTATGTAGGTATGGACTTCCCTAAAAGTATGAAAGGATGGAAAACAAACAAAATACTAAGGAAGTTACTATAAACAAACTAGACTTAGGATTTTCATGGATTTTTCTTCTTTTTACATCTAGGGAACCCAATTAGGATAATCTCAAATCAATTATAACTAATGGTTTGAACACAACTAAGACACACAAAAGGGAAGGGACTCAATATTTCTTTTGACTGTGTAGATTTGAGTACCAATAAGCTTTGAATGGGTATGTGTATCTATTGTAGGTACAATGAGAATTCATCTCTGGGAGAAAACCAAAAATGAGGAATGATAGGGACCATGACCGACTTATACTTCATAATGGAAAACAAGGGTCATGGTTGCATAGACACAATAATATATAGGAGAAAAAATACAAACAAGAGAAATGATATGTATAATATTTGCTTAGTAATTCTCACATAAAATAATGCTTTAAATATTGGTCATGGATAGGTAGCTCCATTAAGCTATATGTTAAGTCCTTTGAGTGATACACATTGCCTCCATAAACTTTGGAAACTTCGTATGGACCTAGCCATAAAGGACCAAACTTGTCATGTTTTCCTTTGTCCTAAACTATTTTATTCCACATAAGGACTAAGTCTCCAACTTGAAAGTTCATTTGTAATGCTCTCTTTTTAATCAAGTATTTTATCATTTTCTTATTTGAAAAATCCTTCTCATATGTAAATTTTTTTTTTCTTGCAACTCGACCAATTCCATGACTATAAGATATTGCAACATTCTTTGTGTCACCTATGTTCAGTAACATTTGATACATTTGTTGTCCTAAACTAACTGGTATATTTACATACATCCAAACAACAATTTCAAATGGGCTCACGACAATGGAAAATTTATAGGTTACCCTATCTACCCAAATTAAATAGTTTAGTTTATCATCCCACATTTTATTGGTAAGGGCTAGTGTCCTCTTAATTATTTTCATGACAGTTTTGTTGTTGGACTCAACTTTTCCATTTCCTTGGAAATGGGAAGGAGGTGAGAAAGTGAGACCAATTCCATATTCATTACAAAATTTTGAAATATCTTGTGATTTAAAAAAAATAGCATTATCTACTATGATTCTTGCAAGGACACTAAATCTAGTTATTACATTGCTAAGAAAATAATCACTTACCACCCTTGATGTAGCATTGTGGGTTGTAAATGCCTCAACCCACTTGGTGAATTAATTAGTCACTACTATAATCCACTTGTATCTATTGCTATATTTCTCTAGTATCTCACCCATGAATCAACTCCCCAATGTTGAAAATGAGAATTTTTAATTATTGGTAAAAGAGGGAGAGCACTTGAAATTTAATTAAGTTTACCAACAAACATTTAGTAGGCATCACAATTCCTTATTCCCTTTACTACATCTTTGAATAGGGTGGGCCACCAAAATTATACTTTAAGGACCTTATACGTAGTCATGTTAGCTTTGATTTTTTCTCCATAGATGCCCTAATGGAATTCATTAATTATTACATTCTACTATTATTGATTCAAAAACTTGAGCAATAGTCTATTTGGGACTCTCCACATCAAGCAATCATGGACCAACAAATGCCTTTGGGAATATAATTTTAAATTTATTTGTTGGGGCTTACTCATTTCAGTAGGGCACCTCATATTTAAAAAATAGAATATAATGTTCTTGTACTTAGGATCATTCTTTAAGAGACAACCATCAAGCTCATGATCATCACCATTTTCATTTACCTCTACTACCTCTAAATTTAAATTTTCCATAAGTTTGGCTAACCCTTCGTCTCTTATCAACTTGGTTGTTTGAACATCAATATCATACACCTAGATTTTGTTTATCCATTAGTATATTTTCCCAAAAGCTTCCTTTTGAGTGAGGATATATATGTGTGGAACAAATACAACTACCTATGTACCCACCAAGTATGGATTGTAAATCTTTGCTACCTTAACTAGAGCATATGCATGCTTTTCCATTGAATATTTAAGTTCCACCCCTTATAAGTATTTACTAAATAATGCAATAGTCTATTCATAACCCTCTTCATTATTTTGTAGCAACATAACAACAATAGTATGAAAAGAAGAAAAAGATAAAACTTTAAAAGGTTTGGCATAATCTAGGCTTACCAAAATAGATGCCTCTTTAATAGTCTTTTTGATCTTGAAAAAAGATAAGGTAGTTCATCATTCCATGAAATTGACCACCATTTCTTTAACATGTTAAATATGGGATTACTTTTCTTAGAAAATTTGGGCACAAATCTTCTCAAGAGATTGAATTACCCAAATAAGGATTGAACTCCTTAAACTATTTTGGGCCTTGGAATTTGATCAATTTCCTTAACTCTATTAGGATCAATTCTTATCCCATCTTTTGACACAATGTGATCTAACAATTTTCCAAAACCAAACACATATTTTTTGGGATTTAATGAAATCCTATATTCTAAGCATCTTATAAATATTTATTCTAAGTGTGTGCAATGGTCTTTTCTATCCTTAGAGTATGTTGTCAAGTCATCACAAAATACAACCATTATTTCATCTATTAGACTTGCAAATGCAATATCCATGGCTCTTTGAAATATTGACCCAATATTTTTGAGTCTAAATGGTATCCTCACATGTACATATGTGCCCTAAAGGAGTTGTAAAATTTATCTTGTATTGCTTAGAATATTTTAACACCACTTGGTTATACCTTGAGAAGTCATCCATCATCAATATTAGCTCAAAACCAATCACCTTTTGCAGTAAATGATCCATGTTAGGAAGATGATAATCATCTTTGAGTGATTTAACATTCAAATTCCTAAATTCAAAAAATAACCTTATCTCTCTATTCTTCTTCCTAAGTAGAGCAAGGTTTGAAATTTACTCTATGTGTCTGATTGGTTTGATATTCAAATTTAAATTATTTTTTATTGCATCTTGGGGGTGAGACTAGGGTTGATAGGCCTTTTTTGGAAAAATGGCTTTTTGTATGGTTGCAAAGGTGTTGTATGTTGGAAAATATCTTCCCTATATGCCTTTATCTTATCATATGACCATGAAAATCATTTTTTGGAATGTTTTTGGCAATTTTATCGATAATATTTTCTCTTTTGGTTTCAACCTTTTATCAATGTAAACCATTTTTGGTTCAATGTCCATGCCTAGGTTTACACCCTCCATATTTTTTTCATCAATTGGATTACCTTTATTCTTGTAATAGTCCACAATATCAAACATATTTTCTAGATCGAATAGCCCCTTGGGAATTTTATTCTTGTTTAGTTGTACTATCTCATTTCCCAATAGAAATTATTTACCATCCTCCACCTCTACCATTGGTTTCCAATCAATTAACTGATTATCAAAATCACTCACACAACTCAAGAAATTATAAATTTATTGAAATCTTCATTAAATACTTTCTAGTTGTAAATATTATCAGGCACACTACATTTGGTTAAAACCTCAATGCTATATTAGTACCAGGAGGAGGATGATTTCAAGTCAAACCTGGATGCATCAATAACCAAAGAATTTGCAATTGTATTCTCTACTTTATCAATTCATTCTATACCAAATACATAAAATAATTCTATGGTGTACCAAATAACATCTCTATACCTTTTGAAAATCTCATCCTTTGTTGCATATATATTTTTTATCTGTAGAGTTATAAGCTCTAAATCTCTTAGGACCTCGATGCATATCATGCCATGTTTTTGTGCACTATTTAAGCCAAGAATTAGTGCTTCATATTCTAAAATATTATGTTTACAATTGAATGTTAAATTTAAAGCATAATTGAATGTTTCACCATTAGCTGAAACAAGGAAAATGCCTACCCCAAAACCTTCTCTAGAATACACACCATCAAATGACATGGTCCACACATCATTTATACTTTTAGTAGGGCTATATAAAATAAGAGTTCTATCACATCAATACATTATTCATCACAATACTTGATAAATTGATTAGGATATGTATCTATATAATGTACTCCAATACAGTATTTGTATATGTCCTCAATTATATCTTGTATTTAAATTTCTATATACAATTCAACAATCTCTCCCTACAATGGGATAGTAGCATAAGATAAATCCATCTATATATACTACCACCCATGGAAGCAACCTATTTTATATAGAGAATCATTTCCAACTTGGCTAGACAATCCATAATGATTATGTCCATTATAAAATAATTTTTAAGGTATGTATCCAATTAAACTTCTATATTATTGAAAAACCCCACAAAATTAACCTCTCGAGAATCCATGGCGAAAAAATCATAAAGTTTGGACACTTTTATACCTAAATAATTCATGACTTTGAGGGGCATTTCATTGCTTGAGGCATCTAAATATAACATGCAATATGTGGATAAGGAAATGATTTATCAACAATATGGTATAGCAGGGGTCAATACTAGACTTATTATTTGATAGATATTTCTCTAAGTATACTTCTATGGTTTCTTTTTTCTCTTTGGGAACAACAATATAACTAGGGTTTATACCTTTATGACTAAAAATAATTATAAAACCCTATGCCTATGTTTAGGGATCCTACACAATTCACTGATAGGTATAGTTATTCTAATTTGACTTAGCACCTGCATCATATCTACAAGGTTGTACAAAGGTAATGGTGTATCTTGTGGGATAGTTATATCACTAGCTTGAGGAATAAAATGCATTGGAAAACCATAGGGTATAGGGTAATTACCTTTGATGTCTTTATTTTTTCCTTTGTCTCCAACTCCATCGATTATTTTGGATGGAATTTTTGGTTGGTTCATGATGAGGTATTTTCCTTTTGAATCATTCTTTACACTAGCAAGTATCTCAGTTTTGTTTCCTTTAGGGATAAACCTTCTATTGTTTGATGGTGGTTGTATTAGATCTTCCCCCTTTTTCTCATCATCTCTTCGAGACCATCATTCTTGATATTCTTCTCTATAGTATGCCTTTCTTTCCCTAAATCAGGTTCATTTTATAATGGCACCAAGATATAACTTTCTTCTCAGTTGGTAACCATTTATTATATGTATGGATGCAACCTCAACTAGTATTTTCTTGTCTTTAGATGATGGTGTCCTCCTTTTATATTTTTGTCTCACCATATCTTTGAGATGTTTAAAATCATGAAATGACACTTTATATTTTTTTGAATCAAGAATACAATTATTTTGGAATATTTTCTCAATATCTTCATGATCATAACATTCACTTACTTAATCACTAAAATAATAATAAAATACATCTGACATGTCAACATCTTCATCATACTATCCTACATTCTCATCTTCATAAGGAAATACATCATCTTTATGCTCTCTCATAACAACTACATACCTTGTTGGATCATGAGGAAGGTAAAAAATTTCACACCATAGAGAAGAGTCATAAATATGTATATTATCTCTTCTCAAAGGATTAAGAGCTACCCCACTTTTCTATTTGGAATATCTTAAACCCAAGCCATTCTATCTATCAGGCTACTATGGTATTTTGGACCAATCATATCTAAATAGGGCCTATTATTTGAATATTGACCTGCATTGAAATGGGTTGCAATATTGGGAGGGGGAATTCCTTTTCATTCCTAGAAACCTTGTATGAAAAATATTTCAGATAACTCATCAGTTTGTCAAGTTTTTGTTTGACATTCATGGGCATAGTTTGAGTCCTCTTCTCAAATTGATCCATCTTGATATCGACTCTCTTGATATGTTTTCCAAATTCCCTTATATTTCTTTGAATATTGATGGCAACAACATACACTTAGAAAAATTATAACAACTTTCCTTCTCTTGTAAGCTTGAATTTCCTTTGCACATGGTGCTTGCTTGTGGGGGCCCAAATCGTGTGTCTCTTGATCCTCTTGCTTTTTCCAGGGGCTCCCAGGATTTTCCTTGATGGAATTTATATTATTTTAAGGATATTACTATATATGCTATCCCTATTTTCCCCTTGGTGACTAGTCAGGAGGCAATCTTTTTTAATGGGTTTGTAGCATCCACTGATATTGTGGGTGCAGTCACTTCCTCTCCTTATTTCTTGAAAATTGATGGATGGAAAGGTGTCCTCCTTGGTGAGTTGTTGGACACTAGTGGTGCCAAGGCTGCCCCTAAATACTTGGAGTTGAATGAGGGAACCTTTATCAAGCTCCTTGACTTGGTTGTGGATAGAATCCTCTCCTCAATGAATAACTCTCTGGTGGGAATGTTTTTATTTTCACCCCAACATTGACATGGTTTTCCAATAAACGTCCATAAATTGGAAGCTTAAGGGAAGTGTCTCCACAAGTGCTATGCTTGGTGGCCTCTTCCTTTTCAAATTCACTTCTAATGAAGATCTCATTGTGGTCCTTACTCAGGGACCTTAGTTCTATGGTAAACATAACTTGTCCCTATGTTGTTGGAAGTTGAGTTTTGACCTAGTTGCAGATTTAAATAAAACAATTCCAGTTTGGATCCGCCTACCAGGTCTCTTGCTTGAGTTTTGGGATGAAGAAATTTTCAAATGGATTGGCAAATTTTTTTTCCACTACGTCACTATTGATGAGGTTACAAAGGCCAAGTACAGGTTAGTTTTTTCCCACTTTTGTGTTAATGTTGGCATTAATAAAACTCTTCCTAACTTTATTACCCTCTAATCAAAGTTGGGAAAATGGTTCCAACCCATTTAGTATGAGAATTATACTATTTTTTGTCAAAACTTCTCAAGATCTAGTCATCTCTTTACAAATTGCAAAGCCCCTAAAAAACATATCTCTAAACTTAAAGACCCTATTGCTCCACATTTGGATGAGGGGGTTGACTATCCTTTTACTGAGGATCTCCTTAATATTATGAAGTCCTTTGCTAAGCAGCCCCTTCAAAATGCTCTTGAGGTGGAAGTTTTCCCCACTTTGTAGCTAGTTCCCCCTCTTGATGTAGTTGCTCGACCCTCTGTGCCTCACAATCTTGAGGAAGGAGAGGTCCCCAACCCCACTCATGTTACTGTTGGTCAGGCTCCTGACACCCAAAGTGTCCTTTTGAATGATGAGATACCCAATCCCAACCCTCCACCCCCTCCCAAGATGCCTCTTTCTAACCTTCATATTCAACACTTTTACTCCTCATTTATTGTGGTTCATCACTTGAAGGACTTGTGCTCTCATTGGGAGCTATCCCTAGTGTCTCCTGGATTGATGATGGTTGTTCAACACCAAAAAAGAAAACCAAGAATAAAAAATTTGATGTGGGAGTGGATTCAAAAGCAGGTAGGCCCTCCCAACATCAAACGAGATAGAAGGAAGTAAAAATCGAGATTACTTGTGGAAGGTAGAAGACCTTCGATTCAATCTCTACCAAACACCATAAATAAATTTCCTCTCTTGGAATATGAGAGGCCTGAATATCCCTAAAAAATAACACTCTCTCAAGACCTATATCCTTGAGAATAAGATAGATATCCTATTGATCCAAGAAGTTTTAAAATGAATCAATTTGTTTGGTGTGGAGCCTAATCAGTCTCCAAGTGGGAGATTGTTGGTATGTGGTGACTTATCATGCAAATATTGTACACTCTTTATGTATCCTTGTTGGGGTTCGAGGCCAACTTATGGAAAACTTTATCTAGCCTGGGGCCAAGTTTTTTATAAGTGATTCTCAAGGAGCCTTTGGTGGTGTTGTGACTATGTGGGACCTGATGGTGGCTTCTAGTACTCTACTTTTACTCTCTGTCAACAATCTGGTGGTCAAGTTTTCCAACTCTCTTTGCTCTTGGGTCCTTATCAATCTTTATGCCCCCAACTTCTACAATGCTCGTAAAGTTGTTTGGGAGGACATCTCCCAGTAGATGATGGCTAGCAATAATTATTACTAGTTGATAACAAGTGACTTTAATACCCCCCTTTTCACTTTTGAGAAAATTGGGGGATTGACTAACTACACTAACAGTATGGTAGATCTAGCAAACTTCATCAACACAAGCCTAATGGACATTGAATTACAGGGGTAAATTTTTGCCTTAACCAACCACAAAAAAGGTAATAATCTTATCCAGGTCAAACTTGACCATTTTATGGTCTCCTCTAATTGGGACATTAGCTGAAACTCCAACCTGGTGGCCTTGCCTAGGACTATCTCAGATCATAATCCTCTACTTCTTTCCTGGGTTGATAGATCTTGTAGGGGACCTTTTCCTTCTACTATGAAATCATGTGGACTACCCATCCTGATTTTAGAGATTACATCATTAATTGGTGGAACACCCCCTTCCAGGGTATGACAATGTACAAAGTGTCCCAAAAATTTCTCTAATAAAAGATAGGCTGAAGGGATGGAATAAGATTAATTTTGGAAATATTTTGGTGAAAAAGGAGCTGACTATAAAACTTACTGATATCCAAATCCACATTTCCAATGGGGACCTTTCTGAGGATACTCATCTTGCTAAAGAATCCTTAACAATGAACTGGAAAGAAATCCTAAAAAGAGAAGAAACTTTTTGAAAACAAAAATTAAGGATTCGATGGTTGAAGGAGGGAGCCAAGAACCCGTCTTTCTTCCATAGGTCTATTATAATACACAAAAAAAGGAACACCATCTCATCCCTCAAGTATGAGCATGGTGTATAAGTCACGAATGGTATCCAAATTGGGAAGATGGCCTTTGACTACTTCCACTAGGCCTACTCTGACTAGTCCCCAGTGACCCTGCAATAAAAGAATAGTTATTAAACTATCTATCAACTGCCCTGTCTCTTAAAGATAATGCCCACCTCAAGGCTCCAAGATTTGATGAAGAATTCATACTTGCTTTGAGTCTGAATGGGTTCCCTCCAACCTTCTTCCAAGAATTATGGGACATAGTTGGCTTTGACATCACTAGGGCATCCAAAGACTTCTTTCATACTGGTAAAATCCTCAAAAAAATCAACAACTCTTACATTGATCTTATCCTGAAAGTTTAAGATCCCATTGGCCTAACTGATTTTGGACTTGTTAGCTTATACAATAGGTCTATAAGATTTATAATTTATTATTTCTGGATTTTGATTGTGTTTGAGAGTTTTCATCAACATTTCGGATCACACTTAGTGATCCATCATCAGGATGATAGAGAGCAAAAGGAGATGAAAGATGGTTAGATGCAGACCCAATTTGGTTAGATGAAAGGTCTATAAGATTTTCTCCAAAGTTTTGGTGAACAAAATTAAACCTCTATTGGGAAAATTGATTAATGTTAACCAAAAAGGTTTTGTCCCTAGGCACCAAATTCTTGATGTAGCTATTTCAACCCATGATATTTTGCATTCGATGGAAAGAATCCTTCTCCTTGGAATTTCTCTCAAACTTGAAATATCAAAATTGTATGATAGGGTTGATTGGGACATCATGTTTAAAGTATTTAAGAAAGTGGGATTTCATGAGTGCTCAATTAGCCTTATAAGAGAATATGTAACCACTGTCAAGTACTCGGTCCTTGTGAATGGAATTCCAAGGGGTTTCTTTGGGACTGAGCAAGGTATTCAACAAGGGGACCACTTTATCCTTACCTGTTTATATCATTGGAAAAGGTTTTGGGAAGGAACATTCCAAATCTTATTGATAATAATGGCCTCAAAGGTGTCAAAGTTGCATCAACTCTCCCTTCTTCATCTTTGTAATAGTTTGTGGATGATACCATTCTCTTTGGTGCTACTTCAATGATTGAGGCTTAGCGCTAAAAGAAGTGTCTTTCTAACTATGTTGAGACCTCGATCCAATGTATCAATTATGATAAAATTAAGCTCTAATTCTTCAATATGAATGTTGGTTTGACGAGAAAAATTCAGGACATCTCAAGCTGTCAATTATTGAACTCCTAGAATTTATTTGGGGCTCCCCCTCACTATTAAAGAATTTCCCCCCTCCTTTTGGAGCTCTATATTGGAACGCATAAAAAAAATGGGCTAGCTAGAAATGCAAGCTAATGAGTAATGTCGGTAAATTATAACTCTATGTTGCCCCTCTAGAGAATCCTAGTTTATTTCTTCTCACTTTTCAAAATCCCTACCTACATTGCTGAGAAATTTGAAAAAATTAGAGAAATTTCCTGTGGTTAGGTACAAAGGAAAGGAAAAGACTGGCCTTAGTTAGCTGGGATAAAGTTTGCCTCCCAAAAAAGTAGGGAGGATTGGGTATTAGGAAAATCTCCCACCTAAATAAAGCACTAATGTCTAAGATTGGTTGGGACCCAACCCTAAACAAAGATTGGTGTAATATTATGAGTGCTAAGTACCTCAACCATACAAGGTTTCATAGTGTGCTCTTTGAACCAAGCTTCCTAGGGAGCTCCCGAATTTGGAACAAAATCCTTAAAACCCATTGTCTAATCTCTTTGGGCCTTAATGGAAGTTTGGGAATGACCATCTCATTTGTTTCTAGGATGACAGCTGGTTGAATGACCAACCCCTTAGTGTCCACCCTCCCTTTAAGGACCTTCAATTTTTGGCTAAAGGTTTTGTTGTGCCTATATCACACATGCCCCGTTCGGAACAGGGACCCTCTATCCCTTTTGCCTTTGCTGGGTCACTTTTCGCATTTGCCTCATTTTGCATCCCCCAAATTTTGAGCTCCAAATGGTCAAGGGACCCTCAAGTCATCATCCTTACTTGACCAAAATTCAACACCCAAAAATTTCTAAGTCCTTGGCTCCTGCGGAGGTTTCCATGCAGACTTCCCTTAGTTGTTTACTCTAGCACCCTTCAGTCCCTATGGATTTGCAGCTGCAGACTTCCCGTTATGTGTCACTGCCTACACTTCACTGTTTCATTGGTAGCCGACTCGGGACATCCGCTCGCATGGTAGGTCTCTCATCCTCCTTGCTTGCCATCTTTCATCCACTTGTCAAACAACGAGGTCTCGAGGTCCCTCTGCCTTGCGGGTTTCACCTTTCCCGTCACCAGCCTTTTGAACTTCATGCCCAACTACCCCGCCGACCACCATACGCTCATTTAATGCGGGTAATAAATGAACTTTTTCCTATAAATAGCCTTTTGACCTATCATTTTCATCGACCAAATTCAAAAAATTTAGAGCCAAAAAATAGTCGTCATAGCTTGTGTGCCTACACCACCTCCTGAGCGATCTGAAGTGCAATCTTGGCCAGATTCTTCATGCCTTCCAGGTATGTCCACCTCCTCTAGCTTGTAGTGCATCCTTTGGATTAAGTTTTTTTCTAAAATAATTGAAAATTTCTTAAAAGAAACTTCAAATCCTTTTCGGCAGTTGGTTAAACATTGAATTCTACACAAACCCACCTTGAAATTCCTTTGAAATTCATTCAAACATTGTCATTTTAGATCTTGCAGAACCTAGCCTCCCCATCATTGTTCTTTGTAGAGCAGTCAATCCCTTGTGGCCTGCAAGCTCCTCGTCATCGCTGCCCAAAACAACATAAACTTCAAATAGAAAAACCTAAGTCCTTGTACTTTGGTGGTTCCGCCTTTGCAGACCTTTGCATGTGAGCGGACATTGTCCCATCGCTGCCCTTGAAACCAAAATGGTGGAATACTTAGACAAAAGCTCAAAATCTTGAAGCCCTTGCAGGTCTGCCTTTGCAGGCCATCACATGCGGGCGACCCTCATCCTGTTGTTGTTTCCAAACGACTGACCTTTGCCAGCGCCCTGCATTGCGGGTTCCACTGAGTCTGATCTTGTCAAACACTAAAACCTAAGTCTCCTTTTGTGGATCCTTTTTTACGGGTCATCGACTGCTCTTCACCGCCATTCCATGAATGTCGTGTCTTTAATGATGAAGCCAAAGTTTCCCTCCACCTCATGGATCCCGCTGACCCGCTCGTTGTCCACTATTTGTGCAAGAAAAACCTATGTTAAGGCTTCCCTATGGGTAGTTCCTTGCAGACCTCCATCCACCTATTGCCGTCACTTTAATGCCTTATCAACAATGTCTGATTCATTTTTCCCACCCGCACCGTGGACTCCACAGTCTTCCTCGTCGTTCGGGTTCACATATGAAAATGCTAAGTCTAAACCCTGTGCAGGCAAACATCTGTGGGGGTCCGTTTGCGGACCACCCCACCTCCATCACCGATTCTAAGCATCCAAGGAACCCCCCATCAGTCCACTTTGCAAACTCTTCCTTGGCCATTTCCCCCCAAGTCTTCAACATGAAAATGACCAAGTTCACATGATTTGTGAACCTTTCCTTGCAAGTCATCTCTTGCGGCCTGCCATCATCCTTTTTCCGTTTACAAACATCTATGCCTTCCCATCCTCCTGTGTTGTGAAGTCTGAGCTATCCTCCACCATCCAATCTTATATGAACCAAAAGGGACCAAGTTAAAATGTTTGGCAGGCCCGGCTATGTGGACCGCCACCCATCTTCGCCATTCCTTAACGACCTTCGCCTGATAGTTTTCTGTCAGTCCGTTCCCACATACTTCAAAGTGATCAAACCAAAGGGAGAACATCCAGATCATCCTAGTTGTCTGCGGGTCTCGCATTGTGGGATTCCTCTTGTGGGTTTCTGCCTCGTGAACATCATTTCTCAACGATAGAGCTCTAAACATCTGTGATGCCTCTGGCTTTTTCTCTCCTTGATCTCGTACAAGAAAAATGACCAATTGAATGCCTCCAAATCCTTCATAGTTGATCTCCTAGTGTGCCAAATACCTTGTTGAAGACCCTAACTGCCAGATCCCCAATGTGGAACTTTGAGTGTGGGTGGCTATCTACGAGCCATCATGACCTCAGAGCCGTTTCGCTTTTGATTGCTCTTGACGACCTCCAGCCCATGGAAACCCACATCCTTGGGCCCACATTCTTGTGATTGACCCAAACAAGGCCCGAACGATGAACGCTAGTGGATTTTATGATCTTTTGAAGATGAATTATTGGGTCTAACCCTCATTTTGCAAGATTCAACTAACACTTCCTTGATTTTTTATGTGAATGTGCTTACTGCATCTTTGTTTGCAAGATTTATGGAATCTACTACAAGACCATCAAGGAAGTCTGTAGAGAAAGAGAAAGGAAAGAAGCCTACAAAAGCGCCAAGAGGGAAAGAGGAGAAAGATCAAATGAAGCATCAGTTCCATGGGGTGGAGTGCACCTCCAAAGTCACCTCCACTTGGGATTTAGTGTCAAACACCAACCTGGGGCATAGATATAGATGAATTCCAATGGAGGGTATGATCAACCTTACAACTGAAAAATGCCCAAAAAAATAGAAAGAGCAGCCTCACCAAAGCAATCGGCTTTCCACCTGTGCTTGTAGCCCTAGATTTAGTCATGGTATGCAGCGAATGCTACCATAGCGGCAATAGAAAGATTATAGATCATGATGGGAAAGTTTTGGTAGATTTTTCTGCCTAATCCATGGGCCAAACGTTCCACATCCCTACATTCGACCCCATGGAGGAAACAAAGAAGGGATATGTCAAAAACATGTGGAAAGTAGACCCCCTAGGATGCAAGAAGCTGATCAACCAACATTGGTTGAAGGAAAAGAGGGGTAGTGCTACTAAGGTACCCAAAGATTTATTCAAGAGTGACTTCTATGAGGAGTACCATGATTTGGTCACCCTATTGAGTAGAGTAATGGGCCTCCCCACTACTGCCTTCTTCCAATTGTGGATGTTCTATTTCATTGAGGAGATCATTCGTGGAAAAATGAAGTTCCACTAGGCCAAGATAATTAGTGACAACATGCAAAAGCAACTTATGGTTGTGAAGAAAACATCTCATTTTTACATGACCTCCTACTTGGTATATCTACTAGCGGAGCTATTCCCATACAAAGGCCTCTTTGTTGCACAAAATCCGAATCCAGGGAGAGGAGAATTCAAGGTGTATGATCACTACCCACAACATCAATACATGAATTTCAAGAGAGAATACCAGAGAGTGAATGATTCCTTCATTGGGCATATCATCAGAAACCTTGGGGGAGACTTTGAGAGAAAAGTCTCACACAGTGCGCAGACATTCATCCAGAGATTCAGGTACCTGTTCATACAGTTCCCAATGTTCACGTATATCAGAACAAAGGGTTTCTTTGAAAGACCCTATAAGTTTCCTCGGTAACCCAATGACAAAATGATTATATTGGAAGTCTCCCGACAATTTCAAAATTCCCACACTCTATTGAGTGATAAACATAGAACAGGGATAAAACTTGTAAAACTATTATACTGTAGATCTAAATAAGTGTTCTTTGTTACAATTTATTTGTGGATGATTATTTGTTTAATTCATTTTACCATTTGTAGAAGTAGATAGAAGATTGTAGAAGAATAAGTCCAGAAGAAAGAATTTACACAACATATACAGTGGAGAAACTCTTTTGAGAAAAAACTCCACCAAGAATCAATGTATTATTTAATCTCAAAACAAGATTACAATAATTCCAATCCTTGCTTGAGATGCTTATTTTTCCTTCAACAATTCTTCTTCACAACCTGCAATAAAATATGATTAACTCTCTTCAACTTGCTACAATAAATAGACAATAATGAGCCTTGTAAACTCCAAAGAGTTTACAATTACAAAGCACAATTATGATCTTCACGAAACCCATGCCTATTCTTTGCAAGTAGAGTTCTACAGTGAAGAACAATGTCAAAACAAGTCCTTCATCCATTTGGGCATCCCAAATTGAAGTCATAACTTAACGTTGATTCTAAATATATCTTCAAAGCTTATCCTCAAAGTTGGCACCCAAGAATGGTCCCACTTAACTCAACCTTATAAAATATCTTATCATGAAAAAGTGTTAACTCCAAGATGCCAACTTGGGTGCCCAAGGTGGGTCCAAGTCAATCTCTGTTAACTGAAACATATCTCTCCATCAATTCATGCAAACAAGATGCATGATTGATCATCCTCACTTAACTGAATGTATCACCCATTATCTGTCATGTAACTCAAGTCATTAGTCATGCATTCCAAGTCAATTGAAGTCAAATAGCATTCAACTGAAACTAACTACATGCAACTGAATATAACTGAACCATAACTGAATTGAACTGAATTGAATTGAACTAAACTAAACTAATTTGATCTAAACTGAACTGAACTCCATGCATGTAAACATCAGTCCCTAACTTCTAGGATCTTTATATGCATTACTGAAGTGTTATCTTTTTCTCCAAACAGTTAACTTAACTCAAGGTGGGTTCCACCTTCCATGTGGGCACCCCATGTGCTCCTATTATTTAGGAACTCATCTTGGACGCCCTCACATGTTCCTATCATTTAGAATTAATTACAAATGTTAATTAACATGTTCATTTCATTTGAATTTAATCTATTTCTAATCCTAGTGTTGGGGAACACTTTCCAAGGACTTAGGAGATACATGAAATAATATTTAGGATTGCAATTAAATGACATCCTATTCCCAACATTCTCCCACTTGACATTATACATTGCAATTATTCTAAACAAGGAATCATTATTATAAATAAAGTACAGGACTCAAGGCCAATGGCCTTCTTGCACCAACTAATCAATCCATGCCAACTTCAAATTCAAACTGCATAATCATGAAGCTCCAAGCAAATGATTAAAACCAAGAGAACTTATTTGTAGGAACTGGTTTCATAAGATAATCTACAACATTAATTAAAGTGTCAACTTTCTCAATTAATACCTTCCCACTCTCAGCCATTTCTTGTACAAAGTGATACTGAACATCAACATGCTTAGCATGAGCATGGTACATAGAATTTTTGGCTAAACACAACACTCTGACTATCACATTCAAGTTTAACTTACTTGCAATTAAAACCAATACCTTTCCCAAGTCTCTATATCCAAACTGCCTCTTTGGAGGCATGTGAAACCGTCGAGTGTGTTGAACTCATGTCCAACCGAGGTGTAGGATTCTTGATCTTTACTATTGAAAAATATTTTCTTACAAGTAACCATTCCAACATATATCTCTTACCATAAGAGAACTCAAGCCTCACCTATTTCTCCAAGTATCCATGAGGACCTGTAACCAACCAATTCATGCCAAACTCTAAATGCAACATGGCACTATCATGAAGTAATCAAGCAAATGATTAATGTACCCAATACTCAAGAGAACTACACAAGATCAATGTCAAAGCTCCAATCATGAATGAGGAACATAAACATGACAACATGATCTAACCATCTCCTACTAGATCACATGCACCATAACATATATACATCCTAGTCTCAAGAGAACAAGTACCATGCCAAAATCTAAATACATATTAAGAGTAAACCATGACATAATAGAAACCAATCTAAACCACTCTAAACCATATCCCCAATCACATGAAGATAACCTTACCATTGATGCATCCACGTCATTGCCAACAACTCCCACTAAATCATGGTACGAGCTACACATGGCATCATGACTACCATCCTCTTCATGAAGATCAATCTTTAACATCAAGCAAAGAGTCATAACTAAAAATTTTACATGAAATTATCAAAACATTATTACCATCATCCGAGGATTCCTCTGTAGAAGAATCATAACTCTTTTTCTTGTTCTTACAATCCTTCTTCACATGTCTCAGTTTCCCATAGTTCCAACACTTTACCTTACTCCATCCTTCAGACTTACCCTTCCCTTCCTTGTCTCCCTTAGGTTCATTTTTCTTAGGCATACCTTTTACAAACAAGGCATCTTGAATTTCCATTTTAGACTTCCTCCTCATCTCCTTTGATAGGAGAGTAGGAATTATATTGTCCATCTTTAGATCTGCACCACTACCACTGATAGCAACAATTAGATTTTTCCAAGATTTTGGTAAAAAAAAAAGTAAAAAATAAAATTTATATTCATCTTCTAGATTTACATCTACATATTCTAACTGACTTAGAATCAAATTACGTAAACAATGATTTTTGGCAAACTAAATGCTCTCTAACATTTCTAGGGTTTTTCACCTAAAAGGAGAGAGATGGGCCAAAATGCTAATGTCTACACTCAAGATTAATGTAATGAGGGATGAAATGTGTCTAAATGAAATTTCCTAAGTGTAATAAACTGAAAATGAAATGATTTATTGATGCTAAACTTAAGAAATGCAACTTGTTGGAAAACACATTATGATATGCAAACATGTGATTTATGACCTAGAAATGCAAACAAAACAAAATAGAAAGTTATGAAATAGAATGTGTGAACCTGGAGATTGAAAATTAATGGCATGAAAGTCTAAAATCTTGATAAAACTGATGTGGAAGTCAACTGGGACACTTAGGCCAATTTGGGCGACTTAGTCCCAATTCTGGAAAAACTACCCAGAAACCGATTTCTGTCAAATGGGTATCTATATCTACAAAAATAATTGAAAGTCAGGTTTAGTGGTACTAATCCACCCAAATTGGTCACTTATTCCACTTCTGAATCTCTAAAAATTTGAAAGTGGAAACAGATACTCTAAGTTTGCACTTCGGTTTCCTACAGGTATCTGCTTCTGAAACTCTGATTTTCAGGCCTAAAAGTGACTTTTTGTTGATATTTTGGCTAGGTCAACAAAGAGATGTCTTCAATAATTCTTCAATCTAATCTTCAATGATCTTCAAACCCTCAAAGTTCCTAAATCTGCAAACACACAAAGAGAGGAGAAAGTGTTGATTGTTAGGGCATGGGGGTTTGCCTTGGTCAAACCCCTTTTAGGTAATTAAACCAAAATGATGAAAGAATTGAATGAAACATGAAATAATGGAGTTGATTACCTTGTCATGATGTTTGATCTTGAATTTATGCAACAAAACATGAATAATTTTCCCTTGAATGTCCTATGAAGCCATCTTGATGACTTGCAATGACAAAACCCTAGCTTGCTTGACTTGAGAACATGATGAGTGATGAATGATAATGAGTTATGACTTAAGATGAATTAGGAGGGTGAAAAATGAGGGGAAAAACCCTTATTTATACACAATTATGCCTAAATTCCTAAAAATACCTCATCACAGACCAACCTTACATCTTAAAGAATAAAAACCCGAAAGAAATTTGAATTAATTTTGATTTTTGTGCCACATGGGACTAAGTCACCCAAGCTGGTGACTTAGTCCACCTGGGAAATTTTGAGTGGATGTCAAAGATTAAGATGCATTAAATGTTGTTTATCAAGTTCTTCTTCAACAAGACACTTAATTAAGGCCTGTAAGTGTATAAAAGGGCCATTTAAAGCGTAAGAAAGGTGTAAATATTGATGACAAGCCTAGGAAAGTGTGAAAGTTTGTTACAATACTTTACAACACTTTGAAATAGGTCTTGGTAAGATTATTTAGGTGAATTATGACATTATGGTCCTAGAAAAGTGTGAAGATATATTAAAACACCTTAAAACACTCTTACAAGACATCAATAAATGCATTTTATTCAATTTTCAAGGGCCCAAGACCTAGTGTGGATGTGTAAAACACCTTGCAACACCAAATCAAGGCCTCATTAAGTACAATTTATCATCAATTTTACCCATATCAAGAAAAGTACACTTTTTGGTGACACATTAAGCCCCCACTTTAGTGAGAGGATGAACTTGCTTCAAACTCTCGCTAAAGTAGCCATTCAAGAGGAGTCCAATCGTACCAATGCAGATGACAAAGAATTCCAAAGATCAAAGGAGGTTGTGCAAGCCCCCAGTATCCAAGATCCTAAGTCAAACCAACATGAGTGCAAAAGGACACATACAAGATGAATAATTTGCAGCAAGACAAGATACATGATCATGCAATGGAAAGAACCAAAAGGAAATGAAAATGGGGTGGATCAAGCTTCGACTATTAGTCCAACATGTTGTGGATTAGATCTAGGCTTATTTGTTTTGGAAAGAAGATGCATACTCACTCTGGGGCAACGAAACTCTTGGTTTCCTGTCGGGTGAGAAATCCCAAAAGGGTGTAGTGCATATGCTAGTTGGTATTCACTCACGAAACACATAGGTGGCTATGGGGAAAGTCATTCCGCTAAATGCACTTCCCGCTCAACCATATCAAAGTTATACCTCCTGAATAGTTTGATAAGGCTCCACAAAGAAAAATGTTGGTTCGAGCTCTATAAGGTAAGCAAAACTTCGTATGCTTGACACTCATAGACATTGTTAATGCAAAATAGTGTAAGGATTATTCAAAGGGATTTTGCTTTGTTTGTGCATTGTCTCATCTTAGAGAACATCATTCCCAATTTCTCTAAGAGAGGATAAGTGCAAATGATCTCATCTTGTTTCCAAGAGAGGACAAGTGCAAGGTCTCATCCTGAACAACATTGTACCTAATGTTTCCAAGAGAGGGAATCACAAGAAAGAGAAAAATCACACAATGAAATGTGAGTGGTGATGTATGCCCCCACTTTAAAGTGGTTTTGAACACCATTAATGTGAGAAATTGCTTTAAAGTAGAAGGAGAACATGAGAGCTTACTCAAAAATCCATATGCCAAGTCATATGTTTCCAATAAGCTACGCCATGAAAAAAGTAGTATGTCACATGCGAGCCAACTTAAGGCATGTCATCCACATCCCAAGCTTGCTCTTATATGTTCATGAAAGGGTAACGACTAGCCAAAAGAGTTAATGAAAAGTGACATACGAGGACAAGGCTTGTTAAACCCCTTTCCCCCACTGAGTGTAGGAAAAAGGTGAGCCGAAACGATTGATGAGAAGTAAGCGAGAGTGAAAATTGGTATCAATTAGAGGAATTAGGTGCCCCCATAGAGGGAAGCATACCAAACTCCTTAAGATGTTGGATTTTACGACTCAAAGCATTACATTCATTAGTGGAGTGACCATGAACGCAATGATAGGCGCAAAATGGAGTTTTGTAAAAGCATTTCTTTCAAGTTCTAGGAGGGAGGGTAATCAAGCGGTCTTGGAGGAGTCTAGACAAGATGCCCCTTTGATTAATGGTAGAAGATGGTCTTGGTGTTTGTGAAAAAGATACCCCTTGCTTAGTATTAGTTGTCATGTCTACGTAAGACTATTTAAATTGTGAGATTTTGTTCTCTCCTTTGCAGGAGGGTGTAAAATCTAATGAATTCAATTCATTAGTGTTTTGCGTGATGACATTGACATTAAGCGAAGATGCATTGATGTTGAGTGAAGGCTTGGATATTTCTATCAAAGGACAATAACCAAGACCATGTGTTGTTTGTTGTGTAATGGGATATATAGGGTTACAAATTCCTTGTTTGTGAGCACCACATCCTTTTCCACTATAGCCAAGTTGCTGCAAAAGTTCATAACCTTTTCCATAAATATTTTTCATTGCTTTTGAATCAGGTGGTTGTTCGTTGTTGTGTTCATCAAAGGTTGTTGTGTAGTTTGTTATGTTTTTTTCTAAAGTGGTTGAGGTGGATGCTTTTGAAGGATCGTTCATGAGTGGTGGTGTGAAGTCTAAGGAACCCCAATCATCATATAATTATTGTTGGTTATCTTTTTGTTGCACAGGTTCCACTTGTGTAGTTGGTGTTAAGGTGTTCAAGGGGTTCTCGTTATTTTTCTCAAGTTGAAAGGCACTATAAGGCTCATGATCAGCGTCAATTGTGCACACTTTGTTGTTGTAGATGTATTTCATTTTTTGATGAAAAGTGGAAAGCACACCATTCATTTCATGAATCCACGACTTGCCTAGAAGAAGGTTATATGAAAGGGCATGAGGCATAACCTGGAGTGGTGTATTCAATGTGACTTCTCCAACTGTAATAGGTAAAGTGATCACACTAAGTGGTTTCTTTTCTTCATTGTCAAAGCCCTTAATAGATAAAGAATTGGGTTGAATTTTTTATTTATCCACACGAAGCCTATCCAAGAGATTTACACTACACACATTAAATGCAAAGCCATTGAGGGTTCGCATTATCCCTATCGTATTGTATTGAGAAATGATCATGAAAGCTTCATTTTTTTTTGCACTTCCAAAGGGGGGAGTTCACTTTGGTGGAAAATGATGTCACCATTCAATCCTTGAATTATGGTTGCTATGTCATTTGGTTGCGCATCAGAAGGGATAGGAACTTGTTGTAAGGCCATTTGAAGCATAGTGTGATAGGTAGGTGAATTTTGAAGAAGGTACCAAAGGGATATCTTGGCAGGATTATTCTTAAGTTGTTTGACTAGATCATACTCCTTTATGTGTGAATTTAATCGAGGAGCACTAGGAAATATGGGATTAGGCAAAGGTAATAGTGTTGGGGTGGGATGTTGAGGTGATGGATTGTTTCTAGTGTAGTGTGTGTGAGCGAAAACATCATGATTCGGTGGGTAAAGGGTAAACTCGAGTTTAGGTGGAGGTGGGTAAAGGATGAGTTTAGGTTGGCATTGAGTTTGTTGTTTGTGTGAAGGTGGGTAGAGAATTAGAGGGTTCTTAGGATGTCCCATGGGGTATGTATGAGGTCCATTGATCGAGGGGGATCTAATGGACACTTGTGAATTCATAACCTCAACGGTCTTGGTTTGATGTATCTCTAATGAAGGGAAATCTAGAGTCACCTTTTTATCTAAGGAAGACACATTATGATTGGTGTTGTTTTCTAACACCATGATATTCTCCTTAGGAGGAGAGTTTTTAGGAGAACTACAAGCCAAATTTTTGTGGCATTCATGGGTTGGTTCTTCTAAAAGAACTTCATCGTAAGTAAGGGAATGACCAATGGTTGAATGTTCGTGCTCAAGAAGAGTTTTGCTAGGTGAAGGGGGACAACAAAGATATTCATGACCTTCATTGATTGTTTTTTCTAACATCAAAGTATCTTCTTTACAACTAAGAGAGATACTAGGAGAAGAAAAAATGTTAGTGTCATGATTACCTATGGGTGTGTTGTCTTTTTTATCAATGTATTGTCCACTAAGAGAGGTAAGAGGAGAGAAACAACTAGGATTTGCAAAACTCTCATTAATTGATTCTTCTACCAAAATATCTTCCTCACAAATAGGAGAGATATTAGAAGAACAAGTATGATTGTTAGGAATGTCCAAGGTTGTAGTCTCTTTCACAAAAATACTCTCATAGGGAGGGGATAGGAAAGTTTTCTTAACATGTCTAACGATGCAAGGTACTAACATTGTTTGAACAAAAATGAAAAATACTTGTAAGCATGCCATGCAATGTTTCAGCAATGTAAATAATGTATATCCAAAGATGCAAAACATTTTTATCCAATAGATGCAAAACTTTAAGAATAGAAACATTGTATATGCAAGAATGAAAATCACTTTTATCAAACCTATGCAAATTTTTATGAATAAAAACATTGTGTATGAAAAATTGAAAAGTACTTTTATCCATGTGATACAAAATTTCAGAAATATAAGCATTTTCAGATCTAATGATGCTTGAAATTGAGATGATTTCAAGACTACCTTAAATTGATGTTTTTGAGCTATATGGATAAAATGAATGATCCCGAAACTTTCCAAGCTTATAATATATGATACTAGGAGGCTTAGGAAGCATAAAAATGAGGTTTCTGACGTTATAACAGACAGTGAAAAATTAGGAAAGGGACTAAGTCGCCTAGACTAGCGACTTAGTCCCAGTAAGGGATTTTTTTAGGATTTTCAGGAATTTCCAATGGATTTTGATGTATTGTATGATTTACACCTAACATGTAAATACATTTTTTCAATGATATACAATGATTGGAGATGCAAAAATGCAACCTATATGCACTTTCACTAATGCAAAAATTTGAAACCCTAGATGCAAATTAAGCAATGCAAATCTTAATGCAAGTCTAATATGAGCTAGATCTAAGATTATGAAGGACTCAAAAATAGAAAAGAAGGTATTCAAAAGTTAGGTTCACCAAAATGTAAACAATGATTTTGGAAAACCAAATTCTCTCTAACATTTCTAGGGTTTTTCACTAAAAAGGAGAGAGATGGGCCAAAATGCTAATGTCTACAATCAATATTAATGTAATGAGGGATGAAATGTGTCTAAATGTAATGTAATAAATGTAATAAACTGAAAATGGAATGATTTATTGATGCTAAACTTAAGAAATGCAACTTTTTGGAAAACACATTATGATATGCAAACATGTGATTTATGACCTAAAAATGTAAACAAAACTAAATAGAAAGTTATGAAACAAAATGTGTGCACCTGGAGACTGAAAATGAATGGCATGAAGGTCTAAAATACTAATAAAACTAATGTAAAAATCAACTGGGACACTTAGGCCATCTTGGCAACTTAGTCCCAGTTTTGGAAAAACTGCCTAGAAACCAATTTCTGTCAAATGGGTATCCATATCTACAAAAAAAACTGAAAGTCAGGTTCAGTGGGACTAAGTCGCCCAAAGTGGTGACTTAGTCCACTTCTAAATCTCTAAAAAAATTGAAAGTGGAAACAAATACTCTAAGTCTAGACTTCGGTTTCCTACAGGTGTCTACTTCTAAAACTATGATTTGTTGCCTGAAAGTTTCTTTTTGTTGATATTTTGGCTAGGTCAACAAAGAGATGTCTTCAATAATTCTTCAATTTAATCTTCAATGATTTAAAACCCTCAAAGTGCCTAAATCTACAAACACACAAAGAGAGAAGGAGAAAGTGTTGATTGTTAGGGCATGGGGGTTTGCCTTGGTCAAACCCCTTTTAGGTAATTAAACCAAAATGATGAAAGAATGGAATGAAACGTGCAATAATGGAGTTGATTACCTTGTCATGATGTTTGATCTTGAATTTCTACAGCAAAACATGAATAATCTTCCCTTGAATGTCCTATGAAGCTATCTTGATGGCTTGTAATGACAAAACCCTAGCTTGCTTGACTTGAGAACATGATGAGTGATGAATGATAATGAGTTATTACTTAAGATGAGTTAGGAGGGTGAAAAATGAGGGAAAAAACCCTTATTTATACACAATTATGCCTAAATTCCCAAAAATACCTCATCCCAGGCCGACCTTAGGTCTTAAAGAATAAAGACTCGAAAGAAATTTGAATCAATTTTGATTTTTGTGCCACATGGGACTAAGTCGCCCAAGGTGCGACTTAGTCCACCTGGGAAATTTTAAGTGGATGTCAGAGATTAAGATGTATTAAATGTTGTTTATCGGGTTCTTCTTCAACAAGACATTTAATTAAGGCTTGCAAGTGTATAAAGGGGCCATTTAAAGCATAAGAAAGGTGTAAATATTGATGACAAGCCTAGGAAAGTGTGAAAGTTTGTTACAATACTTTACAACACTTTGAAATAGGTCTTGGTAAGGTTATTTAGGTGAATTATGACATTATGGTTCTAGAAAAGTGTGAAGACATATTACAACACCTTACAACACTCTTTCAAGACATCAACAAATGTATTTTATGCAAGGGCCCAAGACCTAGTGTGGATGTGTAAAACACCTCACAACACCAAATCAAGGCCTCATTAAGTCCAATTTATCATCAATTGTACCCATATCAAGCAAAGTACACTTTTTGGCAACACATTAAGCCCCCACTTTAGTGAGAGGATGAACTTGCTTCAAACTCTCGCTAAAGTAGCCATTCAAGAGGAGTCCAATCATACCAATGTGGATGAAAAAGAATGACAAAGATCAAAGGAGGTTGCGCAAGCCCCCAGGATCCAAGATCCTAAGTCGAACCAAAATGAGTGCAAAAGGACACATACAAGATGAATAATTTGCAGCAAGACAAGATACATGATCATGCAATGGAAAGAACTAGAAGGAAATGAAAATAGGGTGGATCAAGCTTTCACTGTTAGTCCAACATTTGTGGATAATATCTAGGCTTGTTTTTTTTGGAAAGAAAATGCATACTCACTCTGGGGCGATGGAACTCTTAGTTGTCTGTCAGGTGAGAAATCCCAAAAGGGTGAAGTACATATGCTAGTTGGTATGCCCTCACGAAACACATAGCTGGCTATGGGGAAAGTCATGCCACTGAATGGGCTTCCCGCTCAACCATATCAAAGTTATACCTCCTGATAACTTTGATAAGGTACCACAAAGAAAAATGTTGGTTCGAGCTCTATGAGGTAAGCAAAACTTTGTATGCTTGACACTCATAGACATTGTTAATGCAAAATAGTGTAAGGATTCTTCAAAGGGATTTTGCTTTGTTTTTGCATTGTCTCATCTTAGGGAACATCATGCCCAATGTCTCTGAGGATAAGTGCAAATGATCTCATCTTGTTTCCAAGAGAGGACAAGTACAAGGTCTCATCCTGAACAACATTGTACCTAATGTTTCCAAGAGAGGGAATCTCAAGAAAGAGAAAAATCACACAATGAAATGTGAGTGGTGATGTATGCCCCCACTTTAAGCGGTTGCAAACACCATTACTATGAGCAATTGCTTTAAAGTAGAAGGAGAACATGAGAGCTTACTCGGAAAGCCCTATGCCAATTCATATGTTTCCAATAAGCTACACCATGAAAAAAGTAGTATGTCATATGCGAGCCAACGTAAGGCATGTCATCCACATCCCAAGCTTGCTCTTATATGTTCATGAAAGGGTAATGACTAGCCAAAAGAGTCAACGACAAGTGACATACGAGGACAAGGCTTACTAAACCCCTTTCCCCCAGTGAGTGTAGGACAAAAGTGAGCTGAAACAATTGATGAGATGTAGGCGAGAGTGAAAATTAGTATCAATTAGAGGAATTAGGTGCCCCCATAAAGGGAAGCATACCGAACTCCTTAAGATATTGGATTTTATGACTCAAAGCATTACATTCATTAGTGGAGTGACCATGAAAGTGATGATAGGCACAAAATAGAGTTTTGTAAAAGCATTTCTTTCAAGTTCTAGGAAGGAGGGTGATCAAGAGGTCTTGGAGGAGTCTGGACAAGATGCCCCTTTGATTAATGGTAGAAGATGGTCTTGGTGTTTGTGACAAAGATACCCCTTGCTTAGTATTAGTTTTCATATCTACACAAGACTGTTTAAATTACAAGATTTTGTTCTCTCCTTTGCAGGAGGGTGTAAAATCTAATGAATTCAATTCATTAGTGTTTTGCATGATGACATTGACATTCAACGAAGATGTGTTGATGTTGAGTGAAGGCTTGGTGATTTCTATCAAAGGACAATAACCAAGACCATGTTTTGTTTGTTGTGTAATGGGATCTATAGGGTTATAGATTCCTTGTTCATGAGCACCACATCCTTTTTCACTATAGCCAAGTTGCTGCAGAAGTTCATAACCTTTTCCATAAAGATTTTTCATTGCTTTTGAATGGGGTGGTTGTTCGTTGTTGTGTAGTTTGTTATGTTTTTTGCTAAAGTGGTTGAGGTGGATGCTTTTGAAGGATCGTCCATGAGTGGTGGTGTGAAGTCTAAGGAACCCCAATCATCATCTAATTATTGTTGGTTATCTTTTTGTTGCATAGGTTCCACTTGTGTGGTTGGTGTTAAGGTGTTCAAGGGGTTCTCGTTATTTTTCTCAAGTTGAAAGACACTATAAGGCTCATGATCAACGTCAATTGTGCACACTTTGTTGTTGTAGATGTATTTCATTTTTTGATGAAGAGTGGAAGGCACACCATTCATTTCATGAATCCGCAGCCTTCCTGGAAGAAGGTTATATGAAAGAGCATGAGGCATAACTTGGAGTGGTGTATTCATTGTGACTTCTCCAACTGTAATAGGTAAAGTGATCACACCAAGTGATTTCTTTTCTTCATTGTCAAAGCCCTTAATAGATAAAGAATCGGGTTGAATTTTTTATTTATCCACACAAATCATATCCAAGAGGTTTACGCTACACACATTAAGGGCGAAGCCATTGTCAATAGGGGTTTGCTTTATCCCTATCATATTGTATTGAGAAATGATCAAGAAAGCTTCATTTTGTTTTTACACTTCCAAAGGGAGGAGTTCACTTTGGTGGAAAATGATGTCAGCATTTAATCCTTGAATTATGGCTGCTAGGTCATTTGGTTGCACATCAGAAGGGATAGGAACTTGTTTTAAGGTCGTTTGAAGGATAGTGTGATAAGTAGGTGAATTTTGAAGAAGGTCCCAAAGGGATATCTTGGCAGGAGTATTCTTAAGTTGTTCGACAAGATCATACTCCTTTATGTGTGAATTTAATTGAGGAGAACTAGGCAATATGGGATTAGGCAAAGGTAATGGTGTTGGGGTGGGATGTTGAGGTGATGGATTTTTTCTAGTGTAGTGTGTGTGAGCGACAACATCATGATTAGTTGGGTAAAGGGTAAAATCGGGTTTAGGGGGAGGTGGGTAAAGGATGAGTTCAGGTTAGTGTTGAGTTTGTTGTTTGTGTGAAGGTGGGTAGAGAATTAGAGGGTTCTTAAGATGTCCCACGAGGTATGTATGAGGTCCATTGATCGAGGGGGATCTAATGGATACTTGTGCATTCATAAACTTAGTGGTCTTTGTTTGATGTATCTTTAATTAAGGGAAATATAGAGTCACCTTTTTATCTAAGGAAGACACATTATGATTGTTGTTGTTTTCTAACACCATGATATTCTCCTTAGGAGGAGAGTTTTTATGAGAACTATAGGCCAAATGTTCATGGAATTCATGGGTTGGTTCTTCTAAAAGGACTTCATCGCATGTAAGGGAATGATCAATGGTTGAATGTTCGATGCCCACTTTCTCTACCCCGTTGCCTGCGGTTGCCACTGGAACTATGCCACCACTCACCTTGTCGGATGCCTTTGCAAAGTATATGCAAGGAATACACACCAAACTCTCTAGGGTAATTATGAATCCCACGGTGCAAGCCTTAATGGCCCAGATTGCCACTGGCCTACCTATTCCTCTCACCTAAAGAGACACCAAAGATGGAGGCCACCATGCAGATATCCGAAGAAATGGAGAAACGATAGAGGGAGGATTCCAAAGGAATAGTTGAGGAGCCTAAAGATCCTTTTAAGGATGATTACTTTGAACATACAGAGGGTAGAATGGAGATAAACATAGACAAGGTGGCATCAAATGAGGAGAAATCACACTCTTCATAGGAAGACACTGAGGCTCTCAACACCAAGTACATCATAGAAAGCTCAGATCAAGAGCTTGAAGAGGAGTTGTCCCAATAGCTCAAGGATGTAGGAGAAGAGGTTGAATCTAGAAAGCAACCTTCTAAAGAGAAAGAAAATACTGATGTCAACATGGAGATACTTGAAGAGCCTCAGGAAGAAGATACACCAAAGAAGATCCCCAAGCAAGAATATCGTTCAGAACTCAAAGATGAAGAAGAAAGAGTGCCTCAGAAAAAAGCGTCACTACAAAAAGTACATAGCCATTGCTGAGTTGGTCACAAAAAAGGCTATACACATTGAGGAATCTGATGAAGAAGAAAGAACAGAGCAAGAGGCTCTGGGTCATGAAGAGAAGCAACCCCAACATGAATGAGGAGAGGATGGTGATCATGAATCACCAAAAGGAGAAACTCAGGTGCTCGATTGGCTAGGGAAATAGCTACATAAGAAAGCCCCTCTAGTGGTCGTGGATCCAAAGGATAGACTCAAAGCCATACTAGCTAAAGCCCAGACAAAGCCAAGGAGAGAAAAGAGCCTAGAGTCTGCTCCCATATCACAATTGATGCCTCTGGATCGAGAACAATGCAAATTGCTACCCTAGTGATAGATAAAGGTGAAGGGGTCAGCTATAACATTTCCACCATCAACTTGGGTCTTGCAACAAGAGAGCAGAAAATTGATGAGTTCCAGGCGTCGATGGCTATGATCATGCAACAAATGAATAAGGATCAATCCTCTAAGGAGGAACTAAAAGCACAGGTGGTGGATCTCATCGTGTATATTCAGCAATGGACTTCCTTGGAGGAAGAAGCCCCAACAATATCTTCCACGCCCCCACTTCTCTCCCAAGAAGAACTCACTAGGATGGAAAAGATGAAGAATTGGACCAAGGCCACCGTGGATTGGTTCCAACGAGTGCTATATAATGGTGATATGGGCATAGGCCATGCTGCTTGAATGACCAATAAATTTGAGACTTGCATAAGCAATTGGAGGGCACATAAAAGATATGTCACTGGTTCACCGAGCTATATAGGAGATCACCTATCCTAAGCTCAAGGCCATTCTCAAGATGCCTCATAATACATGGGAGAAAGAACTGGAGCTCGAGAAATATGATCACTGGCTGGTAGAGACATGGAAAATGGGCTTGGATCATAGAAGGGACGTCCTGGAAAGAGTATTGCATGAGGTTGAATTTGACCTCGAATGGGTCACAAAGCACATAACAGACAATGAGGACTACCTCAAGTTGATGATGGACTATGACATGCCTGCCCTAGAGCTAGATCTAGAGAAGATTAGGCCATTCTTCCATAAGAAGATGGAGCAAGGGGAAACAAATGCATTAACATCATATTTCATGGACTTTGCTGTGAGAGCATTCACTCAGTCCAAATAGGTAATCAAGGCCACGCCTCGATGCACCAAACATTAGGAGCAAATCACTGGCAGATTTAAGAGGCTGACCTTCCAAGTCCTTCAATCTGACATCATGGAATAGGACAAGCTTCAGGCACTAATTGGAAAATTTGTGGAGTATGCCACCCTTGAGAAAAGTGAAGGAAAACTAGTGATTGATGATGAGTTTCTGATAGTATAGCTAGGAAAAGAAGGCAGTCACTAGAAGACAAAATTGCTACAGTGTTAGAGCCACTAGAGGACAAAATAGGAATGAGACCAAATGTATTTTATATTAATATACTTTGGGGGTAGGTGAAACCCTAATGTAAAATGAATCTTGGCCACACAATGAAAGTAAATCCTGGCCATTCATTCCACTTTTGGAAAACTATAAATAGGAGTCTCCTCTCATTTTCAAAGAGAGAGTTGAGTTGTGTAAAGACTTGCTGCAGAAATTTCAATAGAATTTCATTATTTTGGTGGATTCTTGTGTTTCTCACATGTTACATGATTCATCTTCTCATAGTTAGTAGATTTAGTTTGTTGTTCTAAGTATTTCAAGTTTCTTTTAGTAATTTAGTTCATGTTGTTCATTGATGGTGAAGAATGCTATGGTATTGATGCCTTTCATGTTCATTCTTTTTTTTGTTTGTTGATGATGAACAATAGTGTAAAGCTAGTTTGAACATTAACTTATTGCTGCACCTAAAATTCATCTTTTATTCATGCTTTATGGTGAATGAATAGCTGAAAAATCTGTAGACCTTAGAAGATAACACTAGTTCCATGAGACTGCATGTTGTTTGGTTAAGTGGAACTCAGTTTTAGGAAGGTTGTCCACTGTAGCATCCTCCATTTTCATTGTTCATCATTAGTTGAAGGTCTAGGAACTCTTCCATCCCTTTTCCCTTTTGACCTTTCTTTGAAATAGTAGTTAAAGCAAAGTTCTGGCATCATTGTAAAGCCAAATCTGATGTTGAACATGGAGTTTTAGGCTATTGTTTTGAACTTGCAGCAATTGTACCTCACTTTCAAGATCTCATAAAATCCATTTGAAGACCCAATTCCCTTCCAACTTAGAAAATTGTCCATGCTCCTTGTGATTATCAACAAATCACATCAATCCACTGAGTTGTTTTTGCAAGTCATGACCTGACACCCAAGAGACCTTGGGATATTTTCTACAACTTGTTTGTAGGAATTATCTTTCAAGAGAGGTAGTGCACTTGTGTACTGCCTATGTTGAGAAGGTGCAAAAACACCCATCAATAGGTTCCTTTGGCCATTTGTTCTTTGACTACCTATTGAACAAAAATTCTTGGAAAAATCTTCAGATGTGTTGTCAAGGCCAAAATAACCTCCCACAAAGAGCTTCACTACTATAACATGATTTGAAGGATCAAGTTCCCTATCTTCCGCATAGTGGATCATTTCTTTTAATCCAAGTGTCCTAAGGGAAACTTTTATGTCAAATCGGCTTACAATCTATTGTTAAAGGGCAACAACTATAATGTTGTTTTGGGGAAAATTTGGAACAAACATCTCCTTCCTAATTTTTTGTTGGTGGAAAACCATGCATAACAAAATCTTAGCGTAGGAAAACATCATCAAGTGTGGCTTCCAGTTATCAGATAGATGTGTCCTATGCAAAATGGATGAGGAAATGATCCCTCGCATTCTCCTACATTACTCCTTTTCTCACAAAAATTGGGGGTATATGTTGCAAAAGCTTTAGATCAACTAGCCCATGAATAAAGTGCTACTATCCCTTATGAATGAATGGGTTAGCCTCTTCCAACACACCCTCATACAAGACTTATGGAGAAAAATCAGAAAGAAACAATTGAATTTTTAGGGATATAGAAAAAATCCCAGAAGAGATCTTCTCGACTTTCTCTAAGATCCTTTAGGAAAACATCTCGGTTTGCCACTAGTCTTGCCTGGATTCCTCTCCCCTTCCCCTTTAATCTAACATAGCTTCATAATGGGGATTACCTCAAATATTCTACAATGTTGACATCAGTAAGAAGATTATCAGGTTGAATACTAAATGGTTACCTCCCTCAGTTGGTTGTTGTAAGCTTAGTTTTGATGGTGCGGTTTGTGATAACCCGGGCATGGCTAGTAAGGGAGGAATGTTGAGAACCCTCTCAAGGCAATTTGTGGCTGGATATGATGGGTGCTAACACCAATAATTGGGATGAGGGTATGGCTCATCTTTGGGGTGTAAGCATTATCATATCTATTGGAATTATAAACCTCCTCATTGAAGGGGACTCAAAACTAATCATTGATGTGGTTAAAGGCTCATCTCAACCTGGTTGTGCTTTGGAATATATCGTTAACAACCTCCAAAACTCCTTTTGGGCCTCAATAAGTTAGAGATTAAACACACCTATAGAGAAGGAATCAGGGTTGTTGATGCTATGGCTAGCTTGGGGATGGACCAGGACTCCTTACTTAGGTGTTGGTGAAGCTTATCTTGCTTCCTCAAACATATCAAGAAAGTCCTTTCCTCAAAGTGGCATTTCCTTGTATCTGATAATTAATGGTGCTAGTGGATGGGATGTTTGGAGCTATCTCCTCATGTTCAACTTCTTGGTGATGGGGTTTGGTTGGGAGTGGCCCAATTTAAATTTGTATATGTTAATTTTTAATTACAAGACTGGTACATTTTTCTCCTACCACTAATGACTTAGAAGTTGACTCATACCTGGGGTTATGGGATGAAGACTAGAAGGGTTCAATGCATGGCTTGGTGAGCCATGTTGTTGTCGTGGCCTCCCCACAATTGGCATGACAATGTGGCACCCAATCAGTCTAAGATGTTATGTTAAATTTTGACTCATCCTTGTAATAATGACCATTGTACTTTCCCTATCCTTGGCGGGACTCTTGATATTATTGATCCTTCCTCCCAAAATACCATGTTTTTCATTAATGATGTGAGTCTGATGGTTTCTACAAGGTTAATTTCACTCATTATTTATGTTGTTGAATTTTTGAGGCATGTTTGATGTTTACTTTGGATGGTGCCTAGTAATTATTAATATTATTATTATGACATGCATCTCAATCCTTTAATCTCTCTTGGTGGTCTTTTCACATATGCTTGACTCTTTGGTTTTGCTCTGAGATTTGGACGGGGTTAGATAAGTTTCAACAACTCCTATTGGCCTATTTGTCTATAATGGGTGGTGATAGGGTTTGAATCGAACCCAATTCTTGTGATGAATTCTCGATGGATGCCACTATCTAGGATATCTATAGAGGAGGGGTCTCCCCTTTGTTGGAGTACCTAAAAGGACACAATGAGAGTTTGTCTATCTAGTTTTCTTGCTCTTTGGATAACTAGAAGGTGAGAATTGGTGGAATTTTTTTTGGAGTCGATGAAGAGGTCATCATGCATGCTACTAGAATGAATACCAAAGGTAATAAATGGAAGAAACATATCAAAGTTGATGATAATGAATGCTTGTCTCTCTTCTTCAAAGATGGTGAAAACCCCATAAAGCTGCATGACGAGTTTGACAGAGAAAAGTTGTCACAACCATGGGACAAGGTATGCATGATGATTATGAAGTTTTTCACTTTATAAGAGTGGTTTAAATGTTACTATTTTTATCATTTCCCCCTTCTTAACCACTTTCGTCATAAATCCATGTTAATCTTTCCTTTTTTCCTACTAACCTCCTTGGAAAATTTAATTAAGGAGGCTCTAGGTTTGAACTTGAAATGTTTGGAAAACCCCCATCCCTCTCCACCATGGACTCATTCTACGCATTACCATTTCCACCTCACCTTGTGCCCTCTAAAACAAATTAAAGTTGTCATTATTGATGAACCCTCGCTTTCCAACTCCCCCCAATGATGACCATTTTGGCTACCTCGAGTAACTCTAAAGGAAAAAAGAAACTCCTCCAGCATCCAGGCTCTACCCAAGCACCCCCCCTGCTATGATTTTTTCTAAACCCCCCTCCCCAAATGACACTCCTCTTATCACCAATCCTCCTATCCCCCTTAGTGATAAACCCACCCCCAAGACTCCCAATTATAGAAAAAGCTAGGTAGCTCAAGATCTCAACAACCTCAAAAACAACTCCCCCACTCAAAGTTTGGGCAAAAGGGGCTAGAACAGGAAATAAAAACTCCTACCAAAAAATAGAAGATATCCTTGACCCATATTTTGATTGAGGTGGTTAATCTAGGAAGTGAAAATGTGGAGGAATCCAGGGAGGAGGAGGTGAAGGAAGCTAATGGTTCTCAACTCATAAAGTCTAATAGGTTCGCGGGCTGACCTATTCCCCACGACAAGGAGGGTATGGCTGATGATTTGGACTAGGGGGAGAGTTCTACTGATGAAGAGGAGGATGAAACTAATGATAAAAGCTTTGAGAACATCAATGAAAACCACGCAAAGAACATTAACAGCACCAACACTGCCCCGATGGACCTGCCTAGCAAGGCATATGTTCTCAATGTGCTTCTATGGCTATAGAGCTTTCTGAACTCAAGGAGAAGGTTTCAGAGTTGGAAAAAAAGATGGTGAGCATCTCTAAGTTCAGTTCCAAAGTGATGCATAGATCAAACACCACACTCTGCATGTTGTAGGAGGAGCTGAAGAAAGTAGGTGACAAGGATGGGTATCATAAGGAACTCTACAAGTTTCTTACTGAAGACTAGGGCCAACTCTTCGGATAACCCTATTGGTTTTATTTTTGTTATTTTTTTGTTGGTCCTAGTGCTTCTCTACTCTGTTCTGGTTTTTAAGATGCTCTTTACTGTTTTGGACTTATGCACTATTAATGTACTATTAATGATCTATTGACCTAGTTACTTGCCTCTGATCTTTTTTGTTTATAGGGTCAACACCCTAGTTTTGCTACTTTTTATTATAAATAACATACACTTCCCTAGGAGTCTATAGATTTTTATCTCTAAGGTAATCCCTTATCTTTGCATCAAATTAAACATAATATAGAATAATACTCATGGAGTCATTGGGAATTAAATATGGTGACACCTTCATCATTTTTATTATAAAATTAATGTTAAAATCCACCACTTTTCCATTCACTCCTTTCTTGATGGTTGTGAGTTCATGGATAGCAAACTTGGGATCAACTCTATTTATATATTGTAATCTAAAGACCCTCATGAATTATTCCCATGTGTTAATATTTCCATTTGAGAGGCTTTTGTATCATTCCTTTACACTTTCCTTAAGGGATTATGTGAACAAATTTATCATCACATCTTCATATTCAATCTCATATTCATCAATAATATTAATCAGATACTTGATATTGCTCACTTGTGATCAACTTATTACCTTGGAACCTTGGTATATTTCCTATGATTTCATTTGGAATAGGGTTTGGATAATTATGGGTACTAAGGAAATCCAATTACCTATACCGACCAATCCCAATGAGTTTCCTAATTGGTGGAAATATTTGAACTTGTTTTCTAGGATCAACTACATTATTCTATCTCACATACTACTAATCTAGAATATGTTAGTTATGTTGTACACATTTGGTACATTATGATTTATATTCTATTGTTAAAGAATATTTCTATTATTATTTAAGATCTATGCATTTGAGCATGTAGATTTTGTTATAGCAATTGGTTATTTATAGAAAACTACGTGTGTTAATATTCTAGTTGTGCTTCAACTTATCATTGCTTTTGTCTCAATCAACCAAATAAAATTTATCTTCATCGAAAATCCTTTCCCTCCTTTCATTGACATCATTATGTATTTTATGATCTACATTGTGGAATGTTTGATCATATTGAGATATGTGAGAACCTATAGGTTAAATTTTCCGCTGGACGATCTGATGTGCTTTTATACCTTGATCAGGCATCCCATATGTTTTTACATTTACATCTCTAGGCTGACCTCTACCTATTCTACCAATCATCAACTTGTTTCTTCTCGTATTATATTCATCCACACTCTTTTTTTTTCTTCTAAGAAATTGGTTAGTGGAGTCATTAGAAGTGTACTAATATCGATCTATTAAATTGATAACGACATTTCCTCTGCCTAAGGTACCTACTATCTCTTTGTCATTTTGTCTAGAAGAGCCACTTCCATATTTTATTTTCCATATAGTACACTAATTTATTGCATGGGTTGAGCTCCCTTCTTATGCACGTTGATTTACATTCTATCCATTTTTTATCTTCTTTTAGGTCTTCTTAATGTTATTGGGATAGAATTCATAACACAATCACCATTCCTCACTCTAGAGGAGGTTTAAATTAGGAATATCCACACACACAATTACAAAAATGACCTTCACAATAACTTTTTGATTAAAATATCTCCAACAATGACACCAAAAATTTTAAGTCCCAAAATAACTTTCCTAAATCCTAGAGCTTATTTCAAGCTTCAAGGCTAGGAATTTTTCCTCAAGAAGGTGAATAGAGGATCATCAAGAAACTTGATATGGTTAAAAACTAACATATGAGAGTGGAAAATATCTCTTACTCTTTGGTCCTAACTTAAACCCAAGAGGGTATTCCTAGAGATACATTTGAATAGGCACTTAGTTTAAAAAATGAACATAAATGTATCCCACAATAGCCATACCCAAATACAAACTTAACCTCGTTAATTATAACTAAATTAGGTTTAACTAGCTTTAATAACCTCTTTATAAATAATTAAAACACTTTTCACATGTATCTTAAGATGATAAAAATAATATAATTCCTTGAGATAATTTCTTTTTAGACTCTATTAACATTAGGAAACCATAGACATGTTGTGAATATTCATTGATAATGCAAAATTTCATTTCAGTTAAGATTTATCCCTGGTTATAATAATAAATTATAAAAAATAATATATCAATCTACTTCTACTTTCTATACTACTAGCGAATTATTTTGATGATTTTTAATAGGTGTGGAAGGTTAATATTCCTACTGATCGATTCCTTGTTAGGTAACAGAGTTTTATCCAACTAGGAAAGCAAATAACTATAAATAACAACAAAGGTATGATGTAGAATAAACGCTTATGCTTAATAATCCTTCTCTAAATTCACTAATATTCATCTACAACAAGTAAGATACCATTATATACTAATTATTTAAATAGATTTGAATTTTGTGACATTTTTAAATACCTATTATAGCTACACCAACAAATGTGTTAAAATAAAGTTTACAATCTGAAGAGAGAGTCTATCACACCTCTTACTCCACAAATAATTAAAAATATCAATGACCAACCAAGGAGATAATTTTTTACATACATCTAATATAGTAGCTAGCTCTTTGTAACTTAGAGAGCAACTCTAATGGTGGATAAGATATCAAATATTGAAACCCTAGACTATTCTACACTATGGCCAATAAAAACCCAAAGAACCAACACTTTGAATGAAGGAAGAACTTACATATATAGATTGGCCACTTGGGAAATCACATAGTAAAGGACATTACACATGGATTTAATTTTGTAGTGATTTCCCATGCTCTGGCCCCCATTGTGATAAATATTGCATACTATAATTTCCCCTTTATGACCCAAAAACATCTAGAACCATAAGAAATTACCTCTCTATTGATTCACCATACCTCTTAACATTAATGACATGTGGAATTTTGTGCAAAGATGAGGAAATCATTCAAAAAATATGTTAAAATAATAGTCTAGAGTTGATGAATCAATCATTAGGTTGTGCAACAACAACTATGGTATGGTATTAGCACTAATTTTCTCCTTTGAATCCATGCCAACCTATGTATAAAATTATTTTTTTGGTGCCATTAGATTAAATATGGTAGTTATGGGAAAAAATCGTCATTGATGAAGCTTTAGGTCATGCAGGAAGGTAGGTGGGGTTTGTAGTAAAAAATGGTGGGAGTTTCACATTGTTGATGGTTGGAGGAAACTCATACCACATGCCAAGGATTAGACCATTGGGGAATCAAGGGATCGAGGATGATTGAGAAGTTGTGCTAGAGAGGATGTTAAAAGTGGGAAGGTCGACAAGGGAACTTTGATAGGAATAAGGTGTCAATATGTTAGGATTGGGGTCTAGGACATGGCTTAACTTGGTATCAAGTTTAGGGGACGCTGAAATATTGACTCTAATTTAATAAAGGAGTGATAATTTTTTGGGTTTTCAAGGTTTGGAGGGAAGGGATACTCAAATAAGGAATGGCTCAAAATTTGACTCTGAAGGACTTAGAAAATTTTGGGATGCTAGGGATTAGAGTTTTAGGATTGGGGTTATGAAGAAATGGGTACCAAAAAAGATGGATGGAAAGGAAGTTTGAAAGTTTGATACCGATACAAAGAACTTAGATTTTATATGGGCTTTTAGGCTTCAAGGATATGGGCTTTTAGGCTTCAAGGATTGGGAAGGACTCATACTACATGTTAGGAATGGTATTGAGGTATGGGAAGTACAATACTTGAAAACTTGTGAAGGTATTTAGATGAAGAATATGGATTTTCAAGGAAGGCTTGTCAAGAATGACAAGTCCAATAGAGATAAATGGACATGAAACACTGGAACACCAAAACAACACATAGAATTTTTTTTAAATAAAATGAGTGGATTGTGGGGATCAGTAGGGAAGGTATGTAGGTATGGACTTCCATAAAATATTTAAAGAATGAAAAATAAACAAAATACTAAGGAAGATATTGAAATGGCCTAGAGTTAGTATTTTCATGGGTTTTTTCTTATTTTGACATCTAGGGTACCTAATTAGGATATCTCAGATCGGTTATAAGCAATGGATCAAACATGACTAAGAAACAAAAATGAAAGGACTCTACACAAATTTTGACATTACATATTTGAGTCCCAACAAAGCCATGGGCAGTCAAGGAGGAGGTTATATGGAAAATCAAGATCAATAATGTGATAGTGTGGTGTATTGTAAGATAGGACCCACCTAGATAAAAATATAAACAATTCCTTAGAAGATAGATAATGCCTTAAAACTCACATTTTGTGTTGTTATAGGCTTGAATAGTGATAATTTGAGGCTCCAAGTTTGTCATAGAATATCCTAGTTGTTTTATGAATTTCAATGTGGATAGATTTAAGGTGGATCCATTATCCAAAAGGACACATTTCACCTTATGGTTAGTGATAAGGACTTCAATTTGGAGGGATTTATTATGGTAGGATTGATGGGAGACATATTTTCTTGACTAAACATGAGTTGATACATGGATGAAAGGTGTCCCACAAGGGCTTGGAATTGTTTAGGGTCAATATCAGTAGGGAAATTAGATTCATGTAGGGCTCAATCTAATATGTTTTTATGGATGGGAAACATCTTAAGAAGCTCTAGGATATATATTTGTGCTAGAGTATTGCTAAGATATTGTAAGAGTTTGTATCATGGAGCTTGCAAAGATTATTTATGATGGAGGTCCTCACATGATGACTCTACCATGCCTTGTGGTGAAAATGCAATTAGGATATTTTCTTTAATTTTGATGGTAGCAACTTATGAAAAGTCATATTCAATATTCCCCATAATTTTTTCATAGTTATGAGGGGTCTTATTGTAGTGGAAATTATTAGTGAATTTATTTTGAGATTTGTTTTGGTTGGATTTTATTGGTTTGGATGAGGGATAATGACCATGCTTAGGAAGAGGATCTTGGTATATTCCCAATAGATCATTTGATGATGAGGATGAGTTCCCTTTGATTAATAAGATATTGAAAGTAATTTTTTAGCTTCATGCATTTACTCATTGAGTGCCATTTAATTTAATGGTACTCATAGTAATCATTCTTCTTTTACCACGTGGTTTTTGGTTTGGAATCATCAAATGGTTTGGTCATGGGAAAGGTAACCATATTTTCTTTGACATTTTTTTGAAATTCAAACTCCATGGGTTCCCCCAAGGAGGTGTATTTAAATTTAGGATTATGTTGGGAGATTTATGTAGTTTTTTTATTGTTTGATGTTTCATGGTTTGCACATGTTTGGCATCAATGAACCCATCACTAATGACATTTTTTTTTGACCCAAAATCATGGTTTGTCATTTTTTCTTTGTAAACCTTGACTAAAGCTTTAACAATAAGGGATTTTTTAAAGGTGGCTCCCTTTTCAATAATCTCATAAAATTTTGAGACTCGATGTACTTAAAGGTGAAATGCCATCTGTTGGTTAAGATTTTAGAAAAATATTATGATGAGTTTCTTTCTAGGTATGGACCAAGGAAAATGAATAGTAAGAACCCTCCACCTTTGTAGATAAGTAGTGAAGATTTCACCATTATGTTGTTTAGCATTGTGAAGGTTTAAAATCGTGAGTTCATTCTTAAAATTATAGGAGAAGTGTGTAATGAACTTCTAATATAGGTTAGCAAAGGAAGAGATGAATCCATGGGGAACATACATGAACCACTCAAAGGTTTTCCCACACAAGCTTCAAATAAAAATATGAAGAAGGAATTGGTTGTGATATGAAATAATTTGGCATACCATGAAAATGTATTTTACATGGTCTTGGGTGTCTCCCTTCCATTTATGTTTGTCAAATTTAGGTATCTCAAAATTTTGAGGGAAATGTATTATTGTTAATATATATATATATAGACTGCAAGAATCAGAATCAGGTAGCCGCCCCTTATAAACTGTAGTGCGCCTGGTAAAATTTTTCATATGACCGGTGATGCTGGCATAACATGCCCTCTAGTACCACCGGGAGGGTGGGGAGACTAGACCTCGTGACCTCTTGCCTACAAAATGATGCTTTATTGTTGTTAATTTATATTGAAAGGATGGGGACATAAGTATTCAAAATTATATTATTAATTTTCATTCCATTTTGTAGACCCTTAGGAGTTTGCTTTATTTCTTGATTTTTTTGTCAAATGGGATACCAAGAGTGGGGTTTGATGGGACTAAATTAATGTAAGAGGTGGTTTTTGTGAAATTTGAAATGCTTGAGGGGGGACTTGTGATGCCATTTATTATAGATGACCTTATGGTACTATGGATTAATATGAGGTGAGAGGATATGTATTTATGTGAGAAATTAGATAGTTGGTATGATGTTTTTGTGATTAGTGTGGATGTATTTGATATTGTATATGATGTCATTGGATAGCTCATTTGAGGTTGAGGTTGGGATTTAGGTTGATAATGTGAGGTAGATTGAGAGAAAGTGACTAAAGGTGGAGTGGATTGGATGTGAGTTGTTCATTAAGGAATAAAAATACGTGGAAGTTTTTTAATAATGCTAATTACACTTGAAAATGATACAAAAGACAACTTAGGAACATATTTATTAGATATTTGATTTGGAAAAGGTGGATGATTTGGAGGTTGAAATGATTATTTTTGCAATGAAAAAGTATAATAATGAAATGATGGAGGATGCATGATATCACCAATTTTTTGATTGATTTGGAAAGTGGAATGAATTTGATTGGATGACGATGGTAGTTGACTCCATGGATTGTCAAATATGGGTGATGGGGGTCTACTATAAAGGATGTTAGTGTGTTTTCTGATATTATAATGATATGGGAGATTAGCTCCTTCATCTAAAAGGTCCTCAAAGAACTTATCTTTGGAGATTATCCATAGTTTTTCTAACACGGTCATCATGCTTGAACTAGTTTAAAAATCCAATGAGATTACTTTTCATAGATCCATGGGGTGAGGATAGGACTAAGTCTGAAGTGGCAAGTAGTTTTTATTTGAAAGGGTTCTTACCTCATTAATCCATTTGTTTGTGTGCTTGTGATTGTGTAATGGGGATGAAATAATTGTGTAAAGTGAATGTATGTAAGTGCAAAAAGATTTGAATGTATTAAGAGAGGGACATTTGACCAAAGGATGATGGTTTTATTTTGATTTAAATGGGTGGGTGGAGGGTTTTACTCCTAAAATAAAATTAAGATCTTTTCATTCTTGTTGATTAATTTATATTTCTACTTAGGATAAGTTAAGTTACCAAGTGTGGAAGTGTTGTATTAATCTATATAGCTTTGAATAAAGACATATAACTTAGTTAAAATCACTAAATTGAGATAAATTAAGTTTTCAATAGTGTTGATTCAATGATGATGTAAGGTTAAGATCTTGGTTTAAGTATAAGATGTGATTAGGTGGTAAATGGATGTTGGATTTGATTAAGTTGAGGGATGGAAGTTTTAATTTTGAAAAATGATTACGGAATGGATTAGGAAATGTGATTAAAGTGATGGGTCAAAAAATGTTTTATTTGGTTTAAAATGAAAGTATTATTTTGGTCTCAGGTAGGTGATGTTGGATAATGACTATACATGATAAAGGTGTAAAAATTTCATGTAAATGATGGATGTGGGGTGTTTTAATAGAGTTTGGTATGAATAATGGATGGATGATTACAAATCTTGAATGTTTAGTATTAATGAAGGATTTGAACGATAGTTTTGTTCAACATTAAGGATGTTTTTAGGTGTCCAAGAAAATATGAAAAAATAGATACACATGTGCTAAAGGATATCATGGATGTGTTGAAACATGGTTTTAGTGGTAATTATCTATACAAATCACATGCAATGAAATATTTTAAAGATATTGAATTAAGGTTCATATACAATTTTATAGAGTTAGTGCTTTGGGATAAGCTTAAAAATGATCAACTTTATATCCAAAAATATAAAATTTTATTTTAAATGCACTTATTTGGGATAAAAATGTTGGAAAAAGGTAATATTAATGTTTTAAAGATAAATTTATATCAATAAAGGCACAAATTTACATAAATTTTGGACTTTAGGATTTTGGGATTATAAAGTATTCATTGGGTTTAACATGAAGACACTCAAGAACATTAACAACTTATATTGGTTAGGTAGGTACGTGTGTCAATCCTTGTAGGCCAAAAATTATACCACCATTGAGGAGTGGGTAGCCTTGACCCTTGTAAGGGACCTTAGGTTATGGGGAAAAAAGCCTCACTCATAACCTAGCACATGGGAGGACTACAAATGCATGCCCATGGCCTACTAGCATCACTTTCGATGTGTATAATGTAACTTATCGAGGGCTAACTACTTATTTATGCACTACAAGAAAAGATGGCCAATGGTCCTAGCTAGGTTTAAACAAAATTTTTAAGGTACTATCCTTGATATACTATGAGATTATCTGAGGCATGATCCATCAAAATGAAAGGAAAATAAATCAAATAACTAGGAGGAGAGGGTAACCCACTCTTCTCCACTTTCCCAAGGTATAAAGTTCTTGGGGGCTTAACCCAAATGACAAATTCTCACTTCCAAGAAGATCATATTTCAATCCACCCCCTTCTATTTATACTTTGTCAAAATGATTGATTTGAGGTCATCCCATAGGGTGATGAAATCCCTAGGTAGGCCCCCTAAAGGAAAAGAAAAATCATGTGATTTTTATTCTCAAGTTTTCCTTTCAACGTGAGAGAAGAGCATACATATGCTAAGGCCTTAGGATTAAAATAATAAAGAATGATCAAATCTATTTTTTTAGTATTCAAGATCAATTGAGGGTCAAATGAGAGAGTGTTAAGTGTATAAATGATCATAAATAAAACACACAATGATTCATTCCCTAAATTTTTTTTTTTTTTTGTAGATTAGTGAAAATAAGGTGTTTCCTAAATGGAAAACATAGCTACAAAAAATGCTATTATTTATTATAGATGACCTTGGACCATATTTTAGGCTAGAATATAAAAATTGGATAATATAAACAAGAAAGATAAATTAGATTAATGGGTTAGTCAAAAAAAAAAAAAATCAAAACTAAAAACTTGAGAACCAAAGTGGAAATATTGGAATAAGCCGTGAATGCACCAAAAGATAATCAACTTTTACCTTATCATGTAAATGTTGAAACACGTGCAAAAACATTGAAACACAAAGAAGGGCCACCAAATGCTTTATATTCTATATAACGTACATCCAATATCAAATGAAATTTTGATTTAAGTTTACTTTTCACACATCAAACATATGTAAAAAATTGATAGTATGACCCCTATAAAATTGATCTCTACTAAAAAATTAAGAGTTAAATGAATTAAGATTCACTAAAAAAAATGTGTTTAAATGTATTATGAGTTGAAATGTCAATCTATGATAGATATGCTAAAACAAAAAGCAAGAACACCAATGTGTGTTGGGGTTGAAAGAAATCACTTAAACTTACAAAAAATCATGTTAGTCTTGCAAAAACATAGATAAAGAGTTAATTAGACAACATAATGGCTTGGGAAAGTGATTTCCTAACAAAAAATTGAGAGTTAGATTAAGGAAAATCACTGAGAAACACTTTTTATTGAGTAGAGAGTGGAACCATTAATATGTGATGGATGCATTGAATCACAAGTCAAATATGTTGAATTATAACTTGTGACCATAAAATAGCTAAAAAAAATAAGGAAAAAATTAGTAGAAGGGGACACATGTCCCACTGAGCATGACAAATATGTGTACATATAATTATAAGCATACATAAGAACCAATTAAAACACTACATTAACTAATTCAACCCACAAATATCCAAAAATTAAGCTAAGAAAAAAGAAAACCAAAACATAATGAAAAATTTATAAAATACCCTCACTAAAGTCTCTTTTACACACTAAAAACATAGTGGTTGTTCCCAAGCATTGATGCTATATAGAGTAGGATGTTAAGTAATTCCAACATATAACATTACATTCAAGATTTATTGTCAAATGGCTTGTGAAGACCTCAATTTATAGATATAATTTGAGAGGATTAATGAAGAGTCAAGATGGATTAGAGAGATCAAGGGTTATCATTGCTTGAGATGCTTAGAGGTATGAGAAACCTTGAAGTGGAATGTTTGGAGTGGTGGTCAAAGGGGTTCACAAGATTCAAGGAGAATTAAGGGTGGGTATTTTACTTGGAGGAAGTGGATGATGCGGATCAAAAAATAACTTTGTGGAAGGAAGAGAAGATCTTGCCCCATGCTCCCAAGTACTCCAAATGTACATGCTGAATGACACATGTACCACCTTGGGGACTTTAGTACATAATGACTTGATTATTGATTATTAGGTAAGTGTAAATGATTGTCTAAGGTTGAATTATAGAAGAAAGGGTGGTAAGATTACTAATGCTAGGAAAAAGGTTGGATGAATAGTGGTTTTATTAATTAATAACAAGATGATAATTGAATGATTATGTAGACACCTAAATTTGGACACTTAATTTATCCAAATTTATCCCCTTTCATCTAAGCATTCCCTTATTTGCATTAATTAATTAATATCACTATTAGTTAATTAGTGTCCTTAATTCTGCCAAATCCCTAAGGTATTTAATTATTAAATAAATACCTTATTTATTTAATCCTCATTTCTCATCAAATGAATTAAATAAATATAGCATTTATTTAATTCTTCACATGTCACATCCTCCATCATTCTTATCTAATCCTAATTATTCTCCTAATCTCATCATTAGGGATGTGCACATGCCTAATCCTTGATTAGGATGTGTCACATCCTCCAACTTTTGCAAGTTGGCCTCTAATATCTCTTAGCCACCTAACCCTCCTCTAATCCTTCATTAACTAGCTTAATCAACCTCTCAAGAAATTTTTAATTCATTTTATCCTTCCAAGGAATATTAAATTCCTTTTACTCTTCTCCATGTGATCTTTGACTTGTCACATCAAGTCACATGTGAAATCTAACCCTCTTCTAATGTATCATTAATTATTCTAATCAAGTATTTGCACAACCTTAATCACCTAATTAGGTCAACCTAATCCCCGTATCATTTATGGAATGTGTCCTAAGTCAACCTACTTAAAGGCTTTCTCTTTTTTGAAGAAGGCACTTATATCCCTATGTGAATTTTTAATTCACATTTAATCCCCCAATGCATTCCTTGAAATTTAAAATTCCTTCTCTCATCCCCATGAGGATATTTGAAGAATTTTTAATTCCCCACATGTCCTCTCACCCACATGGGGACAAGGACCTCCTTTATGAAGAGATCTTGTTCAATCCCAAGGTACTATGTACCACCTCCATGTCATGTACTACCCTTCCACCTCATGTACACATCACCTCTTTTAAGCCACTTCACATGCCACATGTCAAGATGTGAGGGCTTGTGAGTTCTCAACTCACCTTAGCCCTACATCATGATCTTGGTGGCTCAATCTTGACCGTCCATTTTCTTAGAGAATTCCAAATTCTCTATAAATACCCCCTCTTTTCTTTCATTTTAGGAGAGATCATTCATGCTAGCCAAACTCTTGGAAAAAAATTTCTTAAGCCATACTTAGCCATTTTTCATACTTTCATCCACTTTCACCCATTTTCCATCCATCTTACAATCCACATTTGCATCCCTTTCCATCCAAGGAGCATACAACACCAAAGATCGAAGGGCCAACCAAAGGATCGATTTGAGACAAGGTAAAAGGTTCCATTTTGTTGTCAAAGAAGAATTGAAGAAGTTCATGATTGGATGTCATGCTTTATCAAAGAACAAAATATTTGAAGAAGTTCATGGTTATATGTCATGCCTTATCAAAGAAGTATTATTGTTGTTGTTCACATAATGCATTATTACTGTCAGCAAAGTTGTTTTCATAATAATATATTCAAATGATGATTAGAAGCATCACTAATGTTGGAGAGATTTTTTTGAAGGTCTATAGTATGTCTTATGCTCTCTCCTAATGTTCCTAATAATATATGTGTTGCTAAAAGGAAGTTATGGTTTCTGCAAGTTGCTCAAATGTTTCTGGTTCAAGAAGTTGCATTGAAGTCTGTCTGAGAGAATGCTCCATATTCCTCCACTATTGCAATTCTAGTCTTGCGGTTTGGTATTCAATTTCAGTGCTCCGTGTATGTTGCACTCCTATCTTTTTATTTCACTTGTGTTTCTGAGGAGGTTCCTATGAATCGCATAAGGTTGGCAGTGTTGCTAGTTGTCTGGATTGGTCTTGGAAATGCTCCACATTTCTCCGCATTGAGGTTTATGCTCTTGCAACTTGGTGAATGTGCTCAAAACATATATATAATGTATCAATTTCAATCTCATATGCTGAAGTGGTCTACAAGCTATTTTACAAATGTTACATCATTCGGTTGTATTTTTTGTTTCATAAATAGAGTTTTTTGTACCTGTTTGGTCTGTGGTAGTTGTTAATGGCATAACCATATGAAAGAAGTGTATGGAAGTGATGTTGGATGTTCAAGGAACATCCCTATGTGATCTGCATGTTGCTAATTGGCCACTTTGGTGTCGTATTATGTATTGAGTTGGTTTTTTGGGTTATTTGTGGATATTTGGCTGACAGGGCTTATTCCTTTGCTTAGGTGGTGTGCTTGGGGGATTGCGCCAATAATGAAATATGTGTCATGATAGATTTGGGTCCTGACCTATATTTTTTAAGGACCACATCAATTAAATTCATTTGAAAGACTTTTTATGGGTCAACTAGTTATGTGCTTCAATGTCTCATCCACACATTTCCTTGATGCCAACTTAGGTTGATATGCACCTATGTGTAAATTATTTTGGATCACATTGAAGAAGTGTTAATATTGTTTTTGGTCATCTCTATCCTCAGGATAGGACCACATTATGCTTTGGTGGCCGACCGGTTGAATTCATTGTTTATTCTCTTCTTGGCTGACCTAATTAAAGAATTAAAGTGTTACAGTGGATATAAATGCAAGATCATTTCAGATGCAACATAATGGAGAAGTGTACAAGTGCAAGAAGTGTGTGTGTGAGCTGTATTGAATATCCAATAGAGATAGTGCTAAATATTGTGAAAGGAAAGATAAATTGAGCTTGGACGCCTTAGTCAACAAAGTTGTGTTGACAATCATTGTAATTCTCTTATAAATCTTTTGCATCCTGCTCTGAGCTACTAAATCTCATCAAGTCCTCTATGTCTTGCTCCTAGATTTGGTTGGTACTTCAGCACTGCAAGTCCTTTTTGTATCTTACTCTAAGGTAGTGATCCTTCTTGTAAATCTTTTGGTAGCAAGCCTTATATTGTGAATTAACTCTCACTGTGGTTTTTCCATCATTGGGCTTTCCATGTAAATCTGGTGTCTCCTTGCTCACGTGTGTCTTCTCTATCTCTTTATCTTTGTTGCTGATTTGATTACTACTATATGTTTCATTGGAAAAGTTTGATGAAGGTGTTAAAGATTCAAATTGCTATAAATATTCTTTTATGTTATTACTCTACTTAAAGTTCCATCTTTATTTGCTAAAGGAGTTTGAGTTGTGCTGAAAGTTTCAAGTTCTCAAAGGGGTTAAGTTTTATGTAGATTAATTCACCCCCCTCTCAATCTCCAGAAGAGTTCAACAATTGGTATCAAATCCAAGTTCCTCTGTAGAAGCCTAGCAACTTGAGGAAAAGATCCAGGATGGCACATGATGGTTCATACAGGGGTCCTAGGTTTGATGGGACTAATTAATCCTATTAGAAAAATGAGAATGGAAGGCCACCTAAACTCTCTTGGTTTTGGTGTTTGAAAATCAATCAAAAGTGGTTATGTTGCCCCTACCACTCCTATTACACATCAAGTACTAAAATAAGATTATATGAATGTAATGCTAAAGTCAAGAATGCTATTTTATGTGGATTAGCTTTTTCAGAATTGTTGAAGGTGATGAATTGCAGTTCTACCAAAGATGCTTGGGAGAAGCTCAATAGTATTTATGAAGGATATTCTAAAGTGAAGCAAGCAAAGATGCAGATCTTCAAGAGTAGATTTGAGACTCTGTGGATGATAGATGATGAAGACATTGCAAGCTATATGCTCCAGGTTCAAGAAGTTGTTACTGGCATTATTGGTCTTGGTGGAGAAGTGAAGGAAAGTGAAATTGTGAAGAAGGTTTTGAGATATCTCCCAAAGTCTTATAGTCATAAAGTGTCTGCCATTGAAGAATCTAAAGACCTGGATCAATACTTAGTTGAAGAAATGTCTGGTACTCTTACTGCCTTTGAGATGAGAGACTTTGGTCAAGATGTTCTAAAGAAAGAAGATACTTTCAAAGTCAACAAAAATATTGAAGATGAGGCTCTTGATCAAAATGAATATTTTGATGATGTTGAAGACTAAAGAAAGGTATTGGAAAATAAAAAGGTAAGTTACATTTTAAATGTTTTAATTATGGAAGAATATGTCATTTTGCATCCAAATGTTCTTATAAAGAATCAAATGACAATATTAAAAGAGATAAGGTCAATAAGGGTCTCTATTCCAAAGAAAGCAATGGTTCCTCTGAAGATGAGAAGAATGATTCAAATGATGAAAAACTCTTTATGGATTTCAATATTAATGATAGAAATTATAATGTTGAGATATGTAAGGAGTCAAGATCCTTAAGTGATGAAGATATATTTTCCTTTGGTCTAGATCTGGAATCTATGGAACTTGAAGGTTGGGACTTTAATTCAAATGAATGAGGGATTGAATTTGAAGGAAAACTCTGGTTTGCATTGGAAGACCTGAATGAAGCAAGAGATCTAAATTAGAAATATGAAAGCTTGCTTGCAGAATCAAAAGAAAAATCTAACAAACTAAGAATTCAAGTAAAAGAAGGAAAAATAAAAGAGGCAAAAGGTGTGACCTCTTATTTGAAAATAAAGGTTGAAGAAGGAAATATGACTGAAGATTTCTTGAATATCAAACTCAAAGACAAAACTGTTGAATTTTTAAAGCTTGAAGAAGAGAATACCACTTTAAGGAATGACCTAAAAAGAGAAAAGGAACAAATTGAAAAAGGAGAGAAGTCGGGTCCAAATAGTTCAAAATCAAATGAAAAGATTGAAATAAAAGAAGAGAGAGTATGCACTGAAGACTCTAAGAAGAATGAATCTAGAGATACAAAGAATATTCATCATGGAAAGAAAGAAGGTGGATCCAGTTTTGGACTGAAGTAGAAAGGTTTCAAAAGTTCTTAACAAAACAACATGCTCTCAATAGATTTAATCAATCCTTTCGAGGTTACTATTTTTCTTGCAATATTTTTGGGTATAAGGTTGTTGATTGTAGAGTTAAACAGAGAAGGAATGACAACATAGGAAGAAGGTCTTTCTTACCTCAAAGAAACAATATAGTGTTATTTCATGGATATTGATTTGCCTACAACAACCATGGTCACAAGATTGATGAGTGAAAATCTAAGGCGAAGAGGGACAACTTTGTTATAGAGCATAATGTTGTGTGTTATAAGTGCAATAATACAGGACATAAAGCAAACTATTGTAGAAATGGTTTTGTGAAAATATCTACCCAGTATCAGAAAAAGGATGCATCCCTTAATTAGCAAAAAAGGGGAAATGAAAAGATCCATAATGAAGACCATGAGAAGGATGATTCTACTCTTGTGCACTTTGCACAAGATTCCAAGACAAACTGAGATAGAGTATTATCTCAGGGGGAGATGTCACTTGTAGAACCTTTTTTCCTGCTAAAAAGAAAAAGGTGTTGAAGACTTTGAACAACATGATTTGAATCAGATCAGTCAATGTGCGGATTTGTTGTGTATAAATGGACCTTGTTTGATGTTCCCAGTGGAAGTTGATAATGTGTAAAGGTTGGTACACTTTTTCTAATTGATGTTATTCTAATTTGGTGTACCACACTTAAAGTTCCGAAAAAACAAATTTTAGTAGTTTTCCAAAACATTTATTGTGCATCCTCTATGGCAAAGTCAATGTATTTTATTTCACATCTCTCCACAGATAAAAAGTTTTTTTCTTGTGGTTTTGAAGTGAAGTTGATCATAATGTGAAGGTATCATATCTACTTTTTCAAGTCTTTACACCTTCTGAAGTGGAACATATCAGTGTCTATGTTTTGGTCTGGCTTAGTGAAAATATGTTGAAGGCTTGTTGAAATGTTATGTATTTCTCCAAAAGATTTTTTTTTGTCCATACAAATCTATGGGCATGCTATCTTGATGTATAAGATGATTTTATGTACCACAAAGCTCTATAACAATGCCTATCCATTTTTTAGAACATTTTTTTGGGGGTACGTATGCCAACTGGTGCTTGAACAGATCAATTATATGAGTTGGTTTGCTCTACATGTGGTATGTTTAGTTGCTAGACTTCAAGCCAATCCTAAGCAATCTCATGAAAAAGCTGTGAAAGGGATTTTCAGATACCTAAAGGGTACTCCATATTATGGGATATGGTACAAAAAGGATCAAAATTTCTCTAAGTGCCTATACTGATGTTGATTGGGCAGGTTGCATTGATGAATAGAGAAGTACAAGTGGGAGTGCATTATTTTGGGAGACAAATTGGTTTCATGGTTCAACAAAAAGCAAGACTCATTGTCTTTGTCCACAATAGAAGAAAGATATATTGCTACAACATCTTGTTGTACTCAGGTGCTTTGGATGAAGCGGACTTTGAACGATGTGAAGGTGGTGTATGATGAATCTATTCCTATACTATGTGACAATACAAGTACTATTAACATTTCTAAGAATCTGGTAATGCATTCAAGAACTAAACACATCTCAATTTGGTACCATTTTCTGAGAGAGAAAGTTGTAGGACATGAAGTCAGAATGGAGTATGTGCCTACAAAGGATCAGATTGCAGATATTTTTACAAAATCTCTTTCAAAGGATATGTTTGAATATTTAAGGTAGAACCTAGGGTTTATTGCCCCTCCTTTCTCTAAATAGATGCATAAGAAGGTGCATCTTTCTAGGGGAGAAATAAATGTCATATCCTTTCTCTTGGATTGATGGGTGCTACCCTTTAGGGGGGGCTGGTAGTAAGGGGGAGTCCTAAAGCAATTGTGCAGTTGTTGTATATGTGTGTGAAAAAGAAGTGTTGTTGGTCAAAGGGGGAACATGTGTTGTTTTTAAATAGAAGATCTCTTTCCCTTTGCTCCTAAAGATTAAAAAAAGTTATGCTTCCTTGTGCAAAAGTATTTGACCCTTTGTCCTTGATGTCAAAGGGGAAGAGTGAGCAATGTGTTTCCATTAATGCCAAAGAGGGAGATTGTTGGCAGTTGTTGTCATTGATGTCAACATTGATGGTTATAATTGATGTTAACACTAAGGAGATTGTTGGCAGTTGTTTTCAACATTGATTGTTAGTTGTAATTGATGTTAACACCAGTGTAATATGTTGTTAGTCCTTGGCATTGGTCGTATTTGTTATATTCAGTTTGGGATAACATTGGTTGATATCATGCCTTATCAAAGAATAATTGAAGAATTTTATGGTTGTATTCCATGCCTTATCAAAGAAGATTTGAGGAAGTTCATGATTTGATGTCATGCCTTATCAAAGAAGAGAAGAGTTGAATAAGTTCATGGTTGGATGTCATACCTTATCAAAGAAGAATTGAAGAAGTTCATGATTGGATGTCATGCCTTATCAAAGAAGAGAAGAGTTGAAAAGGTTCATGGTTAGATGTCATGCCTTATCAAAGAAGTATTATTATTGATCTTCACATAATGCATTATTACTGTCAACAAAGTTATTTTCATAACAATATATTCAGATGAGGATTAAAAGCATTAAGATGAGGATTAGGAGCATTAATATGAGGATTAGAAGCATGAATAATGTTGGAGAGATGTTATTGAAGGTCTACCATCTGTCTCATGCTCTCTCCAAATATTCTTGATAATATATGTGTTGCTGAAAGGAAGTTTTGGTCTTTGCAAGTTGCTCAAATGTTTATGGTTCAAGAAGTTGCATTGAAGTCTATCCAAGAGAATACTCCACATTCCTCTGTTGTTGTAGTTTTGGTCTTGCGGTTTGGTATTCGATGTTAGTGCTCTATGTATGTTGCATTCCTATCTTTTTAGGTCACTTGTGTTGTCGAGGAGGTCCCTATGAATTGCAAAAGGTTGGCAATGTTGCTAGTTGTCTAGACTGGTTCAGGAAATGCTCCACATTTCTCTGCATTGAGGTCTCTACTCTTGCAACTTAGTGAATATTCTCACAACTTCTGTGCAATATCTCAATTCTAATCTCATATGTTGAAGTGGTCTGCAAGCTATTCTACAAATGTTACATCATCTGGTTATGTATTTTGTGTTTCCCAAACAAAGTTTTATGTACTTGTTTGGTCTATGGTGGCTATTGATGGCATAATAATATGAAATAAGTGTATGGAAGTGATTTTTTATGTTCAAGGAACATCCCTATGTGATTTGCATTTTGTTAATTGGCCACTTTGGTGTTCCATTGTGTCTTGAGTTGGCTTTCTAGGTTATTTATGGATATCTGGCTAACATGGCTTGTTCATTTGCTTGGGTCATGTTCTTGGGGGTTGCACCAACAATATAAGATGTGTCATGATAGATTTGGTTCTTGACCTATCCTATTCAGAACCACATCAAGTAAATTCATTTGAAAGACCGTTTATGCATCAACTGGTTATGTGCTTCAATGTCTCATTTGTACATGTTTCCTTGATGCCGACTTAGGTTGATGTGCGCCTATGTGTAAATAATTTTGAATCACATTGAAATAAGTGTTAAGATTTTTTTTGGTCCTCTCTATCCTCAGGATAGGACCACATTATACTTTGGTGGCCAACCTGTTGAATTCATTATTTATTCTCTTCTTGGATGACCTAATTAAAGAATTGAAGTGTTGTGGTGGATATAAATGCAAGATCATTTTGGATGCAACATGATGGAGAAGTGTACAAGTGCAAAAAGTGTGTGTGCGAGCTGTATTAAATATCCAATAGAGATAGTGCTAAAGATTATGAAAGGAAAGATAAATTCAGCTTGAAAGCCTTAGTCAACAGAGAGTTGTGTAGGAAATCTTTGTAATTATCTTATAAATCTTTTGTATCTTGCTCTGAGATAGTGAATCTCATCAAGTCCTTTGTATCTTGCTCTTGGATTTGGTTGGTACTTTAGTATTGCAAGTCATTTTTGTATCTCGCTCTAAAGTAGAGCCTTTTTGTAAATCTTTTGGCAGTGAGCCTTCTATTGTGAGTTAACTCTCACTGTGGTTTTTCCCTCCTTAGGTTTTCCATGTAAATCTGGTGTCTTCTTGTCCATGTGTGTGTTCTCTATCTTTTTCTTTTTTCTATTGATCTGATTATTGCTATATCTTACATTGGTAAAGTTTGTTGAAGGTGTTAAAGATTCAAATTTCTATATTCTTCTTTGTTATTGCTCTGCTTAAAGTTCTATCTTTATTTGCTAAAGGAGTTTGAGTTTTGTTGAAAGTTTCAAGTTCTAAAAGGGGTTAAGTTTTGTGTAGATCAATTCACCCCCTCTCAATATTTGGAAGAGTTCAACAAATAAAATAAAGGAAAGAGAAAAGGCAATACACCTAGTGGGAACAATTGAGAAAGATGCCTTGGAGGAGATAGTTGGAGATCTCTCTCCCAAAAATAAAGAAAAATTGGATTAATTACAAAATGTGGAATTGATATCCAAATAAAGAGTAGATACTCTTCTATCACAAGTTGATAAAGCTAAGGATAAGCTAAGAAATAAAACCCTCGAGGCCACAATGAAATCTTATGACTTTTTTATAGAAAAAAAAAAAAACTAAGTCAAATAGAGCAAGTAGATTATGGCATAGATGGAATAAATACAAAGAAGTTTCTTAATGATTTACATGATGATATCACACATGAGGAGAAGGATATAGAAATGGATCAAATCGAGACATTATGCCCTAACAATGGAGAATAAATAAGAATAGAAGGAAAGTAGGTAAAATAAATATAGATCTCATCAAAGATGATGCAAGATGATAAGAAGGGTAAAGGAGAGAAATAACACATTAAAATTCCATCATAGAATAAATAAAAGGGGGATATGGTCCAAAAATAAAAAGGAAAATAACCTTTGATAGAAATAGTTACAGAGTAATTTCCCCTATTGATTAAATCCTCATTACTCCTAGACATCATCTTAAGTCATAGACCCTATAGCTAAAACTAAGGAATTCATTGCATAAAAAATAACTTCAACATGTGGTGACCCTACCTTTGACGTTATTTACATCTATACAAGGAGGAAAATAGGTGGACTTAACAAAAAAATCTCGTATTCAATAATTTTAGATAAAATATATTATGCACAATAATGCTAGAGGGAGCTCCCACGACAAAAGGAAAAATAGTAAATAGGTTGGTTGTGGTATTGTGTTTTGCTCTCTTGTCAGTTTTTTGTACTGTCCAAATTTACTCACTGGTGTGAAGTTGTAGGGTTGGGGCTATAAGGTGGTAGATTTGCTTCAGGTTTGGAAGGGTCGTAGGGATTGCTAAATGTTATTCATTTTTAGCTACAAATGCCCTTTGGGTGGTTTTGATAGATTTAATTTTCTTTTGATAGTTCAATAAAATTTTGCAAGCTTGTCCTGCCTTTACCGATCAAAAAAAAAAATGCTAGAGGGAGACTCTTAAATCAATGCATGCATATCAATGAGTCCTTCGATAAAATAATGGAAAAGGTACAAAAATAATTGTCAACAATATGGATAGATTCTTCTATACCAATAGAACTTGATAGATGAGATTAGTTATTAGCAAGTCATTACAAAATTTCAAACTTGGAAGGAACATAAATATAAACTAAAGTAACAAATTTTAGTGGAGTAGGAGGACAATCAATTAGAGGAGGTCAAATTGAAATGTCCCCACACCCAAATAAACCTAAATACTAAGATCGAGAACATGGAAAAGACTTAGATTAATGTTAAAATATTATATCAAATTTGTTTGTGATGGCTTGCATTAACTAAAGCTTTAAAAATTCAAGTAGATAAATTGAAAGATTATAAAATACAAGATTCAATCTTATACAATGCAATGTAAGACCTAGATTGAATTTCCAAAGTACAAATTAAAAATATGTAAAATTAATTCTATTAGATACAAGAGCAAAGAGGTAGTTTGATTAAAAATGGTACAAGTCATGTTTGGTCTCATGCTCCCAGATGAAAATGGTACGGGTCGTGTCGGGTGCGGTCCATGCCCCCAGAGAACTAGTCTTGCCTCCGCTCGCCTCCTCCATCCCCCAAAACCTGGCAAAAAGTAAGACTAGGGCAAGGGTGGTGGAGATCGCTGGGCGGAGTTGAAAATCCAAGTGCTAGATGCAAGGGTTGGGGATACCTCTAAGTTATAAAAAAATACAAATAAAATAAAACAATTAAGGGAAGTAGTCAACTTTCAACTAGGGAAGTTAACATGGAAACACTAATTCTATAACTCCTTGAGTTCTTCTCTAAATTCCCTCAAATATATGTTGTAGTAGATATATTTCCTTGAAAAACCCTTTAAAAATCGGGAAAATATTCTAAAAATGATAGAGATATATGTGCTACCCAAAATGACCTCCAAGTTTGAAATAAAATACCTTAAAAAAAACACATGATTTAATTAATTAATAATACTTGAGAATAATAATCCACTTTTAATAGGCAGAATAGCTCCAAAAGTCTCCAAGAAGAACACAAATTGTGATATGAATGATAATAAACTAACCACTAGCTTCTATATGTACCAATGCTATATGTCTTGGATGTCACCTAAGATGAATTAAATACGTAAATATAAAACCTAGGAAAAGAAAAAATAATTAATTAAGATTATAATAATGATCATATAACTTAATTAAGAGATAAGGTAGCCACAAGATTACTAAGTTCATTGGGTGATCCCACAATAGTGATTTACAATTTTTGGCCAAACTGGACACTGAAATATTTTTTTCTAACTAAATCTTCACTTTCAGGCACCTATAGCGGCTAAACTGTGAGGAATTTGAAGATGATGCAAACTAGAGTTTCATGAAATTTTGTCTATAGATTCTAAATATATTTTTTTCAATTTTTTTGGAATCAGATTGCACCTCTTTTTCCATCTCCCTCGAAAACTACTTTTTTTAGAAAAAAACATTTTTAAGGAGTGATGCTCACCGTATAACGCATAACTTTTTTTCCATGAAGGATTAAATTCTAATTCTTTCGAATTTAGATTTGTAACTCCAATATCTAGTGCTTCCACTTGATTAGATAGTTTTTTATTGAATATTTTTTCCTTAATCAAGTTTCGAAGTCAAACTAATTACAATTCAGACATAGGAAAACCGTATAACACTTAACTTTTTTTGTATGTATCGAAATTCAATTTTATTTTTTTGTTGGATCAAGGACTTCAATATCTGGTGCACTCATATTTTTAAATTTTTTTCATAATCTTCTATTTTTTCACATGTGTAGAACAAAGAGCTTGATTTTCAGTGAAAAACCTACATTCACAAGAAATAAAAAATAAATGTAATAATTAAATTAAATTTATTTAAAATTATACTTTTTGGGAAGCTTATAATAAGGACTACATACTTTAAACAAATAAAATTAAATGAATTCATTTGATCCCCAAAAAGGTAAATCAAAAGTGGTTTTTTATCAGCATTTTGATAAGTGTAAAGGAGACTTCGTTATAGGTATGGTTTAAAACTAGCGGGGTTCTATCCAAGGGGGTTTGATCTAAGGTAGTTTGATCAAACTCTCTTCAATTGGAATTCTTTAAATGAAACTTTTTAAGGCTTAAATCCTTATATTCTCTAAAAATATGTGATTTCAGCAAAAATCAGAATCTCCCAAAAATTGTAAACTAGCTTTGTGGGATCACCCCATTACCCTATGCACATTACAAGATTTAGGGTGTAGCAATGTTTTTTGTTTGGTAAAGAATATGCTATGTATCACACTTGTACAAAACATATTGGTGTTAATTATCACTTTGTGTGTGAGATGATTGAGGGTAGTGAACATGGATAAGTTATATGAGTGTAGAGAGGCCATAGACCAAGTGCTTCATTCCACACAATTCATTTTATATTTTCTATTATATAATTTCAATGTAAATATCAATTGGAATACTTTCATGATTAGTTTATTATCACTTGCAATCCTATGTCTAATGTTATTTTCTCCAAACGTCTTTAAGATGAGATAACTTTTGATCTAGAACTCTAATTTAAGTAGTTGCTTTTCTTAAATTTAAGAACTCATCACAAAGGATGCATTAAACTAATATAAGATCAATTTGAAAATTATTACTATGTAGAAAACCCCTCAAAAAATGAGAAAATGAGCTCCAAATTTTCATAGTATAATACTTGAGACAAGAAAAATGCAAGATGTTAACTTGGGATATTATTATAATTACTTTAGGTAAAGAATTCATGGTAAAATATTAACGATGGGAGTTACATTGGTAAGAGTGGATCATCTTATCACAATTAGTACATGACGCATGGTAGTTGGCATCTTCATGTTGGAGAGTCTTAGGAATGGTGTCTACTAGGAGTTATGGGGTCAAATATGCTATCACTCATAGATTTTTATTTTGGTTACATGTTCCAATACAAATTTGGATGAGAGTTTTTTAATTGTGGACCATGTTTTTTATGGCCATTATTTTACAAAAAACCACTTGGTGGTTTCCTATTTACTTTGCTCTATATTTCAAGTGTATGAGATAGGGGTTGAATAGTGTTATTCAAGGGAAGTAATCTTATGTAGCTAGAATACTTTTAGATTAGTCCTAAGAAGATTGAGTGGATTGTATTGGTGTAAAATTGTTCTCAAGATTAATAAAATCTCAACATCTCTTTAGTTACAAAGTTTTTTCTAAAAGGGTTTCTTCACATAAATTTGATGTTAATATGGTTTCTATATTTATCTTTCATTCTCCATTATTTATTGAATATTATATGGTTTATCACATGTTTGACTAGATTTAAAGCACCACTAGTTAATATTCCTACTATATCTATTTACCCTATTTCAATATGGAGTCCTCTTGCATGTAACTCTTATTCACATGTTTAGCATTGATACATGTGTCACTTGGATTCTTCAATTGTTTGAATATCACATGGTGGTTTTTCTAAGACTAAATTCTATAAATTAACTTACTTGGGCCAGTGCTTTTGGTATCATAGGTTGAAGAAGTGTGGTTGGTCTATTTGTATGATTTGAGTTTGAAGACATTTTTCTACATCAAAGATTAGATCAACATATCATATTTTCCCTATTTTCTAAGATTAATATAATGTTAAATCCTATTTTTTATATTGTTTTTTTAGAAAAGTGTTCCCATTGTGTATAACACCTCTCTCTTTCTTGTAATCTTACTGCCAAGTTTTATTGAATTTTTAGTTTAATTTAGGTACATTTATATTTTATACTATTCAATACTTGACCATATATAAGATATATATTATTGACATGGATAATCAAATAAATTAGCCATTAGATTCAACAATGGGCCTAAGGAGAGTATTAATTTGGTAGGAATTATAAAACATGGATAAGTTATGGAAGAAGTAGATATGTGGGGTAACTATAGTGTGAGAAGAAGTGTTGGGTGGATTAGAAGTGGTGGGATCTATGGAAAGTGGAAGAGAGGTCAAGGAAAGAAAAGAAACATTTGGCATGGTTTATGTAGGAGAAGACATGGAAGGAGGCATAATGGGTGCATAATTTATACACTGAGGATTGTGAAGAAAGGGGAGGAGAAACAACATTTAGAGAACTTGATGAACTTAACATTTAAACTTTTCCATCTTAAATTTTGATTCTATTAAACATAGTCATTTAAAAATTATGAAGAACATCAAAACTAAAGGATTAACATCATTCCAGTACCATGCAACATGAGTATCATGATCAAAAGCATCCTTCCCATGAAGATATGTAACATTATTTAGATCCTCAATCATAACTTCTTGAACTTGATTTGAGGCCAATGTAGCATTCAATCTAAGGCTTGTCCTTGAATAGTGGAAAGTGGATGGTAGTTGTAGAGATTGGAATACAACTAAAATATAAAGCAAGAAAAAGGTAATGCAAGCTACTTAGATAAGTTTTAGATTATAATATGAAATTTTGAAAACTTAGATCTAAAACAAAATAAAAATATAAAACCTTAAGGGGAAATAATACAACTCAATAGATAATATTGACCAAAATAAAGAGTTAAAAAATAAACCCTCCAAATATATCTAGGAGCTAATTAAATAAAAGAAAACAAGCAATAATCAAATTAACATAAATAAATGAGTTAATTCTAGATAAGTATTGATAAATATGCTAAACTGACAAAGAAGGATAAAAGATGTTAGCTTTGTGTGTGATAAATGATACTGTATTGTAATATGCACTCTATGGTCTAATTTTGGAATGTACAATTATATTTGCATCAGTAGAGCTCTCACATAATGAAATATGAAGTCCTTTTTGTTTGGAGTCAAAATCACCCTTACAACACTAATCCTTGGATCTACAAGTTTCCTAAACTTTTATATAACCTTGACTCATTGACTTATAACTTTAAATTGAAATCAATAATTGATTAACATAACTAAACAATAACATTATATCATTTTGAAATATTTCCTAATAATAAAAATTATTTCAATTTATACTACACAAATACATACTATGAAGCCAAATGCTCATATCAATAATATAATAAATACACATACATATTATAATGATAAAAGTTTACTTACAGATTTCCCTATTTAACAGCAAATAGGAAGGAACATAGGTTAATGAAACCAAATGCTCATATCAATAATAATAAATACACATTATAATGATAAAAGTTTACTTATAATTTTCCTTATTTGACAGGAGGATAGCTTAAAAACCAAATACTTATATCAATAATAAATACACATACATATTATAATAATAAAAATTTACTTATAGTTTTCCCTATTTAACAGGAATAGGGAGGAGCGTAGCTTAAAATCTTATCACAAGGGGAGTTCTAACACACTATACTTACACCAGTAAAAACCCTAAAATTTTAGGATATACCTTTACTCCAAGACCTTGCATTTGAGCTCTAGTTCTTGCAATTTTGCCTCCAGTTGGTCGACTCCTACACACCGATTCTTATTCAGCCATACCTCAGCAGCGTCCATGGTGTGGATGATGCCTTGCGCAACAGAGGACTCAATCATCTCATTATTGTCGGCTTCCCTCGCCCTGCTTTTCATGTTGAAAGCATAACATTCAAGTTTGTTTCTTGCCAGTTGCTTCTCCTTTGCAGCCTCATCCTCCCTACGAAACTGGTGCCCGTTAGCTATCATTCTATCAATCTCTTCCTTGTTCAGTCGCCCACCATTATTACAAATGGTTCTCTGTTTCCCATTCCCTGTTTGCTCGTCGAGGGCTGAAACCGTTAGAATTCCATCCGCGCCCACTTCAAAACAGACCTTCAGATTCGGGACTCCAGCTCGCATCGGTGGAATTCCATCCAGAACAAAATTTTCTAGTAAATTGTTGTCGGCAACCAAAGATCTCTCCCCTTCGTAAACTGGGATGCTTACGGATCGCTGATTGTCATACAGCGTGGTGAAAGATTTCTCCATCCGAGCAGGAATGCGAGTGTTCCGAGGAACCACCACACTCATAACGCCATTGTTCAGTGAAATCCCAAGGCTCAAAGGCGCCACGTCCACCACCACCAGATGAACTCTGTCCTTATTCAACACTGCAGCTTGAACAGCAGCACCATAAGCCACGGCTTCGTCAGGATTTACGGATTTGGAGATTTTCTTTCCATGAAAGATTTGTCCCAGCAATTCGTGGAGCTTTGGGATTCTTGAGGAACCGCCTACTAACACGACATCGTCGATTTGGTCGTTGCTCATCTTGGCGTCCTCCAAGCATTTCTTGACGATCTGCATACACTTTTTGAATAAATCGGCGTTAAACTCTTCAAACTTTGCTCTCCGGAATTGTATGTGGAAGTCTCTTCCGTCGTGAAGGCTGTCGATGTCGATTACCGTCTCTACCATGGAAGACAAGCTTCGTTTTGCTCGCTCACACTCTGCCCGAAGTCTCCTCAGAGCTTTGGCGTTTGCAGAGAGGTTTTTCTTGTACTTTGTTTTGAATTGTTGCACGCAGTACTCAAGCATTCTATTGTCAAAATCTTCACCTCCCAAATGCATGTCGCCTCCCACTGCTTTCACTTCAATTTTTTCCTTTTCCACTGTGACAACGGAAACATCAAAGGTCCCTCCACCCAGATCGAAAACAAAAACGTTCTTTTTCACGCTCGCAGATGGATGAAATCCATAACAGATTGCAGCAGCAGTGGGCTCATTGATTATGTGCATCACATTAAGGCCTGCGATTTTGCCAGCATCTTTTGTAGCCCTCTCCTGGGAATCGTTAAAATAGGCAGGAACAGTGATCACAGCATCTTGTATATCGCAGTTGAGGTACTCTTCTGCTATCTTCTTCATCTTTGACATCACCATAGCCGAGATCTCATCGGCTGCAAACAACCTCTTTTCACCTTTATAAGAAACTTGAATCATCGGCTTATCATTCTTTCCAGAGACAACGGCAAAAGGCCAGAGTCTGATGTCAGCTTGCACACAAGGCTCAGAGAATCGCCTTCCAATGAGCCGCTTCGCATCAAAAACAGTGTTGTTGGGATTATTGGCAGTTTGGAATTTAGCAGCTTCTCCAATAAACCTTTCAGCGGAGGTGAAGGCAACCATAGAGGGAGTAATTCTGTTTCCCTGTTCATTAGCAATAATTTCCACTCTGTCGTGTTGCCACACACCCACACAGCTGTAGGTGGTTCCCAGATCTATCCCAATTGCCTTAGCTTTGCCCCTTGCTTCACCTCTGTTAATTGAACGTGCCATAACCACAAGCGAAATTTCACTTGAAAATTGAAAATGAATTGAATGTTATCTGTGGACTCGCTGGATTGTTCCTACCCACCATAAACAAATCATCCAGAAAATCAGATTGCCCTTTCTCGGCGCCTTCTTTCTACCCACCATAATTTCCTGGTATTTCATAAATTGCCTGGCTTTGGCATTGAAATAATTAGTTGAAGTAGACAGCTTTAAGGAAGATTTTTTAACATTGATTTTTTTAATTAATTTAATTTGTGGGACCCACACTCGACGACATCACCCCAACGTTGACTATATTTGAGCGATAAATGAGGGAAGACCCAGTCAATTATTCGGGCGGAAACGAATATATTTATCTTCAATGGAGTTCGCTTCATCTTCCTAAATGTCTATTAAAAGTTTTAGATGTTTTTCGATTAGAATTTTAATAAATTCTTTGAGATTTCTAATATCTTAAAGGGGTCCACGTCAACTCGTTGCGTAGGCTTCAAGGTTTGGATCTTAAGTTTTTTAAATCTTTATTTTTAGAAGTAGGTTTAGGACTGAAGAGGAACGAGTTTTCCCTTTGAAAAGTTGGTGATGAAAGTGTCACGTGGTCATTAGGATCCGACTAAAATATAATTATATATAATACTACTAGAGTATTGTTAGAGTATTGTTAGTGTATTATAAATGTAATTTTATTAAAATTTATTTATTTAAAATAAAATTGTTTATATTTTTATGTTGAGAGGTGTTTTATAAGATTTTAATGAATTCACCGTTAGTAATTCATCATTAGCAATTCACTTCCAACAATTCATCGTCGTGATATATTCACCACGTATACAATTTACCACTAGCAATTCATCTCCATGGTATAATTACCACGTATACATTTTTTATAAGTTCAACAAAATCTCTATACTTTTTTCTTTTTGGGTGCTCTTGGCCACTTAAATATTGAAAAATGCATACATGGTGAATATACCATGGCGATGAATTGCTAGTGGTGAATTGTTGGGGGTGAATTGTTGGTGGTGAATTGCTAGTGGTCAATTTTCCTATAGTCGTTTTATAATTATAGCAAGAGTGAAAATAAGATTTTTTGTACATTAAAATTCAACAATAGAAAAGTTAGAAAATTAACAACTATTTATAAGTTTTTTTCGTTTTAAAATTAGAAAGTGAGATAATTAGAACATAAATTTAAGATTTAAAAATAAAAATAAAATAAATCTAAAATAAATTAAAAAAATGAACTTGAGTTTTTAAAGGATTTATAATAGAAACATGTCCTCACTTAATGATAACTACTAAAAAAATATGAAGAGTGTAGTAAGCTTTTATTTTATTGATTTGAGTTTTATATTTATAAATAATTATTATATTATATCTCAAGTACATATATCTTAACAATGGTGACAAATATCAATTTGGAACCATTTTATATAATTTTAAAAGTTATTTTATTTTACTTTGGAACTATTTTATTTACTACATATATGAACAAATAAATTTTATTGTATTTACATTGTTTAACTTTTTTTGGTACCTAATATATTAAAGAAGTGCATATTGTTGATGAGGACATATCTATCTTATTACGTCCTACTTTGAAATTTCTGAAACAATTATTAATAATATTACTATTAACATAATTCAAAATTGGAGTTCAATCTTGCAAGCCATGGTGGAAAGATTGAAAATCGTGTCATGATGCACCATTTTTGAATTATAAACCTTTCAAAGGCTACTCTTGGATTTCACTTCATCTTCCTATGTTGCGTATTTTGAATTAGAGATGACTTTTACAATCTCTATTAGTAGTTTGGAAACACTTAATTTGCACTATTTGGTCAACCATTATTGAGTCAAAACTCACTCAGTTTGCTTAGTGTATTATTTTCCAAGGCCTTCCCATTAATTCCAAATTAACCCATTTGGGGATTCAAGGTTTTTGATATCTTTTTTGTGGTCATCAAGAATCTCTCAATAATATTTTTTGGTTTTTTTTTAGAGCATTAGTTGCTTAGACTTGGATTCATGATTTCTTCAAGCCTTGTTGGCCTAAGCCTTTCTCTTGGCATATGATGTTGTTAGGGGATTGGCTTAGAATCTCTTCTAGATACACAAGTAAATTTCACATGCTTTTACGATGAAATTTTCTTTAAATTTGGAAAGATAGAAATTCTACTATTTTTTCTAGATTCTCTACTGATCATAATTCCTAACTTTATTCTAAAGTAATCATATTATAATATTGTTAGATAAATTCAAATGTAAGAAAATAAAGTTGCACTTGAATTTTCTCACTTCCAAATGTTGTTGGATCATTGAGGTAATGCCCCATGTGTTGTTGTCAAGGTATTCTAACTCCCACCTCTAGTAGATATTAGTCTCCACCTTGTGGGCATCTTCAAGGTGATAACTAGTCTACTCATGGAAACCAAGATGCACATTTTGAGGCATCTTTGCCTCTTATAAGAATATATCATTCTTAATGAGGATGGTCACAACCCACTCACTATCACTCTTCTTCTCCCCCAACTTTTGGTGGTGGTGCTACTCATTGGTTGATCTTTGGAAAGTTCCCTCTATTGGCTCTTGATGTATTTCTCTTGTTTGAGTTGTTACTAAAGATAAACAAGATGATAATGTTCAAAATATGGTATAATGGATGAGACTCCTCATGGACACTTCATGCCCCATTGATGTATAGGGAAAGCCAAATTATCAAGACCCATGTCCTCCTCCCTCTACTACTTCTCTCACTACTTAACAACCTTTTATAATTGTGTTGTTATTTTATGTTTCAGGTTGTAGCCTTGTTTGGACTTTTGGGGTGTGAATTTTTTCATCCACCTCTTTTATGTGAATATTTGTAACATTATCTTTCAATTAGTAATATGCACTATTAAAAAAAAATGTATATTATTAAATATTAATATTTTATGTGTAAATGGCTATCAAGTTTAAGGTAAAGGGTAAGGATTTTGTTAAAAACACTTGTGCCCTTATACTTTACCCCTTGTTGCCATTGTAGAATGCATCTCAACATTAATATTTTTTTGGTTTTATTTTTTTGTACATTAGAGGTAGATTTGTATTGATTATCAAAAAGTATTACATGATTGTATGTTGTTACCAGTCACCCAAAATTTTGATTATAGCACATATTTCTATGTTAGGTATCAAGGCTATGTAGAACCATATATAGTTGTAATACAAATGACCAGGACCAAATTTTTATTTCAAATTAGTATAGACTATGCCCATAAAACCTAGAGGCTTTAGATTATACATTTTAGACTATAGAATTGACACAGCCTACCAAAAAAAACACCCTTTACAGAGCCTACATACATATATAATACCCTAATGATAAACCCAAACCTTATGACATTGCATTAACGAGTAGCCCCCTTTGTCCTTAGAGGACACCTACATATACCTTATAAATTCACCGACCCATTCAAAATCATACAAAGGCTCCAAATGCAACATCTTCTTCAAGAATTTGATACCCTTCAACGCTCTTTCATGGTGATTCCAAAGCTCAACCCCTTTGATGTTCAAGAGGAAATGATAGAATTTGGCGTTGGCCTCCGACACCTCTAGTAGACCCAAATATCTTGGACGTGGGATGCTAACCCTTGGCTGGACATAGTTGATAGCTTCCTCGAGGTAACGTCTACCCAACCATCAGATTGCACATTTGACTGTAATTATTAATTAATTGAAAATAAAAACTACACTGTGTAATCTGATGGCTGCATAGACAATGGCCTCCTCGACATCCCCAATAGATCTACTTTACCAGCCTCCTTGCCAGCTCGAAGACCAGGTCCTTTGGCAGATGCAAATCCAACAAGGGCGTAACAAAACGAGAAGAAACATTAGTGTTTACCCGATAGCGTTCTTTGGCAACTAGAAACTCATGACCCAATACCAGTTTAATCACTCCCAACGACAAGAAATCACTCTCCATAAAAACCGCCTTGAGTCTGTACTCTGTCACCTCCCCCAAAATGGCCATCTGCCACCTGATACTAGTTAGCCGAATGAGAGTACCATGATGCCACCAGCTAAGCTCAATTCTGTCGAACGAATTACCAAAATAACTGCTTTAAACATCTTTAATAACCCTTTGAAACGTGCTAAGCTTTCTAATTAATGATCACCATCCGCTTCGGCATACTCTAGACTTGGCTATAACACTTGTCATGCCAACTAAAATTTATGATTTTAACTCGGCTTTTGCTCACATGAGCTTAACCGTGATCATTATATAGACATCTTCCAATGTATGAACCGGTGCGGATTGTGGGTGAGTAATTTGCCATCATGATACTACAAGATCTAAATGTCAAATCGGTTATGAGTGTTGCTGAATCACCTGAAATCATATGTGATGGCGGGTGACCTGTGGACACCACCTATTTCTTAAGCCACATCAGTGCCATTGTGGAATATGTCGTCGATAGTCTATATAAAGATTATCACCACCCCAGAAGTGATGACGACAACTATGACATTTATATTATATCAATTCTCAACAAAAAGTTGAGATATATGCGGATTGGCGTTAGTTCATCATCCAGACATTGCTTTATTTGTTGCAAAAATTTGTTCTATTCTGATCTATATTTTGCTTGTAATCAATCCACCGTTAGAGTTGTTACCGAGTGTTAGCCCCTTTGTTCTATTCTGATCTATATTTTGCTTGTAATCAATCCACCGTTAGAGTTGTTACTGAGTGTTAGCCCCCACGAACCTCTGGATTATGTCGTCTTCACCCCATATTTATGAGTGTGTTTTGCTTCCTTATTTATCTCCTTGTAGACATACTTAATGTTGTAAGTGCTGAAGCTATCTAGAGATACAAAGAATTTGGTCTAACCACACCTTCAATTTCCAATTTTGGCTTATCTTCTTTCCATCAATATCGATTCCCCTTCAATATCAATCTCCCACAACTTAAGTTTGTGGCATAGGTGAAGGCCATGTAGCAATACTTGAAACTCAACTTCATTGGTGGTGCCCTTTGCTAGTGGCTTAGTGATTTGGCCAATGGTTTTCCCTTCCCAATATCTCACTATGCAGCTTGCATCAAAGGCCCCAGGGTTACCCCTGGTGGCCCCATCAAAGTTCAACACGTGAATGTTGACCACCTTTCCCTATTTCTAAGGGGACTTTGAGACTAAACTAGACCAACCTCATTTTTGCATCCCAATTAGTGAATTGACTATGTGTAGACTCTTACCTATATGTCTTGTTGTTTACTAATTCCACTAGAGAATCCTTCACTTTGCTTTGGAATGAGGTCAAACTCATCTCCTTTTCCTAAAACAATTGTTTCTTTCTTTCTTTCCACAGTTCCCACATCAGTAATGAGGGACTTACTATCCAAAGACATGCGTATAAGGACATCTTATTAAGGCAAGGCTAGGATTTAAATAAATATAATATGTCATTGGGTAGTGCACTTACCCTACCAAGCTTTGCACATAGCCATCTCTAACATTCTTGGGCAAAGGGAAAACCCAATAGTATGTGGTTGCCTGACTCCTCATTCTTGCATAGTACATAGCGCAAGGGACCCTAGAATCCCATTTTAGTAAATTTATCAGCTGTTAATATTTTCTTTTGAAGAGCAGCCCAAATAAATGCTCCTGCTTTAGGTAAACAAAACTTATTCCAAATTAGATGTAGGGGAAGGTTTGAGACCTACTATTTGTTGGGAAAATGTGTCTCAACCTTGCAATTACATAAGGTACTATTGATGTATATGCAAAGGGGGGGGTGCAAGGGGGTGCCCCTGCGAGGGGTCCAAGGGGATCATCCCCCCGATGGGGGGTCAAAGGGTCGTGCACCTCGACGAGGGCTCGAGGGAAGCGCCCCCGAAAACCAAATTTTATTTATATTTTATTATTGTAAATCTAGACCATTCGTCATTAGGTCTCAGATCTAACAATCAATATTTTCTTAGCTTGTCTTGCCCTAGAAGGCAACTCTATTTTTATGAGGGCGTTGTATTATGACTGAGTATTGTAATGTATTCTGAGAGTCTGATAGAAATCGTGTTGCCTCTGGATCTTTGGTTGGTAATACTCCTGTGAGAAGCTTTCTCTGCAAGTATATTGTAATACTTGTGATTTCTGAATAATATATTGGGTGGCTTTTGGAGTGTGGTGTTTTTTTTCTCTTGAAAGGGTTTTTCCCACATAAATCACTATGTTGTGGTATGCATGATATTTATGTTTATTTCTATTTAAGTTTTTGTAATTGAAAAGATCTATAAATTTTTGCATTACTCTCCTCACAAGATTAGTGTAGGAAGTTGTTCTGCTACCTTAGCTTCCTTACACTCTTCCATGGATTGAATGTGGTAACCATCCTTAGAATTATATTCACCTATTTTGGAAGTAACCCAAATGATTTTTTCACACCCTTCTCTTAGAGAAATTGTCATGCTTTTTAACTCTTGCAACTGTTGTGTCACTTCAACCAATGGAAATCCTATTGCTCCAAACTCTTTCCATTGCCACGATTTAAAACCATCCTTATCTTGCACCTGCATGTAATCCTTGACACACCAACTCCACTTTTGCATTAAGCTTCTCCTTACATGGACAACATTTATGGTGTTTTCAAGACTAGGAAACCCACACCATGAGTTCTCCCAAAAGAGTAAAGTTCTTCCATCATGAATATACCATGAAATTTAATTTGTGATCAAAGGCCTACATGCTTTAATGAAGTTCCACATGTGTCTATGACCCTTGAGGCAAGTTCCTTAAGGTTAGGATCGCAATATCTTCATTGTTGTCTAGGTATTTATTTTTCAAAAGTTTTACCCATTTGGATTATGGATCTTTGTACATTTTCCATACTAGTTTTGCTCCCAAGGCTTTATTCTACTTTAGAATATCACAAAGACCCACCCCACCAGCTTCTTTAGCCTTACATATCTTCTCCCAAGCTATTAGGGCTATCTTTTTTAATCATTTTCTCCATTCTAGAAGAACCGCCTCATATCTTGGGGTGATCCCACAATAGTGGTTTACACTTTTTGGCCTAACTAGACACTGATATTTTTTTTTTAACACAATCTCCACATTCGGGCACCTATAGCAATTAAACCGTAAGGAATTTGAAGATGATGTAAACTAGAGTCTTGTCACATTTTATCTGTAGATTCTAAAAATATTTTTTTCAATTTTTTTGGAATCAGATTGCACTTCTTTTTCCATCTCCCACAAAAATTGGTTTTTTTCAAAAAACAGCATTTTTAAAAGTGACACCGTATAACTTTTTTCCATGAAGGATAAAATTCAATTCTTTCAAATTTAGATTTCTAACTCCGATATCTAGTGCTTCCACTTGGTTAGATAGTTTTTATTGAATATTTTTCTTTAATCAAGTTTCAAAGTCAATCAAATGACAATTCAGACATAGCCCGTATAATGCATAACTTTTAATGTATCAAAATTCTTCTTTTTTGTTGGATCAAGGACTTCAATATCTGCACTCATATTTTTAAATTTTTTTTTATAATCTTCTATTTTTCCACTTGTGCAGAATAGAGATTTTTGTTTTCGATGAAAAACCTATATTTAATAAAACTTAAAAAATAGAAAGATAATAAAACCAAAACATACTAAAATTATATTCATTGGATAGCTCGTTCTGAAGGCTACTCAATTCCAAGTTTGGTTTCTAAATATTCCCCCATTTTCATCCCCAACCGGAGCTTGCAAGCATAAAATTTTAGGTTTTTTGTGTGAACAAATTAAAAAATAGGGAAAAAGGGGGTTCGCTAGAACCAGGGGGGTTCGCTAGAACCCCCAGGGGTTCTAGAGAACCAGGGTTCATTCGAACCCTGGTTCATGCGAACCCCCACTAATATGCACATTTCCTTTGTTTTTTGAGCAGGAAATGTGGGCCCAATAGTTAATGGGTTCGCTCGAACCCTAGTTCGGTCGAACCCCTTTATGGTTCGGTCGAACATGTAGGTTCATGCGAACCCCTAAAACCAATTTTTTTGCCATGGGGTCATTTTTTCTCAAATTTCCTTCCTCTTCAAAAGTGTAAACCACTTATGTGGCTTCACCCCTTGATCTATATTTTTCCTAACCCCTAAAGGAATCGCTAGGCATGATATTAGGTAAATGGGAACTACAACTATAATTCCTTTCAACATAGTGATTTGACCTGTCCGAGACAACCATCTACCCTTCTAAGAAGAGATTATATTATTGAGCTTAGCGAGCAGTGGATCCAAATTATTATTTTTGCTTGCTCCCTTTGCCAATGGAAACCTCATATAAGTTCTAGTAAGCTGGCCTTTTTTGAACTTGAGAGCCCTTAGAATTTCACCTTCCTTTATGGGATTTGAGTTGAAAAAGTATATTTTTGACTTGATCTCACATACCTCTTTCCTTGAGGCAATAGCATATTGATCCAGTATCTCTTTCAGATTTTCACCTCGCTTTTGCTTGCATAGCCAAAGAGCATTGTATCATCAACAAATTGTTGATGTGTGATTGCTGACATATTGCTAGTCACTTGGACTCCTTTCAACTTCCCATTTACCTCCATATAGGAGATATCCCTCCCCAATGCTTTCACCATAATGATAAACAAAAAGGGAGTTAAGGGGTCCCCTTGTCTGATCCCCTTAGAGACCTCAAAGAAACCTTCTAGAGAATCATTGATCAAGATGAAGAACCTTGAACTTGCTATACAATTGAAGATCCAATTGATCCATTCCTTGTTGAAACCGAAGGACTCCAATGTGTACCTTACATAGAAATCTCCAATCCACATGATCATACGCCTTCTTGATATCTAACTTTATTAGCATGCTTTGTCTCTTAGTTTTTTTGTATTGAGTGAATAGCTTCTGGGTGATTATAACTCCTTCCAATATTGACCTGCCCTACACAAAGCTAGTTTTCTCCTTTAAGATTATGTCTAGAAGAATGCTCTTTAGGAAATTTTCTTTTACCTTAGCCATGATTTTATACAAAGTATTGCATAAAGAGATGGGTCTGAAATCATATAAGGATGTTGGTTTCTCCTTCTTGGGTATAAGGGCTATGAAGGTATTATTTATTTCCTTCAATACTTTTGTAGAGTTCCTTGAGTCTTCAATTGCTTTTATTATTTCCTTTCCTAGTAATTCCCTAACATTTATGATAAAATATTGTTGGGAAGCCATTTGGACTGGGGTCTTGTCCAGGTGAAGTTGAAATATTGTGATTCTAATTTCTTCTTCAATGAAGTTCACCATTAATCTCATGTTCTAAGCTTCTATAACCAACTTTGGAATGTGTTTGAGAAGTTGATTCTACGACCCAAGATCTATATATTCCAATTTGTTGAGTAGGTTATTGAAGTAATCAACAAAGAATTTGGCAATTGTTTTGGCATCTCGATAATGCCACCACCAAATCTTTTAATCCTTGTTATTTTATTGATTTCCCTTCGCACCTTCATAGCATTGTGAAAATATCTTGTGTTTTTATCCCCTTCAATGATCCACAATTTCTTGTATTTTAGCCTCCAGTAAATCTCTTCTTTTGATAAGATATCTTTATAATCTTTCAACAAAGATTTTTACTTCAAGTATCTTGTATTGTCCATGCCTTGAGATATAACATCTTCATTGAGAGACCTCATTTCCTCTTCCAATGCTTATTTTTGTTCAAAGATGTTCTTGAAATGCATTCTATTCCAGAGTTTCAAATTTTGCTTGATCAATTTCAGTTTTGTTACTACACATAACATTTTAGTGCCAGTTGGTTTTGCTTCACTCCACCACTTCTCTACCAGCTGTATAAAATTATGCTCTTTTAACCACATGCTCTTAAATTTAAAGGGGAACTTGGATGGTCTCTTTTCTCCCAGGATATCTAATTGGACCGAATAATGGTCAAACCATATTGAGAGATAATGGAGCCCTCTAATAAGAATAGAAAGCCCCCCCAATCTCCCTTGAAGAAAAATCTATCTAGTTTATTTGATGTCATTAAAACCTAACCTCCTATTACACCAAGTGCGAACACCATTTGACATTTGAACTTCCATAAGATGGCTCCTTCCTATAAAATCCACAAAGTCTACCTGTTAAATTTAAGTATTTTTTGGACACTCCCACTTGTATCTTGGTCATGTAGTATGGCACTAAAATCCCCTCCAAGGATGTAGGATTCATTTAGGTCTAACTCTAAGAAGGCTCCAATCTTCACCAACGTTTCTTCCTTCCTTATGAAAGAACTCAGACCATAGATATTTAAAAGCACAAAGTTTATGCTTGAAGTTAAGCTTCTCACCTTACAAGCCATTCATTTCCTACTAGTTACAACCTATTCCAAGTAGATCAATTGAGGCCTCCATAGAATGGCCAAGCCTCTTGAGGCCCTCCATGCTTTTATCGCCTCCATCTGCCAATATTTTCCTTTCCTTGTGAACGCCTCCATTTCCTGTCTACTCATTTTTGTCTCTTAAAACATGGAAATATCAACCTTCGATATTTTCATGCAACACCTTACCAGGTGTTGTTTGTTAGGGGTGTTTAAGACCCTAACATTCCATGATACGATTTCCATGGCTCCTTGGGAAGGGTAATTCCCTTCCATGATCTTAGCATCATAGTTAACTTTAATTGTCCTTTAGCATCCCCATCCAAATTTTTCTTACCTTGATGGGATTTTCATCCCTTTTTCTTCCCTTCTCCATAGTCTAGAGATTTCTTTGCTTCCATGTTCTACTCTATCCCCAGTTTTCCAAACTTAGGGGTGTTTGTTTTGACTCTTCTAGCTCCTTAATATCTGGAAGGTTCTCTACTTCCTACCATTCACCTTCTTCTACCACCTCGTCAACCCTTAGGTTTTGAATTTCCATTCTATTACCCTCTTCAATGCTATCCAAGCCTAGAGCCCTCGTCAATTCAGCTAGCACACTTTTGACTTCCAAGATAGTGTCTGCATCTCCCAATTCTTGTGTTATGGGTATTACTTCCCCTAAATGTGTCATTGCGACTCTATTGTTTATGATATTATCTGTCTTCACTTCAATGTCCATCGTGACCTCTAGGAGTTTTACTTATGATTCTACTGACAAGGGCATATTGATCATTTCCTCTTACCCCATTTGGAGTTCATTATCAAAAAGATTGCATTCATTCCCCAAACCCTCATCATTCTTTTATTCATGCCCAAGATCTGTAGGGATCCTTGTTGGGGTTTTTATAAGTGGAAAAGGGTTTGGGTAACTCTATTTCAATCCTTTATTTCCACCTACCTTCCCTTGCTATGATTTCTAGCTCATCCCACCATTGTCCTTTGGGATTGTTTTCCACATAAATTGTAGTATAAACCCCTTGTTCTTCATGGTATATATTTTCATCCACACCTATGAATTCCCCAATCTCATTTCCTATTGTCTCTAGGTCTTCCCTTCCCCAATATCCGAGTAGTATGTTTGGAAGCTTGATCCAAGCATATGATTTTTCTATTAAATCATGTGTTAGTAGGTTAAAATTTGGTTCCCAATTTTTTATTTAAGAACCCATCCCATCTAACATTAAATGGCCTTCCTTCATAATTGATTCCTTCAATTTTTTCTGAAACACAATCAACTAGAATAAATTCATTGGGTAGGAATTTTAGCCTTACCTCATCATCCCATTTGTTCGACCACTAGCCTAAGATCCTCTCCCTTGTGGTGCCACTTCCACTCCACTTGGTGAAAAAAGTATAAGTCCTCATATGCTCCAAACCAAGTCTCATGATTACCTCTAGAATAACCATGGCTTTGTTGTTGAAAGGTGCTCTCCTTCTTCTAGATTCATCTTGACTTGGGATCTGCCTCCAAGCATATCATTTAGGATTTTTCTTCATGAAACAATGAAAAATGTGGTCCTATTTCCTAAATGCAAAGAATCTAGGATGCAAGGGCCTTTTTCTAAGTTTCATTAAAAGGGGAGATCAACAAGGTGAATAGATTGACTATTAACCATGAAGGTGATTCAATCATACCTAGATATCCTTCTTTTGAGCCTTAGAAATGGATTGGAAATGATTTGAAATGATTAACCTAATTGAACTATATGACTTAATGAGATAAATGCAATATTTTAGAAGCACACAAACTAAAATAGTAAACTATAGGCAGATTTGGGAAGTATTGGAGATTATGCACATGTAAAAAAAGTTGGATCTGACATGCAAAGGAGAACACAAATGCCTAGGGGCATATGGGTCCCTGGTAGAGGGTCTTGAAACTGATTTAGGGGTCCTCTGGTGCTAGATCTAAGCTTTTGATTCCTAGTTGTCAAAATTTTGTTAGGTAATTTTGTAATTGAGTTTATGTGGCTTGATAAATTTTATGGCTTTGAATGCAATAATTGAAAATTTTCCTCTAATCCTTCTTCAATCCTCTTCAAACCTATAATCTGCACATTCACAAAGATAGAAAATGTTGGGCTATTTAGCCTTGGCTTACCTTAGTCAAACCCTGTGTAAGTGTTTCCACTTCCATAATGACAATGTCAATGATATGAATGATAATTGAAAGGAAGGAATGATGAAATCACAAAGTGTTGCAACTCACCACCCTTCAATGGCTTCCTTGAAGGACCAAAGTCATGCACATAACCTCAAGGATTTGAATCTTTCTTGCTTGAATGCTTTGGAGACCCACAACAAGGGTTAGCCTCCACAAAACATAAACATGAACACACATAAACTTTGACATGATGTTCAATCTTGAATTATTGTAATAATGCCCTAAAAATGTTGCTCTTTACTTGCTCTTAACAATAGTAAATTTGTTCATGAATGGTTGTTCTATTTGTTGTTAGATTTCAAATGATAAAATAACTAGGTATTTATATGTAATTAGGCTAATTTTCTAAAAAATAGATTCCAAAAGCTGACACTTGAAATTTGGATTATGAATATTAAAATGCTACCAACAACATATTAAAAACTGGTCCCCAACAAGATAGGGGGACCCATACACCCATGTGCATATGGGCCTTGGCCCTATCTGCTAGGACATTTAACTACATGTTGGGATCAAAAATTAATTGTTTGCATTTATTTAATGCTTGCAATCCTTTGGAAAATGGTAAAAATAGGATTTGGAATGCATAATTTAGGACACTAGGAGCTTAGTTAGGTCCAATAAATTAAGGGGGACAAAACATAAAGTGAAATTGTTAAGGGTGACAATTTTTGACACTACATTTATCCCCCACTTTAGTGAGAGTGTGAACTTAACTCAAACTCACACTAAAGTAGATAAATATATGTCAAGAAGGGTTTGAATGTATAAATGTTGAAGAGATATGATGAATAAGGATCAAGGGAGAGAGTTCAAGCCCCCAAGATCCAAGATCCCATGGAAAACTAACATAGGCACAAAGGAACAAACACATGTATGAAATGCAATAGGACAACATACAGTAACATATAATGTCAACATGAAATGAAAAAGAGGGTATGGACTAACAATTTGTATAATATTAAGACCTATACAAAAGGTGTTCATGACACACAATAGCAAAGCCCAATATTTGCTAGATGAATCACAAACTAGAAGGAACATGGGCTAGTGAGGACCATTTTTCACTAGGTGATCCCCCTAAGACAAGGTAGAAAAATGAGAAACACACTAGGTCTAGTGAGGATCACTTTCACTAGGTGTGTACCCATGTTAACCGTACCAAGAGTTATACTCACTTATAACTCTAATAAGGTGCTACAAAATGATCAAAATACTATACCAATGCTACACAAAGTTCAATGCTTGATATATCATATTTTATATAAAAAATTTACTTTTGAATTTGTGTCCTAATTTGGCATTTGCAATGTACTATGATCATGACCACTTTACTAATGTGGCAAGTGGTAGCTACAATCACAAAATTTCCGAGATCATAATTTTCTAAGGGGTCTCATAATTGTTTGATTTTGGGGGGCAATCTTATGTTTCCATTCCTCTTGTTTGTTGATTTTCTTGATTAACCTATTGTGTGAATAAATTTGAGGAGTTAATCATGGGTATCAAAAGGCATCCTACTATAGTTAATTTTGAGTGTAGCTTAAAATCTTATCACAAGGGGAGTTCTAACACACTATACCAATACCGATAAAAACCCTAAAATTTTAGGATATACCTTTACTCCAAGACCTTGCATTTGAGCTCTAGTTCTTGCAGTTTTGCCTCCAGTTTGTGGATGATGCCTTGCGCAACAGAGGGCTCAATCATCTCATTAATGTCGGCTTCCCTCGCCCTGCTTTTCATGTTGAAAGCATAACATTCAAGTTTGTTTCTTTCCAGTTGCTTCTCCTTTGCAGCCTCGTCCTCCCTACGAAACTGGTGCGCATTAGCTATCATTCTATCAATCTCTTCCTTGTTCAATCGCTAATTCATAAATTGCTTGGCTTTGGCATTGAAATAATTGGTTGAAGTAGACAGCTTTAAGGGAGACTTTTTAACATTGATTTTTTTAATTAATTTAATTTGTGGGACCCACACTCGACGACATCACCCCAACAAAAATCCTGCGTTGACTACATTTGAGCGATTAATGAGGGAAGACCAGTCAATTATTTGGGTGGAAACGATTTTTCTTTTTCAATGCAATTCGCTTCATCTTCCTAAATGTCTATTAAAAGTTCTAGATGTCTTTCGATTAGAATTTTAATAATAAATTATTTGAGATTTCTAATATCTTCAAGGTTTGGATCTTAAGTTTTTTAAATCTTTATTTTTAGAAGTGGGTAGGTATAGGATTGAAGAGGAACAAGTGTTTTCCCTTTGAAAAGTTGGTGATGAAAGTGCCATGTGGTCATTAGGATCCGACTAAAATATAATTATATGTATTAGGATAATAATATTGCAAGAGTATTTATTGTTAGTGTATCTTATAAATATAATTTTATTAAAATTTATTTATTTAAAATAAAAATTGTTTATATTTTTATATCTAGAGGTGTTTTATAAGGTTTCAACGAATTCACCACTAGCAATTCATTATCAATAATTTACTTCTAATAATTCACCGTTATAATTCATCGTCATGACATATTCATCGCGTATACAATTCACCACCAACAATTCATCGATGTGGTATATTCACCGCATATACATTTTTTATATGTTCAACAAAAACTCTATACTTTTTCTTTTTTGGGTGCTCTTGGCCACTTAAATATTAAAAAATACATACGTGGTGAATATACCATGGCGATGAATTGCTAGCGATGAATTGTTGGGGGTGAATTGTTGGTGGTGAATTGTTCGCGGTGAATTTTCCTAGAGTCATTTATAATTATAGCAAGAGTGAAAGTAATATTTTTATGTACATTAAAATTCAACAATAGAAAAGTTAGAAAACTAAAAAATATGTATAAGATTTCGTTTTAAAATTAGAAAGTGACATATTTGGAAACATAAATTTAAGATTTAAAAATAAAGAGAAAATAAATCTAAAATAAATTAAAAAAGTGAACTTGAGCTTTTTAAGGATTATAATAGAAACATGTCCTCACTTAATGATAACTACTAAAAAATATGGAGAGTGTAGTAAGCTTTTATTTTATTGATTTGAGTTTTATATTTAGTCGATAGGCTATTTGTGTCAACTTTGCTCGGAATTTTTGTCAGCGTCGCCGTTTTTCAATTTTTTCGGCGTAGGGGAAAGGCTTCCGGCGATCGGGAACAAGGTGGTGGGTGGGTTTTAACTTTGCTCGGAATTTTCATCAACCTCCCAAATTTTTTCCTTTCCAATAACTGTGAAAAAGGTGGCAGAGGCGGTTGTTGGCTGCTTTGGGAATAGGGTGGCGTTTGTCGAGCCACGTGGATAGAGAAGGCTGCAAAAATTAAACGTTGGTTCACGTCAACATTAATTGTTGTATGCTTTGCGTGTACTAGGGATCGTCGTAATAACAGCTGCCCTTTAATGCCTCGGGGAACAAAATGAATGTTCGATAAATTTTCAATGAGGCATTGTTTGGTGTCGTTTTGAACTGTTATACTTGATATGAGAGCCGTGACCGACGAGGGTAAGCTTTTGTGAGGGTGCAAGCTGGATTAAGCTTTGTGCAGCTTCTTTGAAGGTGGGTGGAGGTTATTTTGTGTTTTTTGCAAGGGCGGATGGTTGGAAATGCAAAAAAAAAGTGTCGGCTATGATAATATTTTGCCTATTTTTGTGCAGGCAAGTTGGAGAGAAGATGTGTGTTTGAAGCAAGTGGGAAGAGGTCCATGTGGAAGAAACCCTTGGCGATATTGTTTGATTTGTGGTTGGCGGTTATATTGTTTGATTTTCCATAAGGTATTGTTGATTGTTTCAAATACCTTGTTTGATTTATGGTTCGCGTTTTGTGTGCATAGTTTTACATGCATTTGATACTGTGATTTTTTGTGGGTTTGTGTTTATGGTTTCCGTTATTTGTGTATGTTTAGAGGCTTGGAGAAACAAGGCAGCTTGGAGAAAGCTGGCAGAAAGAGGTTTGTTTGAAACTGCCGGCAAGAGGTGCATATGCAAAAAAATGTTTGCCATATTGTTTTATTGGATTTGCCATAAGGTGTTGTTGATTGCTACTAAATATTGTTTGTGAAAATGAGTATTGTTCGCTTTAAGGTTCGCGTTTTGTGTTTATGGTTTTGAATGGGTTATTATCTATCATTTTTTGTGTTTTGTGGGTTCTTTGTCTGGGTCAGTCTTTAAACCAATATTGTTTGGTTTATGGCTTCTGGTTTGTGGTTATGGTTGCAATGGAATAAAATAGTCAATCCTATCCACTTTGTGTTAGCTTCCATTAGGCATTGTCGATTATAGTTGTGTTGCTTTAGCGATATTGTTCATTTTGGAGAAGGTGTTGCTAAAAAGTCTGTATTTTTTCAATTTTTGAGGAGATTGTGTTGAGGAAAGAATGTTTTTTGTATGGGTTTGTTACTGTCAAGTTTCGTAGGGTTTGTGTTTTGTGGCTATGTTTGGAATGGAATTAAATTGTAGAGGATATGGAGTTTTTTGTCGATTGTTATTGTATAGCTCGGTCTATATTGTGGCTTTTTGCATGTGGGTGGTTGTAGAAAGTAATGTTGTTTGATTTATGGCTTTCATTTTCTGCTTATGGTTGGAACAAAATAAAATAATTAATGTTGTTGATTCTATGTTTGGTTACATTAGGTATTATTGATTATTTTTGTCTGTCTTAGACTATATATCAGGTATATTTTAATATCAATATATATATGTAACATTAAAATTGTCAAGGCTATGGAATTTTGGTTGTTCTTATTGTATAGCTTGGGCTATATTGTGGCTTTCTGCATGTGGGTGGCTGTTGAAAGTAATTTTGTTTGATTTATGGCTTTCATAATTTGGTTATGGTTGGAACAATATAGCCTATGTATACACATATGTTGTATATGGACCAGCCTTTCACACGAAAGCCTTTGCATAGGTCTATAACTATGAATTTCAGCATTGTATGGCAATGGTTACAATGGAATAAAGAAGTTAATGTTATGCAATTCATTCTGTTGATCTCCACCTTAGGCTATATTGTTCCATTTGTGGCTTCCATTTAGTGTCTATAGTTACAACACAACAAAATATCAATATATATATGTAACATTAAAATTGTTAAGGTTATGGAGTTTTGGTCAATTCTTATTGTATAGCTTGGGCTATATTGTGGGTTTCTACATGTGGGTGGTTGTTGAAAGTAATGTTTTTTGATTTATGACTTTCATATTCTAGTTATGGTTGGAACAATATAACCTAACGCAGACAACAACAATGAACAATCCCTTATGCAAAACAACATGGAGTAGATAACATTAACTATTTTACTGCATTCCAACCATCGCCACAAAACAATATCCACTTTGTGTTAGCTTCCATTGGGCATTGTCGATTATAGTTGTGTTGTTTAAGCTATATTGTTTCATTTTGGAGAAGGTGTTGTTGAGAAGGCTGTATTTTTTCAATTTTCAAGGAGATTGTGTTGAGAAAGGAGTGTTTTTTGTATGGGTTTATTATTGTCAATTTTCGTAGGGTTTGTCTTTAATGTTTGCGTTTTGTGGCTATGTTTGCAACAAAATAAAATTGTAGAGGATATGGAGTTTTTGTTGATTGTGATTGTATAGCTCGGCCTATATTGTGGCTTTCTACATGTGGGTGGTTGTAGAGAGTAATGTTGTTTGATTTATGGCTTTCCTTTTCTAGTTATGGTTGGAAAAAAATAAAATAATTAATGCTATTGATTCTATCTTTGGTTACATTAGGTATTACTGATTATTGTTCTTTGCCTTAGGCTATATTGGGTATATTTTAATATCAATATATATATGTAACATTAAAAATGTTAAGATTATGGAGTTTGGGTCGATCCTTATTGTATAGCTCCGACTATATTGTGGCTTTCTGCATGTGGGTGGTTGTTCAAAGTAATGTTGTTTGATTTATGGCTTTCATATTCTGGTTATGGTTGGAACAGAATAAAATAATTAACGTTGTTGATTCTATGTTTGGTTACATTAGGTATTATTAATTATTGTTCTTTTCTTTTGGCTATATTGTGTATACTTTAATATGAATATATATAGGTAAGATTAAAATTGTTAAGGTTATGGAGTTTTGGTTGATTCTTATTCTATAACCTGGGCTATATTGTTGCTTTCTGGATTTGGGTGGCTGTTGAAACCAATGTTGTTTGATTTATGTCTTTCGTTTTCTAGTTATGGTTAGAACAGAATAAAATAATTAATGCTATTGATTCTATGTTTGGTTACATTAGGTATTGTTGATTATTGTTCTTTGCCTTAGGCTATGTTGGGTATATTTTAATATGTGTACATATATATGTATATATGTATATATGTGTAGATATATACATGTATTTATATATATAATATATATATAATATATAATATATATATATATATATAAATTTTATGTGGGTCTCTCTTGATGGCTTGCATTTAGTGGATATGTTGGCAATGGGGAAAAATCCTTGACCAGAATAAAATTTATGGCTTTCATTTTGTGGTTATGGTTGGAACAAAATAAAATAATTAATGTTGTTGATTCTATGTTTGGTTACATCAGGTATTGTTGATTATTGTTTTGCTAGCTATGTTGGGTATATTTTAATATGTGTGTGTGTGTGTGTACCTATATATGTGTATATATATACGTATATATGTGTAGATATATACATATATTTATATATATATATATATGTTCTAAAGTTCTATTCACTGCCTGAATTTCATTTACTTGATAATGATCAACATCTGCAAAAATGACGTCAGAATCAGAAATTATGGATGCTCTATTCACAAAGTTATGTAAATCTTCTTGCAAAATACTAGAGGTACATGTAGGTGTAAATATGATAAGATTGGGATGTTCCTCCTTATATTTCTAGAGAATATTATCCACAACTCTTTCTTGAGATCTGCGTGCTAGTACGTGACGATCTACTATGCTAGCAATTGCAGTAGTAAAATCTCTTTCACGTTCTAACATAGAACGCATTACATTAAAATAATCATCTCCTAGAGGAACGTACATATATATATATATATATTTCCCGTGGGTCTCTCTTTATTTCTTGCATTTAGTGGATATGTTGGCAACGGAGAAATATCCTTGACCTTATGCTATTTTTTCCGATTGTAACTGTCTTGAATTGCCATAAGGTACTGTTGATTGTTTCAAATATGTTGTCTTATTTATTGTTTGCATTTTTTGTGTATGGTTTTGCATGGATTTGGTACTATGATTTTTTTTATTTATGGCTTCTGGTTTGTGGTTATGGTTGTAATGAAATAAAATAGTCAATAGACCCTTAGAATGACACCGGACAATACATTCCCAATAACTGCATCGGCATTCGTTCCACAAATGTGTGTATGTATACATAGGCTAACTAGAATGAGGAAGAACAAGATAAGGGCTACTGTGGAAAATGGAAGCCATAAATCGAACAATATAGTGTAAGGCAACTGACAACAGTGAACAATGCCTCGTGCAAAGCAACATGAACTACATAACATTAACTAATTTATTGCACTAAAAACACAAGATAACACCCAAACACCTTCACAAAGATTCCACATCCGATGAACGTACTTGCACCTTTACAGAAGCTTGTCATCCTCACTCACAACTACGTTTAGCAACAACATAAACCCAGAGAATGCCATCCAACAATATGTTCTCGATAACTACATAGACATTCATTTTACAAACATATGTATGTCTACATAGCCTGACTGTGATGAGGAACAACAATGCAAGGGTTGGTGTCGTAAATGGAAGCCATAAATGAAACAAAATAGTGTAAGGAAAATGGGAACAGTGAAAAATCCCTAACGTAAAGCAACATGAACTACATAACATTAACTATTTTATTGCATTGCAACCATCCCCACAAAACAAAAGACGTAAACGAAACAATATTGTTATCAACAGTCACCTAGATGGCTAGAGGTGCAAAACACTAAAAATTATTTTGAGAAATCCATACAAAAACATATGCGCACAAGCCAAACCATAAATCAAACAATATTGCTGCGAAGAAACAATATATATATATATATATATATATATATATATATATATATATATATATATATATATATATATATATATATATATATATATATATGTATGTATGTATGTATGTATGTATATGTGTATATATATATATATACACACAAGATACCAGTTAAGCACCTTCATATAGATTCCACAGCCAATGAACGCACTTGCACCTTTATAGAAGCTTGCCATCCTCACAGCTACGTTTAACAACATAAACCTAGATAATAACATCCAACAATATGTTCTCGATAACTACATAGACATTTATTTTACAAACATATGTATGTATTCATAGCCTGACTGGGATGAGAAACAACAATGCAAGGGCTGGTGTTGTAAATGGAAGTCATAAATGAAACAGAGTAGTGTAGGGCAGATGGGAACAGTGAACAATGCCTGATGCAAAGCAACATGAACTACATAACATTAACTATTTTATTGCATTGCAACCATCCCCACAAAACAAAAGACGTAAACAAAACAATATTGTTATCAACAATCATCTAGATGGCCAAAGGTGCAAAACACTAAAAATCATTGCGAGATATCCATATAAAAAACATCCACGCACAAGCCGAACCATAAATCAAACAATATTGCTACGAAGAAACAATATGTATACATATATTTATATATATATATATATATACGTATATATGTTTGTATGTATATGTATACTTACGTGTATATATGCATATATATGTATTGATATGTATATATATGTATATCTATTCATATATATGTATATGTATATGTACATATAATGTCCAAAACATTGACTATTTTGTTGTGTTGCAACCATAGACGGTAAATGGAAGCCACAAATCTAGGTTTTTTTTTTGGGTTAGTTTCTGCCTGTGTAGTTTTTCTGTGCTTTGATATATATTTATATGTATGTGTATATATATATGCGTATATACATACATTATATATATGTACTCATATGTATATGTATGTGTATATATGCATATATATGTATATATATGTATATATATATGTAATATATGTATATGTATCTATATATATGCATATATGTATCTATATATATGCATATATGTATCTATATATATCCTTGTATAGATATGTGTATATATATGTATATATAACGTCCAAAATATTGACTATTTTGTTGTGTTGCAACTATAGACGCTAAATGGAATCCACAAATGGAACAATATAGCCTAAGGTGGGCATCAACGAAATGAATGAATTGCATTACATTAACTTCTTTATTCCATTGTAACCATTGCCATACAATGTTGAAATTCATAGTTATAGACCTATGCAAAGGCTTTCGTGTGAAAGGTTGGTCCATATATAGCTTATGTGTATACATATATATGTATATGTAGATTTGTATGTATATATGTATATATATATACACGTATATTTACATGTATATATAATGTTCATAGCTTTTGGTATATATGTGTATGTATATATTGTGTATATATATATATATATGTATATGCATATATATGTATATGTATATATATATATATATATATATATATGTGTGTGTATATATATATATACATATATGTACATACATATATATTATATACGTGTATATGTATTGTATGTATATATATTGTAGTATGTACATAGATATATGTATGTATATGTATATGTATATATGTGTACAACATGTATTGTATGTACATACATATATGTATATATATGTATATGTATATCTATATATATGTATATGTATGGTATGTACATACACATATGTAGATATATGTATATGTATACAACACACTTTTTGGAACCATCGACACACACAAAAAACACAAGATAGCCTTCAACCACCTTCATAGAAATTGCATAGCCTATGTATATGTATATGTATATGTATATGTATATATGTGTACAGGATGTATTATATGTACATACATATATGTATATATATGTATATGTATAGTATATACATACACATATGTAGATATATGTATATGTATGTATATGTATATATATATATATGTATATGTATATATATATGTATATGTATATGTGTATATATATGGCTATTTTTAGCCGATAGGCTATTTGTGTCAACTTTGCTCAAAAAATTTTACGTTGCCATTTTTTAGGCTTTCGGGGACAGAGAACAAGGTGGCAGGTGGGTTATAACTCTGGTCATAATTTCCATTGACCTATCAAATTTTCGGCCTTCCAATAACTGCGAAAAAGATGGCGGAGGCAATTGCTAGCTGCTTTGGGAATAGGGTGGCATTTGTCAAGCTGCATGGATAGAGAAGGCTGCAGAAATTAAACGTTGGTTCGTGTCATCATTAATTGTTGTATGCTTTGCGTGTACTAGGGATCATCGTAATAATAGTTGCCCTTTGACGCCTCGGGACAAGACGAATGTTTGGGAAATTATCAATGAGGCATTGTTTGGTGTCATTTTGTTGCTATACCTTATATGAGAGCCATGAGCGATGAGGGTAAGCTTCTATGAGGGTGCAAGCTAGATTAAGCTTTGTGTAGCTTTTGCGTAGGTGGGTGGAGGTTATTTTTTGTTTTTTGCAAGGGCGGATGGTTGGAAATGTAAAAGAAAAGTGTCGACTGTGATAATATTTTGCCTATTTTTGTGCAAGCAAGTTGGCGAGAAGATGTGTGTTTGAAGCACGTGGGAAGAGGTGCTACAAGATATTTTTTTTGGCATAGCTTTTAACTTTGAAACCTATAATGTTTGATTTATGGTTTTTGTTTGCTCATTATGGTTGCAATTCAATCAAATAGTCATTGTTATACATCCTATGTTGAATGTTGTCCTCTATATTCTTAGCCATTGGTTTTCTTGTGTGTACTTTGGTTGGAATCCTTGCAAGCCTTTTTGATTTTTGAGCTTCCCGCAAACCAAGGATAAGGTGGCAAATGGCCTTCCCTTTAAAAAATCCTAGGCCAAAATTCCCACAAGCCCCCACTATTTTAATCCTTGTGGAAAGAGCACAGACATCCAAACTAAATTTTCCCTCATTTGCTTGAACGAGAACACTAGGAATTCAAACCTTTTTTTGGCTATAATATATTGCGTAGCCCGAAGCAAGGAATTATTATAGGAAACAAAAGCTTTGAATCCATAGCCTCCTCAATAGTTAATTGAGGGAAAATGTTGTGTGAATGTTTGGTCTCTTGAATGCTAGCTGGTTTCGAGATTGCTTATTGTATGGTTTGTATGTGCTTGCAATACTTGTGATCGTAGTTGTTGTTTATCCAATTGTATATAAAGTGTGAGATGAAAGATTGGCCTTCCTTTATACTATACTTAATGTTTGGAACAATGTAGCTAGCAGTCATCCACATGCCAAAACCCATAATTGTCAATTGTTGATGGTTGGGTTGGGTTGTTTTTTTTGGCTTAGTTCGTTGCTCTATAGTTTTTTGTGCTTTGATATATATTTATATCTATGTGTATATATATATGTATCTATATATGTGTGTGTGTGTGTATATATATGTATCTATATATATGTATACATATATGTATATATATGTGTGTGTATATATATATGTATCTATATATATGTATACATATATGTATATATACATATATATGTGTGTGTGTATATGTGTATATATATGTATTTATATGTATATGTATGTGTGTATATATATATATATGCATATGTATATGTATATATGTATAAAATAAAACTCAATACAATAAGCCTTGTTGTCCAGCCTACCATATTGGGTCATGGACCCTCATGGGCTCTCACCAAACCCTCAAGCAAGAATATGCATTGCCCACCACTTTGATCAAACGTGAAATCAACATTGCTTATTACAATCAATATAGCGTACACGATGATAAGATTGTCTATTTGACCATTGTCATTGATTTTCCATTCTCACCTGCATACCAAAACCCACATAAAAGAATAAATCTTGATATCAAGATTCACCAAAGAAATAGCAGATTTAGTATTTTGGAACTATTCATAGAAAATCAAAGCCATGAATGAAACAATATAGCCAGCACTTTCCCACATGGCAAAACCCATAAAACTATATAGTCTTTTAACCACCAACCAACACAATCAAACAATATTAGTTTCAAGAGCCAGTCACATGGAGAAACTCGCATAACATGCGAATTCAACACAAGAACCGCAACAATCCCCTTTTGAAAATAACATAAATTGTTTTAGAAATACTCCATGAATGGTTTTTCCAATATGTACCTCTTTCGATTTCCTTCAATTACACCTCTTCCCACTCGGTTTATCTTCCCTCTATCCTCTCTCGATGGCTTCCTAAAAATGAACATAGAACTATCACAACGCACCCCGACTGTGAAAATTTTGTGAAGGTGGTTGGATGTTATCTTTTGTTCTTTGCATGCCTTGATGGTTGCAAAAGGTGTGAGTTGTGATAATTCTTATATATGTGTGTGTGTGTGTGTGTGTGTGTGTTTGTGTGTGTTTTTGTGTGTGTGTTTCTATATATATGTATATGTGTATATGTATGTATATGTATATATATGTGTATATATATACATATGTATATATATGTATATGTATGTGTATATATATACATATGTATATATATGTATATGTATATGTATATGTATATATGTATATATATGTAAATATATATATGCATAATACGTGATTGAAAATTGCACATTCGCTTTGTTTTTCGGGAACTTTAAATGCACATGTTACTTGCACCATCAACACTAGATGGAAACCATACAATGATTAATGCTGATGCCATTTTGCTGGCCTCCTCTATCGTTGTGCCAAACACTTTTTAAATATAAAAAAAAAAAAACAACAACACCTACTACATGGTGTTGGAGGCCTAGAGATGCGAAGGTTGGGAAAAATTCCAACTAGTGTTTCTCATGGCCCAATGCTAATTGTTGTTGTTTAGCTTTGGCTGTGTACTTTCATTTACAATGCATAATAAAATAGCTGAAATTATAGAGTCAATGTTGTTTGCCAAAAGGCATTCTTCTTCGGATGGTGGTGCTCAGGAGGCTGTACTGTTTGAATTTTTGATAGGGTCCTAGTAAATATATATATATATATATATATGATAGTGAAAAATGCATTTTTGGATAACAATATAAATTGTATGATATTAAGTATTTGATTATGCATTGCAAAGAGTGGAATATATATATATATATATTATATTATATTTGATAGTGAAGAATGCGTTTTTGGATAACAATATAAACTGTATGATATTAAGTATTTGATTATGCATTGCAAAGAGTGGAATATAGCCAAAGCTATCGAACAATAGTTGGATTGTGTTGTGGAGAAAAATAAAAATTATTTAAATATATAGCAATCATTTACATAAAACAAAAGCCATAAATGAGACAATATTATATTTTGTTATGTGTAGATTTGTATGTAAACCAAAGTAGATGTAAGCAATGTGCATCTATATTCTTCCCAATGTTTATTGTTTTATGAAAATAGTTATTTGTGTGAATCTTGACATGGCATACTTCAAATATTATTCTCCATATCAACTGTTATATACAACATTGAAGCCTTTCTTGCTAATTATTTGTTTTCCTTCATACTCTTGGTGTTTCTAGGGGAGAAAAGGAGGAATTTTAAAATTGAAACAATGAAGTTGGACTAACAAAGTGTATGTTAAGTATTATTTGAATCATTGAAGCCCTTGTTATTATTAATCATTTTCTCCCATATTGTTAATGGTTGTGTAAAATAATTAAGTGCCCATGTTGTGTTTTGAAGCCATAGACCTTTTAGCCAGTCGTCGGTGTTGCAGCTCTTCGTTCCTAAAAGAGAAGATAGAGCAATGTTAGTGGTCTCTAACTATTCCAAGGCTGGCAAACAATCCTCAAGCAGCAGTCTTGTAAGTGTGTTTGTTGTTTAGTTTATTGTTGCTGCCAATTATCTTGTATGTTTCTCAAGTACACTAAACAAATGAAAAAAATACTTCATTTGCATTAATAATTATTATGATATATGTCCCAACTTATTTATATTTGAACTATCTGTCTTGTTTTCCCTTCAATTTATTGGCCTTTTTGGAGTAACTTAGATCTTAGAGGGGAAAATGTCTTAGTTTCCAAATGTGTCAAACTTGCACCATCACCACTACATGGAGACCATACAACAATCAATGTTAATGACATTTCGTTGGTCTCCTCTACACTTCTGTTAATAACTATGAATTTTTGGTTTAGTTCTCATCCTTGCTGTGAAAAATGCATGTGTTGGGTACTTCAATGGAGCTATTCTGAACACAGCCGCAGGGACTCTTCTATATATAAATGCTGACATACCAGAGGCACAACCATTGATCAAGAGAGGCTATATTGATCCACCTACTGTTGAGCCCCCTCTTCTAGTCCCACAAAAGGTCACTTTGGGAAATGGGAGAGTCACTATCGCATATATGTTGAACCACTTCCTTGGCTTGCCAGATACTTTACAAGCTACTCTCAAGGCAACAGTAAAATTTATAAAAACTGATGCATTCTATTATGTTGCATGCCCGTTGGAGGTGAATGGTAGGCAATGCAAAAAAAATTGTGAACAATCCAAGCAAAATACATGGTTCTGCCCAAAATTCCAGAGAACAATAGCTGACTGTGACTTTCGATATTTATTGAAACTAAAGATCGAAGACCACACAGGCGAGCTTTGGTAAACTAGTTTTGATGAGGCTGCAACAAGCCTATTACAAATGTCAGCAAAACAACTTTACATGTTGCAATATGAGTCTACCGCTAAAATGAGTGTTGAGTCTATTATCAATGTTGTCACCTACATGCCATTTGTTTTCATAGTTCTAATCAAAACTCAAACTTATAATTCAGAAACAAGACTGAAAACAACAATAGTGAAGGTTGCAAAGCTTAACTTTGAAGCTGAGTGCAAGCTCTTACTATCAGATTTGTCTGCTATTTCTGCCACCGTGCAACATGCCCCGGAGATAGTTGTCGTATTGCCTTTTAAAGACCAAGACAAGCATGGCTAATTGGGACTTTGTATATTTATTTTAGTTCATCTTGTCTAGACATTTAGTTTGTTTAATTCCCTCGCACTCCTTTTTCGCATCAAAAAGACCTTTGCTCTCTACTACTATTGCTTTGTTGTTTATTTGAGTGGTTATATATTAAGATGATGAAGTATAAATTATAATGTCTAAGTTAAAAAGATACAATTATTTTGTTTTCTATTAATTATGTTGGCTATAATTTCCTTATGTTTTAAGTGTATATTTTTTTATTTTATTTTATACTGTTTATTTATATATAGTTATTATCCTTTTTAGGAGATGTATTGCTATCTACACCTGCTCAAATTTCTACTTGTGGACATAGTTGTATGTATGTGTGCATTTACATATGCATATAGATAAATATACATGCATGCAATTGAGATTTCCCTGTGTTATACAACTTGTTGGTACAGATGTGTAGATATTGGTTCGTGTGTTGGATATCTATGTATATATGCATACATAATTCAATATTTACAACTATCTGTGAGTTGTTCTAAAGAGAATGTTATTTTTATCTTGTTTACAATGTTCTTAGTGCATATAATATCTTGACAGAGTTTTGTGCACATATATGCATTGATGATGTATTTGTCTATGTAACTATCATGTCTGGCTAACCATCTAATGCTTACCAAGTGTTCTTGCTATTGCTTTGCGATCCCTAATGATAGTGCCATGTTGGATGTGGATGTAGTATGCTTCTTTCCTATAATGTTTGTTATGTATGTTATGTAGCTCAATCCACAACCCAGTGCTGAACAATGCATTTTTGAAACTACCTCAATCTTCTCAATTATTTTGGTGAGATTTAAGTGGAAAGTATTATTGCAACCATTGGCAATATATGTAGCACATACATGAGACAATCTTTGCATGGTAGGTTGTGCAAAGTGACGCTTGTTTCCTATGCACATGCAAATCAAAAAGCTCAAGTTATAGAGGTTGTGTTCTTTTTCTGTAAGTGAGAGTTGATTGTTGTTGTCAATTAGGGTATATTTTCTCGTTTTGCCTTTTCCAACACGTCCCCTGTGATAATTTTTGGCCAGTGGTTCTCTTCGAAAACAAGCATGTGGTTTGCATGGGCTTCTCAGCATGAATTTGTTTCTATGCTTCTTTGTATGGCATCAAATTTCCACCTATGTTTGCAACAGAATAAAATTCTTAACATAATCCAGTCTTCTTTTTATGGTTTGTTGCTCGCTACCTTGGGTTTTTTTCACCCATTGGTTTGCCAGTCACAATCTTTGTGTGCTTTGTGCAATCAACAATGCATACATATATGTGCCTCTTCAGAAAGGCTTAGATTTGCCTTGGAGGTTAGGCATGCAGAAACATTGCACCAAATAGCAAGCAACTGAACTGCTCGCCTCAACTGTGTAGAAATGTCTTTGTATTTTGCTACAAACTGCAGGATACATATTAACAATTATAGTGCACTGTAAATCAAACAAGATGATCTCCAACAAAACTGTTCATTATCGTCATCATCAAAAGTTGGTCTTCTTTACGATAAGTAAATTGCTTCTCCTTTCCTCTTCACCTCTATGCATATAGAATCTGGACCCTCTCTCGATTCACTTCATTATCATTTTTTATATGTGACATGTAATTGTCCTATTACATATATTTTGCTTATAAATTATACAGCCACTTAAATTTCATGTTCTAGATATTGCTTGCCAATAAAGCATGTTTGCAGTACCAAAGTTCATAGTTTGCCTTTGTGTAGGTTTATCCCACTTAAATGATTTTAGACTACAACTATATTGTATTTGTATACAAGATGTAGTGCTCCCCAAAAATGCTAAATCGCTTTACGATTCCACATTTATATGTCGTATGTCCTTCACCTATATTCCATCTGTATATAATGTAAAGACATGTTTCTTTTTTTCCATTTATCAATTCACAACTCCATGTCAAATTATAAAAAATGTATAATGTTCATTTCCATTGAACAAATTCCCTCAGATGCCATACCATTGCCTTCAACATTCACCAAAGTGGTGCACAGTTAATGTTACTGCTCGGGGGTTTGGTCATAGCCAATGATGCTCCATAACCTAATATGCTAGGCTGGAGAGCATGATTCCTTTTTTGTGTCCAGACTCCAATCCATTTCGTACACAAGGCAATTCTACATTTTATTTACTTACTTTGTTCTACTGCAACTCTATTGCCTCTCATTTGTAATTAATTCTATAAGTCTTCATATTTTGTCATTTGTTTATTCTCTACTAATCAAAACAATTGTCCTTTGCAGGCCTTTCCATGCAATTAGATCATGTATTGAGTCATTGGCGGCCGAAACATTGCTCTCACCATTGATCATAGTGGTGGACAGTTTATTTTCTTGCTCGAGGGTTTGGTGAGAGCGCATGATGCTCCATGAGCTAACATGGTAGGGTGGAAATTGACCCTTGTTTTGTTTTGGGCATAGTGTATTCTCCCACACACACCAGGTATGGCTAAATTATAATCATTCCATTCAATAAAACTGTAGCCACGAGTTTTATCTTCCCACTACCATGGCTGTTATGGAATAATATAGTTAATGTTGTGTGGTTCATTCTATTTTTGCATAATCACCACAGTAAACTTCACACTTTTTTAATGTTACTTATTTGTCTTGTTGTTTACTGATTCCACTAGAGAATCCTCCACTTTGTTTTAGAATGAGGTCAAACTCATCTCCTTTTCTTAAAACATTTGTCTGAACATTTCTTTTTTTCCACAGTTCCCACATCAATAATGAGGGACTTACTATCCAAAGACATGAGTATAGGGACATCTTATTAAGGCAAGGCCAGGATTTAAACAAATCTAATATGTCATTGGGTAGTGCACTTACCCAACCAAGCTTTGTGCATAGCCATCTCTAACATTCTTGGGCAAAGGGACAACCCAACAGTATGTGATTGCCTGACTCCTCATTCTTGTATAGTACATAGCGCAAGGGACACTAGAATCCCATTTTAGTAAACTTATCAACTGTCAATATTTTCTTTTGAAGAGCGGCCCAAATAAATGCTCTTGATTTAGGTAAACAAAGCTTATTCCAAATTAGATGTAGGAGAAGGTTTGAGACCTACTCTTTGTTGGGAAAATGTGTCTCAACCTCGCAATTACATAAGGTACTATTGATGTATATGCGACAAGGGGGGGTGGGGGTGCGAGGGGGTCCCCCTACAAGGAGTCTGAGGGGATCATCCCATCGATGGGTGGTCCAAGGGCCGTGCACCCCAATGAGGACTTGAGAGCAATTCCCCTGAAAGCCAAATTTTATTTATATTTTATTATTGTAAATCTAGACCATTCGTCATTAGGTCTCAGATCTTACAGTCGATATTTTATTAGCTTGTCTTTCCCTATAAGGCAACCCTATTTTTATGAGGGCGTTGTATTATGATTCAGTATTGTGATGTATTATGAGAGTCTGATAGAAATTGTGTTGCCTCTGGATCTTTGGTTGGTAATACTCCTATGAGAAGCTTTCTCTGCAAGTATATTTTAATACTTGTGATTTTTGAATAATATATTGGGTGGCTTTTGGAGTGTGGTGTTTTTTTCTCTCGAAAGGGTTTTCACCACGTAAATCACTATGTTTTGGTATGCATGATATTTATGTTTAAGTTTTTGTAACTGAAATGTATGTAAATTTTTTGCATTATTCTCCTCTCAAGATTAGTGTAGGAAGTTGTTTTTTTACCTTAGCTTCCTTACACTCTTCCATAGATTGAATGTGGTAACCATACTTAGAGTTATATTCACCTATTTTGGAAGCAACCCAAATGATTTGTTCACGACCTTCTCTTAGAGAAATTGTCATGTTTTCTAACTCCTTCTGCAACTGTTGTGTCACTTCAGCCAATGGAATTCCTATTGTTCCAAACTCTTTCCATTGCCACAATTAAAACCATCCTTATCTTGTGCCTACAAGTAATCCCTAACACACCAACCCAATTTTGCATTAAGCTTCTCCTTACATGGGCAACATTTATGGTGTTTTCAAGACTAGGAAACCCACACCATGAGTTCTCCCAAAAGAGTAATGTTCTTCCATCATGAATATACCATGAAATTTAATTTGTGATCAAAGGCCTACATGCTTTAATGAAGTTCCACGTCTGTGACCCTTGAGGCAAGTTCCTCAAGGTTAGGATCGCAATATCTTCATTGTTGTCTAGGTATTTGTTTTTCAAAAGTTTTACCCATTTGGATTATGGATATTTGTACATTTTTCATACTAGTTTTGCTCCCAAGGCTTTATTCTACTTTAGAATATCACGAATACCCACTCCACCAGCTTCTTTAGCCTTACATATCTTCTCCCAAGCTATCAGGGCTATCTTTTTCTAATCATTTTCTCCATTCCAGAAGAATTGCCTCATATCTTGATCTATCTTTTTCCTAACCCATGGAGGAATCCCTAGGCATGACATTAGGTAAATGGGAATTGCAACTATGATTACTTTCAACATAGTGATTTGACTTGCCCAGGAAAACCATCTACCCTTCCAAGAAGAGATTATATTATTAAGCTTAGTGAGCAGTGAATCCCAAAGATTTTTTTGCTTGCTCCCTTTGTCAATGGCAACCTCATATAAGTTCTTGTAAGATTGATTTTTTTGAACTTGAGAGCCCTTAGAATTTCACCTTCCTTTATGGGATTTGAGTTGAAAAAGTATATTTCTGACTTGAGCTCACATACCTCTTGCCTTGAGGCAATAGCATATTGATCCAACATCTCTTTCAGATTTTTCACCTTCCTTTTGCTTGCATAGCTAAAGAGCATTGTATCATCAACAAACTGCTCATGTGTGATTGTCGACATATTGCTAGTCACTTGAACTCCTTTCAACTTCCCATTAGGGACCTCAAAGAAAGGGAGTTAAGGGGTCCCCTTAGTCATTGGGGAGATATCCCTCCCCAATGCTTTTGCCATAATGATAAACAAAAAGGGAGTTAAGGGCTCCCCTTGTTTGATCCCCTTAGAGACCTCAAAGAAACCTTCTGGAGAACTGTTGATCAAGACGAAAAACCTTGGAATTGCTATACAATTGAAGATCCAATTGATCTGAGATGAATTGATGAGGATGGCTCGGGTCTGCATTTTCGTGAGTCGAGCTAGGGAATCTGAGCCCTAGCTCGTGTCGGATTTTTGCTTGCTCTGCACTATCTGGGGGGATTCTTCTTGCGTGTCTGAGGCTTTGGTTTCTTCTTCATCTGTGTTGTGTCCTGGGGCACGTGGTGTGCTTCTAGCTCATTCCTGCTTTTTATGGGATTTCCTTTGTATCTGGTGCGGGGAGACCACCTTGGCGGTTGGTCTGCTGCGCTCTAAGTGCGTGGTGGTGGCGCTCAGAGGGGGTGTGTGTGTGTTTCTAGTGCGTAGGGTGTGTGAAGGTTGTGTTCTCTTTCCGTGGTGCTTGCATCTTCTTTCTACTGCGCGGGTGGAGAGGGTTTGTGGTGCGGGTGTGGGTGAGGTGCAAAGAGGAAGGGAGTGGGGAGGATTCCCCCACCCATTTTTGTTCGAGGATTGTGTTTTTTTGTCTTGGGAGTGATGGCCTTCTCGAAGGGTGAGACGTCAGTGGGGTGCCCTAGCTTGGATTTCCGAGCAGCATTAGGCTCAAAATTTTCAAGTCAAGGGATGAAGACATTTGATAATAATCTGTTTGCTCTAAATACTGGGATTGTTGATACGGGGTTGTCTAACGACGCGTGGATCACGAAGATAAATAGTTGTCTTGAACGGTGCAAGGAGAGGCCAAAATTGGTTGTTCCATCTGAAATGATTGCTGAAGATGTTGAATATTATTCAAATCACTCATTATATTGTAAATTTTTAGGGATGAGGGTTTCCTTGCAATTTTTGGAGTTTTGGGCCCGAAAGACATGGGAGCCGAAGGGGGAAATGGAGTTAATGTTGCTGGCGAACAATTATTTCATGGTTACTTTTAATTGCATTGTGGATCGTAATAGGGTATTTGAGGGAGGCCCTTGTTTTCATAATAAGGTAGGGTTGTTTATCAAGCCTTGGCATGCAGGATTTAACCCCGCTGAGGAGCTCCCAAATCGTGTCCCGGTGTGGGTCCATTTACCTAGGTTCCCGGTGGAATGCTGTCGAGAGGATGTGTTGCATTTGTTGGCCTCGATGCTTGGAAAACCAGTTGGGACTTCATCGCAAACTTTGGGTAAAAAGGTAATGACTTTTGCACACATTTTTGTTGAAATTGATCTAAGTAGGCCTTTGCCTGATGCAATAGATATGTGTGCGGGCTCTTATTCTTGGGTGCAGCATTTGGACTATGAAACTCTTCCTTTTCGTTGTCAGCTATGTCGAGAATATGGCCATTTGCAGCAGAGATGTCCAAGGTATAAGCCTGTGGAGTCCTAGAATTCACAACCTCCTTGCAATCTTCCTGGGACGGATAAGGGGAAGAGCATTACTCATGATGTGATAGGTGCTACTAATGGTTTTGCTCCGGTCAAGGCCCAAAATCAGAATAGGGGTCAAAAGAGGCCTTTTCAAGAAAGGCATGATGAAGGTACTTTTAACAGATTTGAGGTTTTGGATGATCTCAGTCAACAGGAGGTGAAACTGGGTTTGATCAACCTGGATCAGGGGCTTGAGGGCTTAGCTCAGGAGGATCTTGTTCTTGATTCTTCTATGGATCCACAAAGGGATGATTGTCTGCACATGGATGCTAATCAACAAATGGTGGTTTCAGAGGTTCAGGCCCCCTCGGCAGTTGTTCCAATAGTAGGTGAGGATTCTTCTCTTCTTGAGCGGAACACTGGTTCGGACTCGGCTAGGAAGACCAAGCCTCCCCCCAAATTGGGCATCTTGCAGAAGGATATTAAGAAGGGCGGGGCAGAGAAATTTGCTAAACCTGGTAGAAAAAAGGATGTGGAAAAGATTAAACTGGCAGGCGAGACTTTGGTGGAGTCAGGGTCAGTAAAGACTCTGGATTCTATTTTTTCAAGTCCCTTGAAATGATTGTTCTTTCATGGAATGTACGGGGCTTGAACAACGGCCTTAGACAAAAAGCGGTTCATGATTTAGTTAGAAGTCAAGGTCCTGATGTTTTTTTTCTTACAAGAGACTAAGTTATTTGTTGAGATCATGCAAGGTTTGGCACCTAAGTTATGGAGGAGCAGGGAGTGCTAGTGCATTGGAGCTCATGGAGCTTCTGGGGGTCTAGCTTGTTTATGGAAGCCACAGAGGATACGACCTCTTTGGTGGATGTCTTCTAAATCCTCTATGTCTATGATTGCTACTAGTTTTGAGACAGGGGAAGTTATTATTTTTTCTAATATATATGCTCCTATGGATTTTTGAGGTAAACAAGGTATGTGGGCCCATATCAGGCTTATCCGCAGTATGACACCTTTTCATCCTTGGATTATGGCTAGAGATTTCAACGCTATTTGTGAGTTGGCTGAGAAGCGAGGTGGTACTGGAAGGTTGGAGCCTTCTGCGTTGCTACTTCGTGACAATATCAATACTTTGAATCTTGTTGATATCAAACCCAACAATGGTCAGTTCACCTAGAATAATCGTTGGGTTGGCGAATACTGCATTGCAGAAAGATTGGATCGATTCCTGGTATCCTGTTACTGGGTTAGAGGGATGTGGTCTTCTTGCTTTGAGATCTTGGATTGGAGAGGATCTAACCACTGGCCTATTAAGCTTGCTACTAAGTCAAGTCGTGTGCCTCGTATGCCCTCTTTTAGGTTCCAACTCATGTGGTTGCGGGACCCATCTTTGAATGCTTATGTGGCTGACTAGTGGAAGAATGGTAGACCTGCTTATGGCACAACAATGTACTCCTTTGCTAAGTTACTGCAGTATGTTAAATATCAGCTCAAGTGGTGGAATCGTCAGTGCTTTGGGAATGTCTTCCATGCGAAGGCGATGGCTCAAGCCGATTTGGATGGGATCACAAGGAGGTTAAGGGAGGATGGGGTGACAGCTAAGCTACTTCAGGATGAGGCTCAAGCTATGAAAGAACTTGAAGAATGGGAGTTGTGAGAGGAAATGTATTGGAAACAGAAGGCTAGAATTGAGTGGCTTCAGGAAGGGGATAAAAATATAGCTTTTTTCTTCAATTCGGTGAAAGCCAGGCGACATGGTAATTCTATCTCTAGTTTGGTGAATGACAAGGGTGAACATCTATCCTCCTTCCCTGAAATCTCGAGGGAGGCGGTGCAGTATTTTGAATCTCTTTTTAGGGAGGACTCACAAGGGGGGTCTCTTGAGGAAGCATAGGTTCTTTCTTGTATCCTCTCTCTTGTGTCTGGAGAATTGAATCAATAGCTCATGAGTGATATCTCACTTGAAGACCTTGAAGGGATTGTTTTTAATATGAAGAAAGGGAAGGCACCTGGTCCTGATGGGTTCCCGATTGAGTTTTTTCAAGATTTCTGGGATATTATCAAATTTGGTCTCCTAGCAGTTGTTCAAGAATCTCAACAAAATAAGCAGATGCTAAGGGCTCTAAATGCTACCTTTCTTGCTCTTATCCCCAAGAGTGAGGGGGCAGATAGGTTAAGCCAATTTCGGCCCATTTCTTTATGTAATGTAATCTATAAAATTATTTCTAAACTTATTGCTGATAGGTTGAAAAAGGGGCTTGAGGAGTTGATATCCGAGGAACATAGTGGTTTTGTTGTTGGTAGGCAGATTCTCGATGGGATTGTTATTGCAACTGAGATATCCATTCTATGGCCAGCTCTAAGGAAAAGGCGATGTTTATCAAATTGGACATGGCAAAGGCATATGACAGAGTCTGGTGGTCCTTCCTTCGGCAGGTTTTGGGTGCTTTTGGTTTTGCAGTAGAATGGATTCAATGGGTTATGAGTTGTGTTACTTTAGTCTCTTTCTCTGTGCTTATCAATGGGAGTCACTCTGAGTTGTTTGTTGCTTCTAGGGGGCTTCGTCAAGGGGACCCTCTTTCCCCTTACTTTTTTATTCTTTTTGCTGAAGGTTTGGGGCAATGGATCAGATAGAATGTGGGGTCTGGTCTCATTCAGGGTTGGCGGTGGGGTGGCACCTTACCTCCGCAAACTCACCTACAATTTGTGGATGATACCGCTATGATGGGGATGGCTACAATGTGAGAGGCTGCTAATTTACAAAGAGTGTTGGATGTTTACTTGGTTGCCTCCGGTCAACAAATTAATGAGGGAAAGTCTTCCATTTTCTTCTTCAACACTTCGGGTCCCATTCAACAATGGATTTCCCAAACCTTGAGATTTCATATTGGGACTCCCCATTGACTTATCTTGGTATCCCCATCTTCGTGAGTATACTACCTAGGGAGTCTTAGTAGGTTATTTTGGATAAATTTTGGGTAAAAGTTAATCACTAGACTCATCGATGGTTATCTTTTGTTGGCTGTTTCCAGTTGATTAAGTCAGTGGTGCAGGCTTTGCCCATTTACAGATGCATGCTCCAGGTTGCCCCTATGGGCTTTCTTAAGGACCTTGATTCTGTGGTGAGAAATTTTTTATGGGATGGTTGCTTGGAGTCTTCCAAATGGAGTCTAGTTAGATGGGAGGTTGTTTGTAGCCCGAGACAATATGGTGGCCTAGGTTTGAGGCAGTCGGCATTGACTGGGGAGACTTTGGCTGCGAAACTATATTGGCGTTGGTGTAACGAACAGGATAAGAGTTGGGCCAGGATTCTCTCTCAAAAGTATCTCCTGGGGATCCCTCAGCCTGATATTTCTAGGTACCCCCTTGTCGGGAAGGGCTTAGTGATATGGGGCACCCTCAAAAAAGGGGTTGTGCTTATTAAAGAAGGATTATTTTGGATCTGCAAGAAGGGGTCTGAGGTCCAGTTCTGGTATGATTCTTGGGATGGTTTTCCTCCCATCATCTCTCAGTTTCCCAACTTGTTGAATCTTTGCCAGAGATTTCTTGAGGCTGGTTGGTCGCGGGTGAGTGATTTTAAGTCCTTTTCCTCCTATGGTCAGATGGAGATGGCCAAATGGAAGTCCCTTGCTGAGTGGCCCGATGTTGGTTTGCAAGAGGATTGTGTTAAGCTACAAAGTATCCTCTCCAGTAGAAGATGTAGCTCTCTCCATGAGGATGACGTGCTTGCTTGGTCCCCCAATCCTAAGGGGATCTATACTTTTGCCTCTGGTTATAGTGTGTTATTGTCTCATAGGTTGGTTGGGGAAGAAATTCAGTGGTGGAAGAAGGTCTGGAACAAGTTTTCTTGGCCTAAGTGTAATTGCTTTGTTTGGATGTTGGCCTGGAATAAGTGTTTGACATGGGATAACATTCGGAAGAGAGGGTTTCAGGGTCCTTCTGTTTGTGTTATGTGTGGGGCTAATGAGGAGGACTCTACTCACTTATTTTTTCTTTGCCCTGTTGCCCTCCAACTTTGGCATTTTTGGTGGGGTGTTTGGAAAAGTCCTTGTGTTCATGCTTCCTCGATTGAATTTTGGCAGGGGATGGGTAGACCCCCTTCTATGGCCTCTTTTTTGTAGGTGGTTTGGTTTGTGGGGCCTATCTTCTTGTTGTGGCAGATTTGGTTGGAACGAAATTGGAGGATATTTCATGGAGAACAGAGGCTAGTGCAACAAATTTGGCAGAGATTCTTGGGCATGGTTCAAGAAACGATGGAAGCTAGGTGTGATGTGGATTTCCCTTTGGCGAAAAGAGATACAGAGTTGGTGGAGAGATTGGGGATTCAGGGGTCATCATTGGCTTTGGCAAGGGGTAAGAGAGGTCAGTGAGAGAAGCAAAAAATTCATAGGACTGGCAAATGGCCGCTTCCCCCAACTGGTGTTTTGAAGATTAATACTGATGGTTCTTCAAGGGGCAATCTGAGACTGGCCGGTATTAGGGGGTTGGTAGGGATTCCTTGGGCTCAGTGATCTTCCTCTTTTCGATCTATGAAGGGGCTCAGACCATCAACTCAGTGGAAGGGTTGGCTATTCTTGGCGCTCTTGATAGAGCTCATGCTTTGGGATGGAGAAGGATTGTTTGTGAATCTGATTCCCAAATCTTGATCAATTTGCTTATTGAGCGGAAAGTGGTGGATGTTAGCTGGCAATTGGCTAGGGTTGTGCAACAAATTTTGCGGGTTAGTTCATTGATGGAAGAGGTGACTTTTATTCATATTCCTTGAGAGTGGAATAGGGCAGCTGATTGTTTGGCGAAGTGGGCTTTTGAGCATGTTGAGGGATGGAGAATTGAGGAGTGGGAGTTGGTTCCTCGGGAGCTTCGTCTTGATTTAATGAATATTCTTGCTGAGGATAGGGATGGGAATGGTGACAGATGATGGTGTTGGATGTGTTATCTTAGTTTGGTTCTTTAGCTCTTGTTTTTCCTTGGGACCTCGGTCCTTTGCTTTGGTTGTAAAGATGCTTTCTGATCTTCAATAAAAATTTTACACCTTTTTATATAAAGATCCAATTGATCCATTCCTTGTTGAAACTGAAGGACTCCAATGTACCTTACATAGAAATCTCCAATCCGCACGATCATACGCCTTCTTGATATCTAACTTTATTAGCATGCTTTGTCTCTTAGTTTTTTGTATTGAGTGAATAGCTTCTTAGGTGATTATGACTCCTTCCAATATTGACATGCCCTACACATAGCTAGTTTTCTCTTTTGAGATTAATATGTCTAGAAGAATTCTCTTTAGGAATGTTTTTGCTACCTTAGCCATGATTTTATACAAAGTATTGCATAAAGAGATGGGTTTGAAATCATATAAGGATGTTGGTTTCTCCTTCATGGGTATAAGGGCTATGAACATATTATTTATTTCCTTCAATACTTCTGTAGAGTTCCTTGAGTCTTCAATTGCTTTTATTATTTCCTTTCCCAATAATGCCCCAACATTTATGATAAAATATTGTTGGGAAGCCATTTGGACCGGCATCTTGTCTAGGTGAAGTTGAATTGTGATTCTAATTTCTTCTTCAATGAAGTTCACCATTAATCTCATGTTCTAAGCTTCTATAACCAACTTTGGAATGTGGTGGAGAAGTTGATTCTATGACCCAAGATCTGTATATTCCAATTTGTTGAGTAGGTTATTGAAGTAATCAACAAAGAATTTGGTAATTGTTTTGGCATGTCATTAACACTACCACCAAATCTTTTAATCCTTGTTATTTTATTGATTTCCCTTCGCACCTTCATAGCATTGTGAAAGTATCTTTTGTTTTTATCCCCTTCAACAATCCACAATTCCCTGGATTTTAGCCTCCAGGAAATCTCTTCTTTTGATAAAATATCTTTATAATCTTTCAACAAAGCTTTTTCCTTCAAGTATCTTGTATTGTACATACCTTGAGATATAACATCTTCGTTGAGAGACCTCATTTCCTCTTCCAATGTTTATTTTTGTTCAAATATGTTCTTGAAATGTGTTCTATTCTAGAGTTTCAAATTTTGCTTGATCAATTTTAGTTTTGTTACTACACATAACATTTTGGTGCCAGTTGGTTTTGCTTCACTCCACCACTTCTCTACTAGCTGTATAAAATTATGCTCTTTTAGCCAAATGTTCTCAAATTTAAAGGGGAACTTGGATGGTCTCTTTTCTCCCAGGATATCGAATTGGATCAGATGGTGGTCAAACCCATATCGAGGGATAATGGAGCCTTCTAATAAGAACATAAAGGTCCCCCAATCTCCCTTGAAGAAAAATCTATCTAGTTTCTTTGATGTCATTAAAACCTAACCTCCTATTAGACCAAGTGTGAACACCATTTGAAATTTGAACTTCCATAAGATGCTTCCTTCCTATAAAATCCACAAACTCTACCTATTAAATTTAAGTCTTCTTTGGACACTCCCACTTGTATCTTGGTCATGTAGTATGGCACTAAAATCCCCTCCATGGATGTAGGATTCATTTAGGTCTAACTCTAAGAATGCTCCAATCTTTGCCCAGGTTTCTTCCTTCCTTATGCAAGAAGTCGGACCATAGATATTTAAAAACATGAAGTTTATGCTTGAAGTTAAGCTTCTCTCCTTACAAGACATCCATTTCCTACTAGTTACAACCTATTCCAAGTAAATAAACTAAGGCCTCCATAGAATGGCCAAGCCTCTTGAGGCCCTCCATGCTTTTATTGCCTCCATCTACCAATATTTTCCTTTCCTTGTGAATGCCTCCATTTCCTATCTATTTATTTTTGTCTCTTAAAACATGGAAATATCAGCGTTTGATATTTTCATGCAACACCTTACTAGGTGTTTTTTGTTAGGAGTGTTTAAGACCCTAACATTCCATGATATGATTTTCATGGCTCCTTGGGAAGGGTAATTTCCTTCCATGAATTTAGCATCATAGTTAACTTTAATTGTCCTTTAGCATCCCCATCCAAAATTTTCTCACCTTGATGGGATTTTCATCGCTTTTTCTTCCCTTCTCCATAGTCTTGAGATTTCTTTGCTTCCATGTTCTACTCTATCCCTATTTTTCCAAACTTGGGGGTGTTTTTTCTAACTCTTATGGCTCCTTAATAACTGGAAGGTTCTCTACTTCCTACCATTCACCTTCTTCTACCACTTCATCAACCCTTAGGTTTTGAATTTCCATTCTATTACCCTCTTCAATGCTATCCAAGCCTAGAGCCCTCGTCAGTTCAGGTGGCACACTTATGACTTCTAAGATAGTGTCTACATCTCTGAATTCTTGTGTTGTGGGTATTACTTCCCCTTAATGTATCATAGCAACTCTATTGTTTCTGATATTGGTTGTCTTCACTTCATTCTCCATCATGACCTTTAGGTGTTTTACTTATGATTCTACTGACAAAGGCATATTGATCCTTTCTTCTTACCCCATTTGGAGTCCATTAATAGAAAGATTGCATTCAGTCCATTCTTTGATTCATGCCCAAGATCTATAGGGATCCTTGTTGGGGTTTTTATAAGTGACAAAGGGTTTGGGGCTAACTCTATTTCAATCCTCTATTTCCATCTAGCTCCCCTTCTTATGATTTCCAGCTCATCCCACCATTGTCCTTTGGGATTGATTTCCACATAAATTCTAGTATAAACCCCTTGTTCTTCATAGAATATATTTTCATCCACACCTATGAATTCCCCAATCTCATTTCCTATTGTCTCTATGTCTTCCCTTCTCCAATATTTGAGTAGTTACAGGGTCGCAAGATTGATCCAGGCATATGATTTTTCTATTTCATGAGTTAGCAGGTTAAAATTTGGTTCCCAATTTTTGATTTAAGAACCCATCCCATCTAACATTAAATGGCCTTCCCTCATAATTGATTCCTTCAATTTTTCTGAAACACAATCAACTAGAATAAATTCATTGGGTAGGAATTCGAGCCTTACCTCATCACCCCATTTGTTCAACCACCAACCTGAGATCCTCTCCCTTGTGGTGCCACTTCCACTCCACTTGGCGAAAAAGGTATAAGTCCTCATATGCTCCAAATCAAGTATCATGATTACCTCTAGGATAACCATGGCTTTGTTGTTGAAAGGTGATCTCCTTCTTCTATTCATCCTAACTTGGGATCCGCGTCCAAGGATATCGGTTCAGGAGTTTTCTTCACAAAACAATGAAAAATGTGGTCCTATGTCCTAAATGCAAAGAATCTAGGATGCAAGGGCCTTTTTCTAATTTTCATTAAAAAGGGAGATCAACAAGTTGAATAGATTGACTATTAACCATGAACGTGAGTCAATTAGATCTAGATATCCTTATTTTGAGCCATAGAAATGGATTGGAAATGATTAACCTAATTGCACTATATGATTTAATGAGATAAATGCAATATTTCAGAACCATGTACAAACTAAAATAGTAAATTGTAGGCAGATTGGGGAAGTACTGGAGATTGTGCACCTGTAAAAAAAGTTGGATCTCACATGCAAAGGACACAAATTCCTAGGGGAATATGGGTCCCTGGTAGAGGGTCCTGAAACTGATTTGGGGGGTCCTCTAGTGCTAGATCTAAGCTTCTAATTCCTGGTTGCAAAGTTGTCAAAATTTTGTTGGGTAATTTGTAATTGAGTTTTCGTGTCTTAATAAATTTTAGGGATTTGAATGAAACAATTAAAAAATTTCCTTTAATCCTTCTTCAATCCTTTTCAAACCTATAATTTGTACATTTACAAAAAGAGAAAATTTTGGGCTATTTAGGAGCTTACCTCAATCAAACCCCGTGTAAGTGTTTCCACTTCCAAGATGACAATGTTAATGATAGGAATGGTAATTGAAAGGAAGGAATGATGAAATCACAAAGTGTTGCTGTATCTCTGGAAATTTATGTTTGATTAGGTTAGAATTGCTAAATCTAAAAAAATTCAAAGAGATAATGGAGAGCAAAGGAGAAAAAATGAAAATAAATGAAGCAAATTTACCCAAATCTTCAATCTCCATGGCTGACCTCCATTACACCTTCTAACTTGCTGCAAGTTGAAGAGTGCCCTCAGATTCTTCGAGCAACTTTAAGATTATGCCATGTCCTACACAAGTGTTGAAGGATTTTTCTATGCAAAATGACTCTAAATGACTAAGAGAAGCTCTAAGTATGTGTAAAAATGGATGAGAACAAGAAAGCCAGAAAGTTCACATGAATGTTTGAGAGAGAGAAGAGGAAGAAGACCAAATGAATTTGAAATTTCCATTTTATAAGAAAAGGCAATTTTGAATGGACGAATGAGATTGAAGGTCGAATCGACGGTCCATAATTGATGCATTAAGAATATGACATGCATGGCAAAAACTATGACGCCGACGGCTATGATAGACATGCAAGACATGCAGGCTATGAAAGACATGCAGACTATGACATGAAATAATGACAAGGTATCTTTGACCAAGTGGAGGTGCATAAATTATTTATTTTAAATTAAATATTCAAAATGGAGGAAAATGACAAGTAGCAAATAAATAATTTATCCAAATTATTTATTTAGATAAAATGAAAAGAAGAGCATTTAATTAAATTTATCAATTTAATTAAATGGAGAGATGAAAATTAGACCTTAAATAATTAATTTAGATTAATTATTTAATAGGGAAGGTGGCATGGGATAGTTAAATGATTTTAATAATTATTTAACTATGGAAGAATTAAAGGACCATGAATAGATAAATATTTGATGGTAATTATTTAACTATAGATGAAAGATGACAAAATAATTAAATAAATAATAATTCATTTAACTATTGAAGAAGAGGGAGAAATTAGTGACGCAATTAGTTTGTTTAATCGGTCAGGATAGAATAAAGATTAGAAAGTGAATTAATTAAATAATTATTAAAAATTATTTAATTAATAGAGGAATATAATCAAACATAATTAAATAACTAAAATTATTCAATTATCGTAGGATGAGGATGAAGAAAAATGATGCTTGAAGGCTTAGGACATTTTTATGTGTCTACAGTTGCAACTCACCACCCTTCAATGGCTTCCTTGAAGGACTGAAGTCATGCACATAACCTCAAGGATTTGAATCTTGCTTGCTCGAATGCTTTGGAGACCTAAAACAAGGGTTAGCCTTCACAAAACATGAACATGAACACACATTAACTTTGACATGGTGTTCAATCTTGAATTATTGTAATAATGCCCTGAAAATGTTGCTCTTTACTTGCTCTTAACAATAGTTAATTTGTTGATGAATGCTTGTTCTATTTGTTGTTAGATTTAAAATGATAAAATAACTAGGTATTTATATGTAATTGGGCTAATTTTCCAAAGATTAGATTCCAAAATCCAACACTTGAAATTTGAATTATGAATATTAAAATGTTGCCAACAACATATTGAAAATTGGTCTCTAACAAGATAGGGGGACCCATATGCTCATGTGCATATGGGTCTTGCCCCTATCTACTAGGACATTTAGTGTCAGGATCAAAATATTAATTGTTTGCATTTATTTAATGCTTTAATGCTTGCAATCCTTCAAAAAATGGTAAAAATAGGCTTTGGAATGCATAATTTATCAAATTAGGAGCTTAATTAGGTCCAATAAGTTAAGGGGGACAAAACATAAAGTGAAATTGTTAAGGGTGACAATTTTTGACACTACATTTATCCCCTACTTTAGTGAGAGTATGAACTTAGCTTAGACTCACACTAAAGTAGAGAAATATATGCCAAGAGGGGTTCAAATGTATAAATGTTGAAGAGATAGGATGAATAAGGATCAAGGGAGAGAGCTCAAGCCCGTAGGATCCAAGATCCAATGGAAAACCAACATAGGCACAAAGGAACAAACACATGTATGAAATGCAATAAGACAACATACAGTAACATATAATGTCAACATGAAATGAAAAAGAGGGTATGGTCTAACAAGTTTTATAATGTTAGGACCCATAAAAAAGGTGTTCATGACTCACACAATATAAAAGCTCGATATTTGCTAGATGAATCACAAACTAGAAGGCACACGGGCTAGTGAGGACCATTTTTCACTAGGTGATCCCCCCAAGACAAGGTAGAAAAATGAGAAACACACTAGGTCTAGTGAGGACCGGTTTCATTGGGTGTGTACCCATTTCAACCGTACGAAGAGTTATATTCCCTTATAACTCTAATAAGGTGCTACAAAATGATCAACATGCTATACCAATGCTACACAAAGTTCAATGCTTGATATATCATATTTTATATAAAAAAAATACTTTTGAATTTGTGTCCTAATTTGGCATTTGTAATGTACTATGATCATGACCACTTCACTAATGTGGAAAGTGGTAGCTACAATCACATTAAGTGTAAAGTTCCAAGATCATAATTTTCTAAGGGGTATCATAATTGTTTAATTTTGGGGGGCAATCTTATGTTCCATTCTTCTTGTTGGTTGATTTTCTTGATCAATCTAATGTGTGAATAAATTTGAGGAGTTAATCATGGGTATCAAAAGGCTTCCTACTATAGTTAAATTGGATAGACAAAAAAAACTATAAGTCTTGGTGAGATGGAATTTTATGCATTTGAGGTGGCTTGATCTCTTGCCCCATCTTTATGAGCCAGTTCCTAAACTCATGTGGCCCTTTTGGAAAATATTGTATGGAAGGAAAAGAGTGAATATATTGGGATTGATTTTATATAATGTTGATATTAACACTGTATCAATGACCACTAACATTAAGTGCCCTCATTATAATTGGACTAGAATATGGAAGATGCTTATATACTTGAATGAATATATATCATATAGGATCCTATTGCAGATCATTTTGTATCTCTTGATGTTTTTCAACCATACGATCATAAAATAGTTGTAATTATTGATGAACATGGGAATATGTTAAATGTCAAGATGACATAAATACCTCCTAATACTACTTAAAACATCATCTCCTATGATTACTATTATAGATTCAAATGGTTTATCTTCTTTACCTACAAGTCTAACATCTTGAGGCTAAGGACTCTTATATTCCAACATTGGTAGACTCACCTTGTGTTCATACTCAAACATCTTGTGTGGAAACATCATACAAGGATGATGAATATAGTTATATGACATGAAAAATATATCATATCATTCATTTCATACTCTTAAATAGAGTTTAATATTGCTTCAAATAGGGATTTCAATGATTTATTGTGGTAGGTATCACATAACACATATTTTAGGTTTTTTTGTGAGTCCCACATTACAGATTTGAAGGAAACTATTAAGGACATCAATATCCTATTTAATGAAATTTTCATCACTATTTTTGTACACCTCTGGATCTTGTTCTACATATATTTCCACTGGGTTCTAGATTGTCACATTCTTCAGTTAGGCATGAGATTACCTATTTGATTATGACACATCTTGGCCCCAACACGGTGACACTTGAGTAGCTTCAAGAGATATCACATATTCTATATCTTCTTCCCTTAAATTCATTTTAGGAATAGGAAGATATCCTACATACACCTTTGGATTTATTTCTTTCAAAGAAGAGAAATGTTGTTTGGCAACCTTGGACCATCTTTAGAATTTAATTTCGAGCATCTACCATTAGCATAAGATAATACACATTGTGGGGGATGCATGATCTCTCTTCTTCTCTCTATTATGGGAGGAATGTTTTCCCTGCATGGTGTTTTATCCTTCTCACTTATTTTAAGGGAGGCCACTTAGAGCACCTTTCTTCATCCTCTCTTGGGGGGAATTTTTTCCTATGGTTTTGTCATTCTATTATTTTTTGAGGGGATCATTTTTTACATGGGAACAACATTATTATTGCAACCCATTTCTCTTTTTTATTTCTCCTGAGTTACACTTATGGGGGGTGTTGATGAAATATCAAGTTCACCTTGGATATGTCTTTATCCCAGGTGTGGTATTGCACCTATTTAATAATCTTGCTTATGATGTTAGGAATAATTAAATTTTCTCACCTAAGTAGCTAATAATGATGTGTTCACCTTGACTTGACATACACAAGTGCCACCACTACCTTGTCAACCCTTGATTGATGGTGGTTAGGTGCCACTTTTTTTTAGTGAAGACCACCTCTATCTTAGTTAGATTGAGTTTACTCACCTCTTAATTGGGAGTTAAACTCATGACCTCTATACATGATCTCCTTGATTATACATCTTAGAGACCTATATTTGTATGTTACTCTTTGTAACAATGCTTTGGTATATTGAATATTGAATATCTTTATCCTATTAATCTAGCTTTGTGATTAACTGATATTCACTAGGTCTTGGTTGGATTTGTTATTTATGGAAAATTCTATCATGATCCCAAATTCTTCCCTGACTTGCTATTTATTTTTCTTCTTCAAATGATCTACATAAACCCCTCCTTCAATAAATATAACATGTATTGAAATAATAATTTTCTTCCTCAAGGGGAATTAAACTTGTAGGCTTTACTTATACATTGTAACTTGTAAATATGTATGCTCTTCTCTTCATATTTAATTTATGTATTTTTTCATCATTTATGCAAACAAAAGATAAGAAACCAAATAATTTCAAGTGTGCCACTATAGGATTTATCCTATTCCATGCTACTTACACTTCCCATTTATTGTTACAATACTTGAGCTCCTATTCGTGATATAAATAATAATGTTAACTACTTCGACCCAAAAATTTATGTCCATACTCTTTACTTCAAGCATACTTATTAATAATTTTATTATTGTTGTATTCTTTGTTTTTGTCACTCCATTTTGCTGCAATGCATAAGGTGATGTTAACTATCTCTTAATTCCATTCCTTGCACAAAATTTATTAACTTCTTTTAAACAAAACTCACTTGCTCTATTTATTCTTAAAACCCTTTATCTATCTTCCAATTTACTTTTTTGCCTCAAATTCAAATTTTTTGAATGGTTCAAAAGATTCACTCTTATTCTTAAAAAAAAATATATCTAGTAAAATTAAAAATAAATTTAATCATGTAGTACTTTGTACCTATTCTTGCCTTGTAATAGGACCACACAAATTTAAATGACTAAGCTCTAGTAACTAATTTTCTCTCCATGCTAATGTAGGAGCATCGTGCTCCAACCCCCTTTGGCCGACATTACTCCCTCATGGGTAGAACTTTGGCTTATCGATAGGAGGTTTCTACCTGTCCTAGCGATAGAATGATGGCGTTGGCGGGTTGAAGGTCATCGATGTGATGAGGTGCCATCGGCATGACCATATTCAAGGTCCCAACGACGAAACGATTGTGTCGGTAGAATGGGGTTCATTGATGTGAGATTTGGATTTTGGCGGGACATCGGCCTTTGTCCCAACGACGGGGCGATCGGTGTGAAGTGAAGACATTTCAGTGAGAGTGTGTGGTTTTGACGGGAATCATCCTAGAGTCTCACCGACGGCCCAACAAAATGATGTTGGCAAGTCACAAGTTTTCATAACTCCATGACTGGTTCGTAAGTTTTGATTTTTAGCGACAAAGCGATATTGACATGATAGGCGTGTTTCAGGGTAACAGTGGAAGAAGTCTCTTCGATGGGTTGATGTTGGTGAGACAATGGAGTATCGCCAAGGTAGTAAAGAATGTTTCTTTGACATGGCAATAAACATGAAACATTCTAAGTAAGGCCCAGTCATGATGATGTGGGAGATGATGAAGACGAGCAGACGCATGGCGTGATGGGATTGAGTAATCCACATCCTTGTCGTGGATTAGGATGTGTGATGTGGTGTTGAGGTGGACAAGGATCTTCATCGGCGATACATGGTTCTATCGATAAGACATTCATGAATGCCTCTTTGACATTTTGATGGTTGGAAGGACACGATGGAGATGTATCGGTGAGACAGGGTAGTGTTGCTAGGATTTTAGAGAAAGTATCTCTGACGAAGCAATATGAGCGTGTGATGCCGACTGTGGGTCCTAGCAGGGTCTTAAGAATAACAATGCATATGGAAGGAAAATGATAGAATGACACATGGCGAATGCTTATGATCCTTATTTGATGATGGTGTAGATTGATGAGACAATGTGTAGTCAGCGAGAGATTGGGAATGTCTGTTCGACATTCTGATAGTGGTAGACACATGGAGATGGTCAATGGTAGTGGATGACGAATATAGTCATGACACCTGGTGAATCAATATTAGATGCATTCCACATCGTTATTGTGGAATCCATGTTCCTTGGTTGACAATTGGAAGCTATTGATAGCAAGGTAACCGCATGGTGGTACTATGACACACGAGTGAAGAATGACAAGGTTGATGTGAAGGAGAAAGCTTGCTAGTGACGACAAAGAGAAGATATATATACCCATCATGAGAGTGGGGCATAGAAGTGGAGGTGGCAGAGTAGCCAACAGGAAGGAGAGGCAATGGCAAAGAAGCCTAAAGGAAGAAAGGTGTCGAGTAAGGTGTCAGAAGAAGGGTGCCAAAGTAGGGTGTTAGAACTATGTGCCAGAGTAAGCAGGCCAGAGAGTGTAGGACAAAGCATGTAAGAAGAAGGATTGAAGTTGAGGTTTTGATCTGCATGGTAGTAGACGTTTTGTAATCAGCCATTGATGGCTTGTAATGATGCTATGTCTTCTCAGAAATAAAGAAAGCTATGTTTTCTTGCATTTTGCTTTGTTGTGTCAAACTGTGTGTGTGTGGTATGTTTTGGCTGCATGATTGGATAGCCTGACAAGGCCCTCTGGTCTTGACTGCGTCAATTGGTATTAGAGCTAGTTGTCTTGAATCTGTAACAAAGCGCCAAATGTGAGGCAGTTGTAGTAGGACTTGTGAGTGTTAGTTGAAGCCAGAAGACCTGCGGGTGGTGAGTTGAGAAGAGTTGTAGAAAGCACACTTGTTGTAGGCATGAAAGAGGGTTTGTAACCACTATCCTCCAACAGAGATAAAATTGGGTATAAGGTGTAGAGTTCCTCCACTAAGAGAGAGTGGGTAAAGGAAGCATCTTCCAAAATATTTGTTGGGTAGAGGATAGTTGAAGAGGATTTGAGTTCTAGAGGAAGTTTGTTGCAGGTGAGAGGAGACTTGTAACTGCAAAGGACTTGAGCCCTAAAGATATTTGTTGTAGGAAGGACCTATAATTGTAGAAGGTTGATACCCTAGAGAGAAATTGTTGCAAGGCAGACTTGTAACTGTAGAGAAACTTGCGAGTTCTTGGAGATGTCTTCGGGTAAGAGGACAAGAAGGATCATGAGGAGATTGGCGATAATCCCATTCTGAGAAGAGTATTGGGATAAAGTGAGCGAAAAGAAGCTCGTTGAAGAATTAAAGAAAATAGAAGCAAGAATGGATGCCCTTGAAGATGGGTTCAAAAATAAGGATGTGATAGAAGTGCAAGAAGGAGCACTAGAAGAGGAAACGAGAAGGAAGGAGAAAGTGTCCAGAGAAGAGGCACTCGAGGAGATGACTTGGTCTCTTGATTTATTTTCTAATGATATGTCTGAGAATATGAATGCAGGTATGCAGAATAAGGAGAAGTAGACCTTGAAGACGACAAGGAAGACAAGCCAACAAGACAAAGGCAAGGTGAATACAAATTTTGATTTTGATTATGCAAGTAAAAATAGGAATGTCAACCTACAGGGTAGAAAGGATAAAGGTAAATTAGTGGATCATGGATACATAGTACCGTTTTGGCAAAGGAAATTGATTGTAGTAGGGGTATGTGACAAGTTGTCCAACAATGTGAAAGATAAAGTATGGATGGTGAAGCATGTAGCAACAGAGGGTTGTGATGTTGTAGGACACAAAGATGTGGTGATGGATTTGAAGAATCCTAAATTTGATGAGAATATTGGTGAAGACAAGGATGTCACTTTGTAGATAGAGAAAATGAGGAGAATTGATGAATTGTTGATAGCTGAGAATGAAAAGGTTTGCAGCCCTTTGATGGAAGGGGCATGGGAGGAAGAAAGTGTGGGGGCAGTCCATATAAATGTAGAAGATGTGAACATAAATGTTCCCTAGTTTGATGATGGGATTGAGGAAGATAAAGATGAAAGGCTATGGAGAGAAGAGATGAGAATAATCCAAAGATATTTGGATGTTGAAAGTGAAAATTTGATGAAGTAGAAGAAATTTGTTGCACCAAGAGGAGACGGTGATGAAGAGTCTTTAGAGGCTCATGATTTTTATAATCCTTTTTGTAGTGTTGTGTTTGTAGGGAACATAGAGGTTCCAATAAGATGTCAAGTATGTGGCATCAAAGAAGAAATCCTCACACAAGAGGATAAGAAAGGAAAAGCAAGAGAGGAGCTTGCAGTGGAGTCATGTCTTTGTGAAGGCATAAAGGAAAAGAGGTTGCAGGAGAGTCCTTTGGAGGACATATTGATGAATGCAAAATGTTATGAGGAAGGAGTTGCAAGAGCAAAAATAAATTGTACCCTGGAGGACATGTTGTCAAAGGTGGATGATGGTGGAGAAAGCATAACGACTATAAGGTTCATGGAAATCCTTATGCAAAAGGATAAGACAAAGAAAGATGAACAATGGAAGGAATGTTCTCGGAGGAAGATAGATTGCAGTGGGTTAATTCCCACAAAGGTGGAAGACTGTGAGGAAGAATGGTGGGGATCTAAAGTTTACAAAGAGATCTGAAGGAGAAGGTATGTACAAAAAGAGAGAAGCCGACAAGTGCAGATAGTGAAACTCCAAAGGCAACAGTCGAGGAGACTGAACAACTGGAAGATGAGGAAAAAGAAACTGAATATGAAAGTTGACGTTATGGATACCATGTGCAGGAGCAAATGATTTTAATCACCTAGGGAGTCTGATGCAAGAGCATCGTGCTCCAACCCTTTTGGCCGATGTTGCTCCCTCGTCGACAGAACTTTGGCTTATTTGCAGGAGGTTTCCACCCGTCCCAGTGACAAAACGATGGTGTTGGTGGGTTGAAGGTCATCGATGAGATGGGGTGTCATTGATAGGACCATATTCTAGGTCCCAGTAACAAAATGATCATGTTGGTAAAATGGGGTTCATCGGTGTGAGATTTGGATTTAAGCGAGACATCAGCCTTTGTCCCAGCAATGCGGTGATCAGTGCGAAGTGAAGACATTTCAGCGAGAGTGTGTGGTTTCAACAGGACTCATCTTGGAGTCTCATCGACAACCCAACAAAATGATGTTAGCAAGTCACGAGTTTTCATAACTCCACAACCGGTTCATAAGTTTTGATTTTTAGCGACAAAGCGATATCAACATGACATGCGTGTTTCGGGGTAATAGTGGAAGAAGTCTCTTTGATGGGTTAATGTTGCTGAGACAATGGAGTATTGCCAAGACAGTAAAGAATGTCTCTTCGACATGGTGATAAACAAGAAACATTTTGAGTAGGACCCAGTCGTGATGAGGTGGGAGATGATGAAGACAAGCAGACACATGGCGTGATGGGATTGGGTAATCCACATCCTTGTCATGGATTACGATGCATGACATGGCGATGAGGTGGACAAGGATCTTCATTAGTGAGACATGGGTCTATCACTAAGTCATTCGTGAATGTATCTTTGACATTCCGATGCCAGGCAGGACAAGATGGAGATGTATCGACGAGACAGGGTAGTGTCACTAGGACTTTGGAGAAAGTCTCTCTGACAAAGCGATAGGAGCATGTGATGCTGGCTGTGGGTCCTAGTAGGGTAAGGATGATGATGCATATGGAAGGAAAGTGACAAAATGGCACATGGTGAATGCTTATGATCCTTGTTTGAATATGGTGTAGATTGATGAGACAATGCATAGTCGGCAAGAGATTGAGAAATGTCTATTTGACATTCCGATAAAGGTAGACACACGTAGATGGTCAATGGCGGTGGATGACGAATGTGATCACGACACCTGGTGAAGCAATATTGGATGCATTCCATGTCATTGTTGTGGAATCCATGTTCATTGGTCGATGATTGGAAGCTACTGATAGCGAGGTAACCACATGGTGGTACTACGACACAGGAGTGAAGAACGACAAGGCCAACATGAAGGAGAAAGCTTGCTAGTGACGACAAAGAGAAGACATATATACCCATCATGAGAGTGGGACATAACAGTGGAGGTGGTGGAGTAGCTAGCAAGAAGGAGAGGTAGTGGCAGAGAAGCCTAAAGGAAGAAAGGTGCCAAGTAGGGTGTTGGAAGAAGGGTGCCAAAGTAGGGTGCCATAACTGTGTGCAAGAGTAAGTAGGCTAGAGAGTGTAGACCAGAGCATGTGAGAATAAGGATTGTAGCTGAGGCTCTGATTTGCATGTTAGTAGATGTTTTGTAATTAGCCACTGATGGCTTGTAATGATGTCATGTCTTCTTAGAAATAAAGAAAGCTATGTTTTCTTGCATTTTGTTGTGTTGTGTCAAACTGTGTGTGTGTGTGGTCTATTTTGGCTGCATGATTGGATAACCTGATAAGGCCCTCCGGTCTCGAATGCGTCACATTTATTTACATGAAACCTATCCTTATGGCATTTCCCAAGTGCAAAACCCTTGCACATTTTCTTTCCTCTTGCTTGAATATTTGGTAATTGATGTACCATATTTCTTTGGTACAACATACAATCCCTAAAATTTAAGGTGTCCATACTTTTGGTGCCATAACCAACTTGCATTATCAACAATAGAATAATAAAAAAATGATTAACTTGTTTTGATTTCCAATGGGAATATCCAATTCTTAATCATCTCTACTATATAAATCATCTTACCTCCTTATTTTTATCATTAATTATGCACATATTTATCATCAAGTATAAGTTTAATTCCTTTCTCAACTAGTTATCCAACACTCATTAGATCATGCCTTAGTTGTGTTTAGTAATATACATCAACATTTATTTTTCCCTTGTCTAGTGGCTATATTTAATTTTCCTTTTCCATAAACTTTAGGACTTTTTTTTCAACCAATCTTACATCACTTAAAAAATCATTGATATTTGAAGTTGCTAGAACCTACAACCTATCATATGATATAAGAACAACATGAATCTAAAATACATGCCTCATTACTTGATTTTTTTAACTTCACTACTTGAAGAGCAATGCATTGAATCTTCATCTTTTCCTTTCTTAAGGCTTTCCTTAAGGTTTTCATCTACATTCTTTATATTTTCTTATGCATAGTTTAATTTTCTTCCTTCATTTGAATTCATGAATCTATAGTCTCTCTTTATAAGACTATTCTTTGTAATAACACCACTACACTAGTTGTCTTTGTACATTAAACCTCTACTTTATCCTCTTCCTCTCTAACTCAAGCCAAATCCTTGATACAGGTTCTCTCCCTTATTACGTTGAGGAAAACTAGTACTTGTTGCTTGATTGTTATTGATATTTTCTTTGATAGGAGCACTTGATCTATACCACCCATACACTTTACCTTCACCTTGAATGGGTAAGTAATGATCCAATTAGCTCTTCAACCTTTAAAACATCTAAATCATTGCACCCTTCTAAAATAACAATATGCACCTACTTGGGAAAAATAGATGTTAGAATATTCTTCACAACCATATAATATTTCACCACCCCCTATATGTTCTCATCTTAACCACCATCTATTACTCTAACACAATAATCTTCAAAATTTTCATTATCTTTTATTCTTACATTTTAAATCCATCTTAAGTTTTGAAGCTTTGCAACCCCTACCTAATCTATACCTTAATATGAAGTTTCTATAGTTGTCCATTCTTTCTTTGATGTCTTGCAACACACTATTCTTAGATAAATACTTGGATTTGTAATACATCAAATATAAAAAAATCTTAAGCATCTATTTTCTCATCTTCTTTCTTCTCTAACTTATATTTTGTATGTAATTTATTACAATCTTGAAGTTCAACATACCCACTTACTAGTATATCCCATACTCCTTTCCATATTAATACCCTTTTTAGTCAATCTCTCCAATAATAAAAAGTCACACCTTTAAGTTATGCAGTTGTCATTGTAGTGAGCCTTGAACAAACCCAATATTTTTGCCCAAAGTATTGGGATCTTGAAATTTGGTAAAGGAGCTTTAGAATTTATTTTGTTAAGTAAATTTCCCTTGCACTATTACAATTTTACATTGGTAAGTATTACTTTGATACCATTAAAAATTATGCATGTGATAGGTGTTGCTTTGAAATTTACACAAAAAAATCCTTTTTCTTTTAAATCCAGTTCCTTGAGTCAAATATTATAAATTGAATTTTCCCTTATAAAATTACACATTACAACCTAAAATAGGGTATTTAATAAAAAAATAATACTCCTAATAAAATTTAAAAACCAAAAAATCAAGTGATACTCTAAATAGAACCTCATTTTTATATAAAACAACTTATTGCTAAATAAAAACCTTAACTTAGAATCCTAAAATATTATGCTCTAAATTTGAGATTAAAATCCCCTAAAATTAGTTTCTTAAACATAGTCTTGAACTATTGGAAAGTGATGCTTAAAAAAAGAAAAGAAAGAATACTATTTTTAATTGTGCCCAAAACATCTTTAGTAACATATGACTTCATTAATAGCTATTTTTCATATTTGTCAATAATTTTAGTTGCACTTTGTCAACATTACTTAACTTTGTTAGCATCACTTAACATCAACATTATACTATTCAACATTACAATCTCCTATATAATCTATAGTGCAAAGCCAAACATGCTATACAATTTATATAATACAAAGAACTCATTGAATTGATGAACTAATATAGGGCACAACTTCCACTTTACACTCCATTTATAAGAAATGAAAACACATTGAAATATGGTTTCTCAACATGGGTAAATACTTATTTCATGAAAAAATATTGGAACTTCACATTAAATATAAATATAATGTCAACACATAATGGGAGAATTTAACCAAGCTATCAATGAGCTCAATAAAAAATGATGAATTGGATAATCAATTTGTCAGAAAAATATTTCTACAAGCTCATGACTACATTATCAAATGATAGGACACACAATAGACAAATATATTTAGAATAGGTATATTAGGCATCTTTACTTCGTCACTTTCTCTAGAACTTGATAGATATAACTTGTTCAACAACTTCTTTATAATGTGTCACTAGCCAATGATCTTAGAGGTGCAACTACTATGTAATAAATTGACACACTTTAAATGTTATCTCAACGTACTATTACAACATCTAAGTGATGCATATGGGACAAATCCTCACAATGCAATCACCAACATTCCAACACAATCCTTTTTAAGAAAGTACACAAATCAAATCATGAACAATATGGCAAATAAAGAGACTAACAAACAAAAAAAATCAAAGAAGACAAAAATATACTTAGACATCGTGAATGTCAAGTATTACAAAACTAGGTGAATGTTAAATGAAGAACAAGTAATTGTAAAAATCATTGTAACATGACAAAATCCATTGTATTTTTTTTTATAAATTTTAAAATAACATCTATCGTTTTTTTAATAATTATGTTGACATAACAAGTTGTGCCAATCAAAGGTACACTTGCTTAATTACATTTTGTTCTACATTTTTGAAAAAATAAAATATAAGCCAATAACCATGTTCTCACAAAATAATGTTTCCAACTTTAAGTGTCGCATCTAATGAATCCATCCACTTCACTTATTCTCTCCAAAAGAATTCACACCAATCATAGGTGTGTGTGATTTATACAACCCATTTACCACAATCCTCAACTCTATATATAATTTCATTCAATAAATCACTCACAAGGTTGCCCCCCTATAAACTGCAATGTGTTTGGTAAACTTTTTTCACATGATCAATTACGTTGGCACGACACACCCTTTGGTACCATAGGGACGGAGGGGAGACTAGACCTCGTGACCTCTTGCCTACAACATAATGCTTTAGCTAATCGAGCTAGGTCCTCTGCCCCCTAAATCTACGTACTCTCAACTTCATAAATAGGAAGTATTTTTTTTGTTATGTGTCAAATTCGTGATATTATATCATCATTCAATGTATAGTAGCGAATCAAATTCATTAACCTATATTTTATGAGCAATGATCCACTTAACACTCATTACATTTAGATAATACTCTTTACACATCTAACTTAAACAAACATATACCTTTAATTACTTGCAACATCATAACTATTAATTTTTACCTTACAATTCATCATATTATTTTATTAGAAAAAACAAAACCAACAAAAAAAAACTCTCGAAACACCTAAAAAGATAAATCACACATATTTTACCATTTTCCTCTATAATTTTGGACTACTATGCAAGTAAAACAGAGACATAAATATCATCCCCCACCTTTTATAGCATGTAATCGCTTCAGTTGCAGAGTACTCCTAAAATCATGGCAATGGCCGCCTTGTATGGGACCGCTTCCTTAAGATGGTCAAAATAATGGGCCCACACCGTCTTCTCAGGGAAGTAGATACATCCCAGGAATAACTAGTGAAAAATGTGTTGCTAACTTCTGTACGAGTTTAAAATAATGTGCTTCAATGGCCAGTAGAATATACCTAAATGCACAGGAATGGGGAATCGGGATGAACTCCTGTAGAGCGTAGGGATCCCATCAACGGTCGCGATGTTGACTGTATGATTCCAGACAGCCCTCGGGGTGGAGCTCACCACTATGGATGTTTTTTTTCTGGGCGCCAAAGCTACCACGTCACTGTCGGATAACACTCTGTTATACAACGAAAATTAGTATTAAAATATAGTAATACAGTCTAGGCGCTGGTATTTGTAAATCGTGGAAGGGACACCGTGCGGCGGATTTTGTTTTTATTAAATCCACTTTATTGGAAATTTGAAATTGCATGTCGTAGACAGCAAAGATCCTCTTTACATTGTCGGTCTGCTTTTTCGGTCTGAATATCTTACCTTCTGGCGCAGAAAAATCGCTGCAAATCAAAGCGTGCAGTCGATTTTGGAAAGTACAGTCAATTTTGGTCGATTATGCACGTCATCTCACGCAAACATGCCGTCCTGGCAGCCCGGGAACCCTAATTGGCATCGATTATGGAGTGGCTATGCTCAAACCGTACAAATTTGATGTGTGAAGATGTTTGTCATAAAGAGTAAATAAGTAGTTGTGTTTTGGAAATGGATATTCTGTTATTGTAGATCTTTGGGTTTGTGTGGCAAAGGGCTCGATCCACGCCTGACACGGCCTCGAATCAAATATTCTGTGTAAGTGCTCGCTTTATTTGCTTTTCGCATTATCGATCTTGTGCGTGTGTTCTGCTTTATCGTGTTTTTTATATAGAAATAATTTTCCGATTTCTGCGCTGATGTACGCCTGGGTTTGGCGGATATTTGAATGCTCTGATTTAGTTTTCTGAATATGTTTTTATGCCCCAGTATTTCGATTCATCTTTTTCTGTTTTAGTGAGAGTCCGACTTCGCTTTTAGAGCCCTAGGAGTGTGAATGAGCTAATGTTGGTGCTTGGCCTTTCGAATAAGATTTGGTGGATAAAGATTTGATCTATGCGTTACGAGGCAACTGTGGATGGTGGATTGTGGAAGGACTGTGCCCTTTCTGTTGATCCTTAGTAGCAGATCATATTTATTTCCATGGACTAGCTAGGACTTGAACATAGGACTTTCCATTTGCTGCTGGGACGGTCTGTTGACAGAACTTCTTGTTCTATTGTGGTCCCACAATGTGGAATGGATTGTTTGGAAGAGCTCAATAGAAGAAATTTACAGTGTCACATTATTCACATTATTGTCACATTGAGGAATGATTTCAGAATGGAGCCCCTGATTTGGTAGGACTAATTGAATTCATTCATTAGTTCCTGGATCCTTCCACCGTTTTCATGATGTGGACTGTATCACGTCAATATTGTTGTTGAGCAATCATGAGAGTTGTTCAATTTAGTCTGCACTGAAGACACGACTAATTCAATTTTCAGGAGAATTTGATATTCTTAATGTATTATTTTGAGCAAGACATCACTTACAACATCACAACCTTTCCGCAGTTTACAAAGATCGTGCATGCTCACAAAGGCATGAGAAATAATCATAGACCTTTTTATTAACCTGCTTGCATAGCCAAGGTTGGATCCAGTAAAAATACCGCAGAACAGATTTCTTGTCATCCTTTCCATTTGGATCTTACCCACATCATCTGCTGACGTGTGTGTGTCTACATATCTATATATCTATGGAAAACTAATAAAGGAGTGCAGAGAAAAACGTTATTGAAAGTTCTGCTAAACAATAAATACAATTGGGCTAGTATCTCAAAATATCTCCCAAAATTAATCTGACCCTATAGCAGTGGATTTTTTCAGTTTGAATAATCAATTTAACATTCTATCCTTAGTATTATCTGTTGGTTCTTACCACCTCATCTACCTAAGCAATGCATATTCCTTTAGTATTTCTATAAACATTTACAGAATATAGAACTTTTTTTCTTGCTAAGCAGATTTGTATCTGGCAATATGCGCATGCCCATCTGTGTAACTGAGTATTGGCACTCGTCTGTGTTTATGTGCATCTGCAAAATGCTGGGAATGAGTGTCAGATGAAAACTTCTCTGTGTCCAAATGGATGATGGCATCATAATCAGCCTAACAACATAATGAGGTTATGGATGATCATGACTCTACTCGTTTGGAGCAAATGGCTGGAGACACAGGGGCATTGACTTCCACTTCACATATTTAGTCATGTCTGCCTTAGAGGCTATATTGATTTTGTATTCCCCAATTTTGTTTTGTATACAAGTAATGAGTCAATGACAATATTTACCTTAAGACTTAAATTTTGATACTTAAGGAGAATTTGAGAGTAATAGGCAACATTGAATCTTTTTTTATGTTTATAATTGATATTTGGAGTTGGACTGTGTTTCTCTTTCTATGCTCTCTTCTTGGTATCAAATAACATTTTGCAGTTTTTTTCCCATGTTCTTATTAGTATTTAAGTGTCATTTAATTTGCCACGTTTTTGCCTTTTAAACTCATGTAATTGAATTCTATTTACATTTTTTTTTAATGCTAATATGCTCTTAAATACATGAATGGGTAAGAATCTCTTAATTATTTTAAGGAACGAATACAAACAGAAAATTTTGTAACAAACAATCTGACATCAACCTGTCAAAGGATAACATTGAGAATCTTTAAAAAGGTCGAAAAATTGTAGAACCAGTGGATAGTGAGAAGAGAATGAGCCAGCTGAAGGGAGGAATAATAGAGACAGTATATAGAAAGAGTCCAGACACTGAGGAAAGGAAGGTGTGACTCAGCAGAGTAGCATAAGCAAGAGAAGTATGTACAAAGATAAAAAGAAAATAGAATATTTATTTACGTTTGATTTCCCTTCTGCCTTTTGATTTGGGATAGTCAGAAGCATACAATGCATGATTTAACACCTACAATTTGGCTTGTAATTTTTGACTTTTGATATGGCTACACAAATGCAAGTGTCCATTTTATTATAATGTTGTTTGTTTGTGGACTTGTATTTATAAACTGATATATTGAATAATTAGCAGTAGAGTTGTAGATTAGTTGAAAATCATGTTGTCTTTTGTAGTTTTGTGGAATGTGTGTTAAAAAAACCATTTGTATTATACCATGACATGCTACATGTCTCATCATCCTATAACTTAACTATAGCTTACTCAACTTACATTTTTGTACTATATAACGTAGGTCTTTGATGTCACTCCTAATCCATAGAGTTGATCTAATTCCTTGAGTCCATTCACCATGGATTGCCTACATATCCTATCTAGGGAATGAGGTGCATGTAGTTCTCCATGGGAACTATCTACTTACACTATTTGTTGACAACACGTTCATTATACAATTCACCTCTACTAGGTTCAATACTCGTCCTTTGGCATTATTGCCAACAACTAAAATGTTCACTATCTTAAAACCTTTAGAATCCAAATTTGTGGGCATGCAACCCTTTCGAGATTAACTATGACCTGGATATTAATGTAAATGGGATTTTTTTATACGAAATCCGTAATTGTGGCCATCACTTGTCAACTTATGATAGTGCTTCTTTTAACTCACTCATATATAAAATACACTCATAGCAAAATAATCATGCCTTTACATTCCAAGAGCCGAATTTATCATGAAACCTCTATAGTTTCTCCTTTAGCCATACAGCTTGTTTTTAAGAGTGAACTCTCTCTATTACAAAATAATTAAACCACTTTCCTCCTATACAAGCCGACATATAATTTATAAAGATGCTAAGGTTAAATAATTTATTCAATACCGTTATTAGTTTAATATTCCATGATTCGTACTGGGGAATTTTCTCGTGTCTAATTTGGGACGCATACTTTTAGTTTATATTAGGTGATTAAATTTCAAAATGTGGAACCTTTTCAGTGCTAATTTACTGTACGTCAACACAATAGAATATGAGTCAGACCTATCCATCTGCCTTGTTTCAGTTGTACGTGGGAGTTGGTCGTTGGCACTATATTCATTGCAAATCTGTTTAATATTCATGGTAGGAGGACACAGTAGCTCCAATGGCTATATATTTAAAGTAATTAAGATTAATATTATATTATTAAGTTTATGATATACATTTTACACTCTGTATTTGTTGCAAGTGCTTTGTTTGCACAGAACAGGGCTCCAAATTTACCGGTTTATCATACAGTGTATTATATATTTTTATTTATTTATTTAACTAGTTTTCTTTATGCCAGTTTGAGACAATGTTACAAAAATGGCCATAACTTTTTTATTTCTGAATGAAATTTAGTGTTTCAAAAAGTTCTGGAAATCTAACACCTAGGGGAACAAAACATATAAATTATTTAAAGAGATTGTTTAAAATGAATAAACTATTTATACAGAAAAAGACAGTTTTTACGAAAATTCTGAAATCCCAAATGAGGTCACTAAATCCTCATTTGGTCATTTGCCCATCTAGGGCAGCATACATAAGCGATATGATTGAATGTCCAAACATTGGATTGCTCTTATTTATTTTAATGACCTTTTTGACTGTTGTTTTGCAAAGTAACCATCTTACCTTTGGTTGATGTCTTTAATTTCATCTTTACATTTATATTCAGTGTTAGTCCATTTTTGACTGTGGTTTGCAAAGTAACCATCTTACCTTTGGTTGATGTCTTTAATTTCATCTTTACATTTATATTCAGTGTTAGTCCATTTTTTACACTTGCCAAGGGAGAGCATTTTCCCAAATTATAGTTTTACATATTTCACCACCAAGACTACAATTCAACTCCAAGCAAATATTATAATCTGAAAGCACAATAGAAATAACATCATTTGTTCTAGATTCTGGTTGGGAAACAATAACTGTTATCCTACTCATCATATTTGCAAGATAGCTGTTAATGTTAGAGAGATGTGGAAATTCTGGAAGACGATATCAAGTAAATGAACAAAATTATGAATTATTTGCTAAATATTCAGTTTCAAGTTTTCACCTGAGCATCAAACAAAACAAAGGCAAAAACCTTTGTTGCCAAAGCCAAAACGAACTCAAATTAATTCCTATCACATGCTCATAAAACAAAAATTCCATGTGCAAGTACAATCCTCACATGTAGAGCATTTACAAGAAGCATACATGTTTCTTTCAGCCATGGCCTATATTGCTGTAAAGTTTATTTTTTTAAACTGATATAGTAACTAGGTTGATTATTGCTGTGATGATGAATTTCTACAGCACTCTCTCAGGAATCTGCTACTGTTTTTACCATCACTGATCTTTTGAAGGACATAGGGACAGAAATGGGATAAATGAAATGAGATAGCTAACTTGCATATGCACAAGAATAAAATTGAGTTCTACAGAAATACACAATACTAGACTTAATAAATGGTTTGAGGTGCCAATGCAATGGCTGCCTCCCTTGGCACAGGCAGATCAGTTTAGTTTTGCAGCTCAATAGGTAATAAGGGTGATGGATCTGCTGCCAAATATATGGTCCTATCCTTGATGCTGCAGCTGAAGTAAGAGAAAAATTGGTGTCCAGTTAAGGGTATTGTTTAGGCAGGAATTTGACTGAGCTACAACACTTATTTTTTCTGTAAATTCAGACTTTATTTGTTTCATGTTTGTCAATGTCCATTTCATAAAGCATAACATGGAGAAGAATGTTTTAACTATTGTATTTCAGCAGCTATTTGATTTCTTTCTCAAAGAAAAGTAAAACCATTTTAATAACTTACTGTGACATATGGGTGGCATACCTGGTTTTGTGCATGGTTAATCACAATCTGGGAAGAAATTCTTGTCCACCCCCATCATCAAGGCAGTTTTCCTTCCAATCAAGTGAGAGAAAAGCATATAAATCCTTCCGCCCTTTATCATAAGTGATCTAGCACCTGAAGAAGCTTGGAATTACCATTGAAACAATGGAGTGAAAATGTGCAGAATCAGGAGTAAAGTGGTAGCATTTGTTGTCCCAAATGCACATGGTGGCATCCAAGGTGATGTCCAGCAATGACAAAATGGTGTGGTTGATGTCTCCATTTGCATTGGGAGGTCCCACAATACTGTTGTGACTTGCCCTTTTTTGCCATTGCTTGAAAATACAGATGGGTGATCCGCCAAAGCCCCCTCCCTCAGTCAGCATTTTTACTGTGGACGAGGCTCTTAACACAGAGAATGAAAAAGGAAAACTTGTAAGAGCTTATAACTCTTAGTGTAGAAGGGACACTAGGTAAACACTTATATGAAGGCTCCCCCTTCATATATCCAGAGTCTTAATCTCTTTTCGAGCTATGTTTCCCTTTTTTTGTTTGTTCTTCTGCCAGCACTGCAACTGATTCTGCTTCACTTCCAGTTTGTTTGAATAATTGCCTTCTAAATGTGCTTACATGATAAATATTATTTAATGATTTCTTTTTTATGTGGGTTCTCAATAGATTAGTTGGAATGATAATTAATAAACTTTGAGTTAGCTACACACGGATAGGTTAACTTTTAGTGCTATTAATTCCTAATTAGATATTGTATTTAATGAAATCAATATTTAAATAGATCAACTTACATTACAATATCAATACTAGTCTTTTCTTGAGATTACCGACATTATTTGTAATGATCCTTTTGATCACTTTGATGAAACCAGTTAAATGAATCAATTTACATAAGATCAGATGTTCATCATTTACCATGATGAGCTCAAAATGACTCATACATACATACACGATGATCTTTGGTATGAGATTTAGCAATGAGACATTTTATGATAGGACCACGGAGAATCTGTATCCTGTTCATATTTTCCTGTAGGCAGTTCAGCACACACCGATATCTCATTCTGGACCAACTGTAACCCAATAGTGTCGATGAAGCTAATAACTAGTTGGTATCCTATACAATGTTTTAAGCCTAATAACTTACACCATTAAGTTTTTAGGTAATTAAATAAAATATTTGATACTATCCATGGTCGTGGTGTCTTTCACATAATAATATTTTAATCTAAATTAAAATAACTATTCTACGATCTTCTAAGATTGCAACAATTCAATAATAATTATTGACATTTTTCTATTGTGTAATGATTCTAATTTCTGTCAGTAATATGAATATCATTTGCTCGCTACTACTGTCATCTGATAAGTGTTGAGTCAGGACCTATGAAATTTCATTTAATTATTTATCAAATTTTTGCTTCGTGACAAGTCATAGAGGAGTTGAAATTTGTTGTAATTTGTGGTTTTGTGTAATGCATGTTTTATTATTTTTATTTTATCATCTGAAAGCCTGTTTCTCTATAGGTCTGCCGCTGCATCATGAATTTGGTGCTCAAATTTTAAAAAAGCTACTGTTATACAGAGAATATCAGTGGAAATGGGATATAACATATTGTTTTATGATCTTTCTTAATTGCATCAGATATTAATTTGTTCTTTCAAATCCCTCACTATCCTTTAATAATTAGAGTTTAGGAGTTGTCGTCACTTGGATAGGACTAACCAGATCTATGCAAAATATAGATAATTGCAAGAGGTGGGAATGAAACTTGAAATTGATTAAGTTCTAGAAAAACAGAAAATAAGTTAAGAAATCTTGTTTGGTGTGAAATCTGATGCCAAAAATAAACTGGGAAGGCTGGAGAAAGGGTCCCTAAAAGTTTCAGCCACTCTGATGTTCAAGGACACAAGCATTGGCAATGGGCACTGATGTCCATGCTCCTGTTCTGTACTTTAGTGCTGGTGACCCTCTCAGATGTTGGTGTCCCTTGTTCTGATTGATTTAGAACTTCTGGGAGCTGCTTGCCTAATTTTTATGAGATCTTTGGCTTGTGCAAAATTTGGAAAATCTTTTTCAACAGTTTCCTACACTTGTCCAAAGATGGGAAGGGAAATAAAACTGACATAAGTGTTTTTGGGAGACCACCTCAGTTAGTCTCCCATTTGGCATGTTTTAGCCTCCACAACGCCACAAAAGTTTGGGATGTGTGTGATCCCTAAATGTGGATGTTTGTGGTGCGTACAAGGCTTTTAAGCTACCAAATAACTCTAGGAGGATATTTAGTGGTAATGTGGTGTGTGCTTGTGCAATGGAGGAGATAGGGAATTGGAAATCTCTAGTGAGCCAAGTGGCTGATTTAAGAGGGTTTTTTGGATCTGTAACAATAGTGAATTTAGCAGGAGATTTCTGCCCTAATGAGGATTTGTGTGGGGGATCTTGAGATGGAAACTCCTAGTGGATATAAGATAGGAGGATTTTAGTATGGTCTATGGCTTCTAAGGTGAGGAGGAAAGGAGATCTAGTTAGAGCTTCATCAATTGAGATTTTGCAGGTTTTAGTAATGGAGGGTGGTTGGGAGGTGGGGGGGATCTGAAAACTTAGTACCAATGCAATGGAGTAGTTTTTTAAAAGAGTGCAAGATAGAATTAGCAAGAGAGATGAAAAATTAGGGTTTCCTATTACATATTCAAAGTGCTTTAGGTCAAGTATTCATCGGAGAACTTACCAGGGTAAGAATTAGGGTTTGGGAGGCTAGGTTTGCAATTTTAAATTGGGACACCAGCATTGAGGGGCATTTTTGCCCCTAAGAAATGATGATTCCAACTTTCAGGTGAAGGTTGGTGACAAAAAATGACGACTCTTCATCTGTGCAAAGCTCACTAAAGATGGGTTTAGACTCATAATTTGGCAAAACGATACCTTGAACACAACTATGGGAGTGGATACCAAGATGAGTGGAGAAACATAAGGTGAGAATTGCGAAGTATGCAATTTTCAATCTTATAGATACTTGCTAGAGTTGAAATTTCTCTATAGTGCAGGCATAATGAATGAAATCCCAACAAAATTATGGATTTGGCCAAGTTGTTGGTATTTAGTAGGACTGTAGTATGGGAATGCAATTGTGTAATTTCATGGAGTTAAGGGTATACGAAAAGGCTTCTAGATGAAGTTTATGGCAATAAACATAGAAAAGCAACAGAAATAAAGCCAATGGAGAAACAATTAACTAAAAATTGCTATCACGTAGCTTTGAATGCTTGAAGTGCAACCTGTTTCCCTCCTTTCTTTCTATTTGCTTTTAGAATAGGTTTCATGTGTCATGACCATGGAAGTTGATATGGATGGTGAACATATGAGGTGATCAAATGAAGAATGTTTTTCCTTTGTTGGACAATTGATATGTATGATTGATAAGAAGTCTTTGGTCCCATGTAATCATAATAATTATGAACAAGGAAATCTATCCCCCCAAGAGTGTCGATTATGATCTACAATGAATGATTGTGAATAAGCAAAGCAAATACTCCATGTGTCATTCTTTTTATTGGAAATTATCGTCAAAAGTTAGCCTGCATGTTTAGTTAGCCATTGACCTGTTTGAATTCTATTTTGGGTTGGTTTAGGTTGGTGAACATATGAGGTGATCCAGTGAAGAATGTTTATCCTTTGTTGGACATTTGATATATATGATTGATACAATGTTTTCTCTGGTCCTATGTAATTATAATAATGATGTACAAGGAAAATAACCCCCTAAGGGTGTTGATTATGATCTAGAACGAATGACTATGAATGAGCAAAGCAAATCCTTTGTGTGTCATTCTTTTTATTGGAAATTATGGTCCAAAGTTAGCCTGCACATTTATTTAGCTATTGATCTGTTTGAATTCTATTTTGGCTTGCTTTTGGCTCTTCTTGGCTACTGTGGGAAATTTGTAGCAATACTCTCATCAATGCTCTTCAATTGCTAATTTCTGTGGAAGGGTCCTTCATGATTTTAAGCTGCGTGTATCTTGTTGTCATCTTTGACCCTAGCTTACCATTTATATGGTTCTATTTATTATGATAAGAAATGAATGCTTCAAATAGAGGATTTTGTTAATTTTCCTGACACTTGCTTGAGGCAACAAATACCTCTCTGCATTTATGTTCATGTGTCCAATATAAAAGATGTGATGTCCAATTACCTCCTGTTGACATCCATGCTATCTGACAAAAATCTATTCTAATCATGTTGGAAATAATAGATGTGGATGCATTTGTTATTCATAATTCCTTCTGAATGCCGAGGTAGCTGAAAATAATGGATCTCAAAGAGATGAGACTTACTATTCACAGTACAAAGCTTTGAAGTCTTCAATCTTGATTTGTTTGGTTTTGAAGTAGCATGCTTGTAATGTCCCCGTTTTGGAGGTAATTCGATTTAATTAATTTAATTAATTAAGTTGTCCAAAATAATGAATATTTTATGAGCATGACTAATTAATTATTTTAATTAAATAAATAAGTGGTATTAAGTTAATTATTTATAAAGTTATCAAATAAATAAATATTAAAAGGTAACTTTATATTTAATTAATTTAATAAAGTGACTTGAATTATAAAATATTTTATAAAGTCACTTAATAAATACAATAAAATAATGTTCTAGAAGTTTCTGGAGAAAGTGGAGAAAAAGAATAAATAGACGTCTTGGGCTTCATTCTCGGCAGGCAGATTTGATATTGATGATTGATGATTTCTTCTTGAGTATTTGTAGAGCCAAGTGGTCTGCAGATAATCAATTT